>JASMMZ010000003.1:33545539-33649496 GCA_038502455.1 Anisogramma anomala | reverse complement strand
TATGTAATTCATTCATTTTGTATATGTATGTATGTATGTAATGCAGACAGACCAACCGCTGCGTTGCTCTGCGTTTCGCGTCTGCGTGTGCTTGTTGGTGGCTACAGTGGGGAGGGGAAGGGTGGACGGATAGAGGAAGGACGAGGCGCGGGATTTTAAACTAACTATGGTTTGTGATTTGCTGGCGTTCTTACTTTTGGATGTGGGGAGTGAGTATGTGTGTGTGGTTTTTTTTGGCTGGCGAGATTTTGAAACACGGTATTTGTTGTGTTGAAATTTTTTTGGGGGGGGGGGGTTGTAGGGACTTTTTGTTGGGTTTGAATTTGAGAATGGCAAAAAGCACAGGTAAAAAAAATGGCTTTTGGTATAAGTGAAGCTTTTAATAAAGAATGTTTTTGTAGGGTAGTGGGGCTGGTAAGTGGTATAAAACTAATTTTGTTAAAATTTATACCTTTTTATTTGCGTGTATTGATAAGTTTTTATTGGTACGTAACTTTAACTTTAATATGTTTATATTATTTATAGTTGACTTTTTTATTTATTTTTTATTTTTAGCTGTTATATTTTAAGATAATGATGAAGGGTTTAGAGTTAAGGTTGTATATAAGCGTTTATTTGGTTCCTAGCTTAAGATTTAAGTTCTTAGGACTGTAATGAAAAAAATTAAGTTGTAAAAACGTTATATATTAATGGAAACATTTAAAGAAACTAGAATTGAAAATGTGTAGTTAAAATGCAATATTATATATTTAATATTTCAAATTCCAGAAAGATTTCAAATTTATAACTATACGTTTATACTTTAAGTTAAGTTTAAAGGAATATGTTGGAATAGTATTATATGCAGTGCAGTAAGTCACCTTTACTTATAGTAAAGTTGACTGTACTGCAAGTGTTGAGTGTATTGCTTTGTGCGGACTTACTGTATTGGGTTTAAATCGAGTGCAGTACGCTGCACTTTACTCTAGGGCATGGGCCAAACAATTGGCTATACAAATTACAGTGCAGACCGGCTAACGGTCTACCAAACCTAAAACAATACATCCACCATCTGACCACGTAATACTACTATTACTTCGACCAATCGAATCAACAACGTTGCAACGTCTAAGGCCTACAAATACTGATTAGTGCTTATTAGGTTAAGCATAAATTAGCTAAGCAAAAGAAAAGGCTACTTTCTAGTTACGCTTTAAGTCAAACGATCGTTGGAGTAGAGGAAAGATTCTTACAAAAAGCTTGTACTGTTGCATCGGTTTTTCACGACAATAAATACAAAAAACTTCTAGGCTATATCGGTTTTTTACGGCAACTTAGAGGTAGCGACGGTATCGTTATAAAAAACACTAGGAAATCTTTACAGATTTTTTTAAAACCTTTGAAATTAACTATTAAAAGTCTTAAAGTTCGGCAAATTGGTAAACGGCTAAGTTAATACTATTATAGGTATTACTACTATAAGAAAAACGATTAAGTTCCTACGTTAAACAACCTATAATAATAAACAACTTTCGCCCTTTATCACCAACAACAACCTTCGACTTTACCCTTTATACCAAACCTTTACCTTACTTCATTTTTTTTACTCCTTATGCCACTTTAATTGTTCAGTTCGTTACTTTAAGCGGAAATACCAAGTTACGCTAAGTTACCAAGTCGCTAAATTTATACGCGACTTTACGCCAAAACACCAAGTCCCTACAGTTAAGATTACTACATCTCTTACTCCTACACTCTCTATACGTCTTTTACAAGCTAAACCACCAAAATAACTTTAAGTCAGGAACATATAAAAAAGTTAAAACCTCCGAAACAATATTTGTCAACCACTATAACCAATAACTTTAAATCACGAATATTAACGAAACTTTAACTAAAGTACACTTAACCAATTACGTTAGCTAATACATTATCGAAACGTATTTTGGTAACGACTACAGTTGTAGCGCCCGCGCTTTCTAAGACTTTCGCGAATTCTTTAACTACTGGATTCTTAATATGTAGAAGATAATCAAATATTTAGTTAAGGCCAGGTTAAAAAAGGAAGTTACACGTTGTAGTATTTACATTCTTAAAAAGACTCTAGTAGAACTAACGGAAAACTTTTTCGAACTGGCTTAACAAAAAGACTACTTTTAAAACCTTAATCCTTAAGACTTTCAAGGAAAAAGGAAAGGCGTTAAGGGACTTTAACGCCTACATATACGTTTTGGGGGACCTCCGCTTTATCCTTAGTTAATTTAAACCTTTTTACGCGTTAGCGATAAAAAACCTGTTAGCCTATTTAAAAGTCCAATACCACCACATAATAATATGGAGTACGCCCTTAACGATAATAGGGCACGTAAAGCAACGGCTGCCAACGCGGCTAGAAATATTGACGTCGGTGCTTTATACCAATTAATTAAGCAAAATCGTCAAGCCTTCTAAAAACTTTAAATACCTATCGCCCCTTAGCAATCCAACCGCTAAATCCCTCAAAAACCTTCCCCCTTTAGATTTGCCTACGTGCGAAAGCCTACTATAGGTCCTACTATAAGACTTTACCTCTTGAGTTAGGTAACTGGCAATTACTCTTGGTATTGTGTCTTGAAAACTTCAAAGTTTAAATTATCAGAAAATACCTTTTAAGGCTAAAATAACTATGTTAACCTTCTTCCAAAACCTGTCCACATAGTTAATATTAATTATAAACTCCTTACGGACTTCGTTAAGATCTGGAACGATATAAAGAAGTACGATAAAAAGCTTTATAACCCTCTCGACACTAAGATAATACCATTCTTAAACATTTGTAAATAAATAGAGGTATTACCTTTTGGTTTTAACTTGTTATTTTCCAAAATTCTTATAAGGTATGCCAAGGATTATTACCTAACTTTTCTAACCCAAGTAATTATATTTCGCGAAGTTTATAATGATATAAAGAGTTATTTCGAATACGAAGTCCACTTTACATAATACCACATAAATTGAGCTATTATGAGGTAGGCAACGATAATAACTAAGAAAAAAAAGGGGAAACACTGATAGATGTATTTAATCAAATAATTGATAAGCTAATGTTATATTAAAAAGTAATAGGGAAAGCCTACACTAGGAAAACCATACTTCGTAAATAGGTACGGGCAGTAGTTATAGGTGTTACCGAATTCGAATACGCCTTATAACGCCTAAATGCTACCTGTGAAGGCTTTTTTAGCCAGTTACGTTCCTTGCTTACCACCGTAATAACACGTATACTAAACTCGTTTATTATATATTTTTAAGCCGGTAACTTCCTTAACGTGTCTAAAAAAAACCTTATGGTAATTAATTATATCGATCGCAACTACGGGAGCTTATAACGTATAAGGTCTGACCCACCGGCTTTAAACTGGAGGTAATAACCACGTTGGCGCTAATAAAGTCAAGCTTTAGGCGGACCTGTTAACCGTTAGTATTATCGTCGTAGTAATGGAAAAAGATTTTAGATTTATGGAAAATTTAACTACTAACTAACTCGACACCCTTTTACCGAACATGGTAATAAAAAGGCACTATATCACACCTAATACATCATTATTTTTAAACAAGACTTCTAAAATTAAATCGCAAACTTTAAAAACAACGAACTAGTTAACGTCGCTAACACTCCTAAGCAAATTAAGTAACATAAAAACACTACCTTTAATACGGCCTAGTAACTAGCCGACTATGCCTTCTTATACCGTTTAGGTGGTTGAAACCCCTACCTTTACAATAATTAAAACCTTAACCCTTTATATACTTTTAACCATTGCGATAGTTATGCGAACCATACGTTTCAAGGTATTATACCAGACATAGGGGTAACAAGGTACTTAATAAAAGGCTATTCGTAGTATATAGTATTACGAAGAAAAGTATTACAGCTACTAAGATTAACTATTAAGATAATGGTAAAACCAAAGTGAACTTTGGACCAGGAGAATAACTATCGTTACTATAGATAACAGTAATTTAAACTATTACGGGAATAATTACGTTTTATATCCTTAAGTCTTTTATCCCCTTTTTATTTTATTTAAAGAACATAAAAACCCTCGGCATCAACGTCGATATTAACGTAAATAAACTGGTTAAAAACGACCAAAGGTTTTCATTCGCCTTTAAATAAGGGTACTTATAGTTTTCTCTTTAAGGATCGAAAGCAGTAATATTAAACCTGACAAAGCCAGAAATACGTTAGCTATATGAGCGTTTTAACTATTTAGACATTAATAAACTATATAAAATCCTAAAGTTAATAGGACATAACGATATAAAATACTTTGTCCTAAAAGCTATTGAAAGACTTTATTACCACTATTAAACGTATACCCAACCCCCCCGGAAATTTAAGTTTACGTTAAAAGATGATAAGAATTTTAATCATGAAATATTCATCGATGTATTTTACTTAGATAATAAGCCTATCCTTTACGTAGTTAATTTCGCAACTTCTTTTTATGAGGCTAAGTTTCTAAAGTTCTTTTTGGCAAAAGATACGGGGAAAACGCTAAAGATGCTATGGATTAACACGTATTTAGGTCCACATAACGTCGTTATTCACGATACCACTACCAACTTTACGGCGGTAAAGTTTCAGGAAAATACAAAACTAATAAGTAATTAGTACAAATAGGTACCTGTAAAAGCCCAATAAAGCATTAAAAACATTAAAAAGGTATACGTATTATTTCGTCGAACGTATAAAATCATTATATTAAAAATTAAAAGATTTACGGATATAGAGGTACAACTATAAATAGCAGTGAAAGACCTGAACGATACTATAGGCCCTAACGGTTTAATGCCAACATTACTAGTCTTTGGAAAGTACCCAAGCCCAACGAATGAATCTCCACTCTCAGAAAGTATTCAAAACCATGTTATGACCTATAGCAAAGCTTTAAAAGAGCTACGAAGAAAATCGGCACTCCGCTAGATTAATAAGGCTCTTAACATCAGAAACGGCTCTTTAATAATCGACGTATTTACTTTGCCGTTATAAAGTAAAGTTCTCATATAGCGGGAGCCGGGAAAATAAAAGGGTCCATATAGGATATTAAGTATTGTAAACTCTGAAGTAGTTATCGAGATTGCTAACGGCCCTATACCTTTTCAAACCACTTAGGTTAAGCCTTATATTAGGGATACTAAAAATAAAGACCCTTAAGACCTTTAAGCTAAGCGACCAAGCTAACACGAACCTCCTTCACACGTTATCGACAAGCTAATAAAATGCCACCGGCGCGAACGACCTCCAAAAGAAAAATGTTAAAAAGGAGGAATATATACCGGATCGTATATATGATATTACTTAGGTAAAAAAAAAAAAGGAAAGGATAACGAAGAATTAATATTAAAACTTCAGGTATAAGAGATTATTAAAACCTTTGGTAAACCATTTAAGGAAAACGACAAGATCGAAATTAACGGTTTACTAATTCGAAAGGTTATATAATTCGTGCAGAAAACCGATTTTAACCTTTAAAACCCAAATTTCACGATTTTCAAGTTGAGGATTATCCACGAGGTTAAAGGCAAAACCTCAGGGCGGCCGTATAAAGAATCACGTTTAATCGCTTAAAAATACGGTAATAAAAGTAAAAACTTGATCCTCATATAATAGTTAACGATTTAGAGAATTAGCTAACATTTAATATTTGTTTTGGTAACAATTTTGTTAATTGAAACGAAAGTCAAATTTACGTTTAATGGCTTGACATATGATGTGAACCTATACGTAATTAGCAAAGAATTTATAACGAATCGTATTGCTAAAATTACCATAAAAACTCCATGTTATTTACCTTTTAGATACGGTAATAGGTTATATTAAGCCACTATACGGATTGGCTAAAACAAACGCTTACTGGTTCGTGATCTACTAATTACACTTTAAATTATGGCTAACGATAACGTCTTTAATATACGACACGTACTCATTAATAACGTAAGAAAAGGACTTCGACGTGGTAGACATATAAATTAACGATACTCCTTTCTTTAAAACGGCTGAATTTGTAATACTATAATAACAAGAAATTAAAGACTTTAAGTTTTGAAATTATAAGCCGGTAACGACATTCATAGAGGATAGGCAACTTAACTTTAATAAATCGTCAATCCACATACTTGGTATTAATACCGGCCTCAGCTTTTGATAAAAAGGCTAATACTCTGTTTTAGCTATAATTAACAAAAATAACTAGGCTAGAGCTTAACGGTTTTTGGAATAGCGTACTTGAGGCAACTTTATTGCTACCTTATGTTAACCAAAAACCTTTTACGACCGATTTATTACGATATAAGTATAAAAGCCAATGGATAAGAACTTTGACTGGTTAAATAAGAGGCTTAAGTAGTAAATGCGAAATCTGGACCGCGGAATTAATATAGTCCTAGTCAACCTCTTAAGGGCTAAACTGATAATTTTTACGGACGGGTCCTTTACAAATAACATCGACTCATCTTTACAAATCGAATTTTTAATAACCTTCGTTAATAAAGACGAATGGAAAGATTAATTTAAAATTATCGGTAGCTTAATCTATTAGACCTCCGTCAAGTATCAAAGGATCACACGAAACGTGTTGACATCGGAGGTCGACGGTATAATAACGGGTTTTAACATAGGTATAATACTATGGAAAACCCTTGAAATTATTACTATGAAGCTAAGAATTCCTCCTATTCTAGTGGTAATTTATATCGACTCGAAAAGCCTCTTTAAATTCCTTTTAAAGCTCGGAACCACCGGCGAAAAACGCCTGATAATCAATGTAATAACACTCTGTAAAGCCTAAGAATGGAGGGAGATTAAGGAATTCCAATAGATCGATAACAAGGACAGTCCTACTAATGCTATAAAGAAGGCATTACTAAATAAGTCCCTGGAAAGGTTTATAGATAACAACAGGTTGACTATACACATTGAGGGCTACGTGAATAGGCCGCCCGGAAAGCTCAAATTACCTGATGGCGGACAGGGATGTACTGGTAAACTAAAAGACTATCAGAGGATTAATAATGTTAATATGTTTAAATGGAACGGTTAGAGTAAAAGCTTACAAAAACTGGTAGCGGAAAAACACTTTATAGGAGTTGATAAACTCGGACCTCGAAGAAAAGGAGTAATTAAGGTTAAATGGGGGCAATTTTCATGCAATTGGATGCAATCCAGTATAAAAATTAATTGGAATTGACAAGGGTTATGGTGCTGTTACTTAACGCTAATAGGAAAAGATTGGTTAACTACACTAGTGTGTACGCATAAACTAAAAAGCCGCCAATGTTGAAATAGTACTACATGTAATGCAGTAAGTTAACTTTACTTACAGTAAAGTTGACTGTACTGCAAGTGCTGAGTGTATTGCTTTGTGTGGACTTACCGTATTGGGTGTACGTCGAGTGCAGTACGCTGCATTTTACTTTAAGTCACGGGCCAAGCAATTATCCATAAAAATTACAGTTCAGACCGGCTAACGGTCTGCCAAACCTAAAACAATACATCCACCATCTGACCACGCAATACTACTGTTACTTCGATCAATCGAATCGACAACGTTGCAACGTCTAAGGCCTACTAACAGAATACATATATATCTCAATCTTCTACCAATAATATTGAAAACATAAAACTAATATCGAACGCCGCTATTTATATCGTTCATTAAAAAATTACCTACTATTTCAAAGAATTTAAAACAGAATTACCTTTAAAATTTAAACAAAACTCACGAAAATTATATTTCATTCTGTAAACGTATTTGGAGAAAATTTACTTGTTGGTGTTATTTAGATAAGCGTTAATATTGTAGTATAGCTACACCAACAGCAATAGCTGTAAGTGCAATGCTTAATTTAGTGTAGGGTATAAGGCAACGGTTGCCCGTATAAACCAGTGTATAAACCAGCTAGCGGTCTGCCAAACTTGAAATTGTTTTACTACTTTTAATACAATACTAGTTACTTTAACTTCGATTCGAATCGTTTACATTACGACAATAAAGTCCTATCAATACTAATTGACGTTTATTGGATTAAATACAAATTAGTTAGGTAAAAGAAAAAGAAACTTTACAGTTACGTTTTATAATGACATAAGGTAAAGGGAAGATTTTTACACCGTGATTTTACAACTTTCTATTAATTATCGCGCTATTAAGTAAGGAGAGTTTTTAAATCTCGTTAGTTTTTGCGGTAGTTTAGACATGGTAGCAGCATCAGTAAACTATTGAAATAACTTTATCGCGACATTTTCGAAATATAACCATTAAAATTCATCGTCAAAATTAACTGTTAAGAGTTTTAAAAATCTATTACTCAATAATGAATGTATATATAGTTAATAAACAATTAAGTTACTAAGTTTGAAAACCGTTTAGTACAAAATTTCTTCAGAGATAAACAAATAAATTTCTACTTGTTGGAATAGTAGTATTTGCAGTGCATGTATTGTTTCATAGGGGTCTACTGTATTGGCTACAAAGTAAGTACAGTATGCACCCACTTTTCACTAGGGCATGGATGAAACAATTAGCTATACAAATTACTGTACAGACCGGCTAGCGGTCTGCTAAACCTAGAACAATACATTCACCACTTGATTAATGCAATACTACTGTTACTTCAACCAATATAATTGACAACGTCATAATATCTAAAGCCCTAACAATACTGATCAGTGCTTATTAGATTAATCATAGATATGTCAAGTAAAAGAAAAAGCTATTTTCCGGTTACGATTTACGTTAATAACGGCAGCTAAGGTAGAGGAAAGATTTTTGCGAAGGGTCCTTATTAGTATTCCGCCAGTTTATAACGGTAGGAAAATAGAGAAGACTTTTAGATTACGATAGTTCATAACAGCAATCTAAAAGTAAGCGACGGTGTCGTTACTTTAAAAACACTGAAAAAATTATTATATCGTTCGTCTTTAGTTAAATTTGACTGTTAGAAGTCTTAAAGTTCGGCAATTTGGCAAACAGCTAAGATAGTATTATTGCGGATGTTTTTATTGCAAGAAGAACGACTAAGTCCTACGGCTAAATGACAAACAACCTTCGACCTTACATTATATACCAAACCTTTACTTAAATACCAAACTTCCTCTTTGCTTTATCTTTTTTCACTTTAATTACGCCAATTTAATCGCTAAGTTTGCTATCCTAAGGTAAAACACCAAGATTCGCCAATTCGCGCCAAAAAAGCTATATTGTACGATCCAACGCTAAATCAACAAGTTTTTACACGAATTTACACCAAAACGCTAAGTTTTTACACTCTAATATTACCAATTACCTCGCACTACACGCCCTACGCGTTCTATATAAGTATAAACGTTAAAATAGCTATCGTTAGCACTCACTTTGAAGCTATTACCAATCGCTTTAGGAAAGAGGTAATTAAAGCCCTCGGATCCTTTTTTACTAGATATTTAGATAAAACGCTTTAGGGGTGAAACATCGACAGAAACTTAATGGAAAGGCATTTGGTCAATTTAGTTAACTGTTATATTACCGACTATGATAGGGGCGAAGACCTTAACCGCAGAAGCTGTATTTTTTGCAAATACTATAAGGTTTTTAACGACTAAACTATTAACATATGTAAAAGGATCTAAAAAGGTGTTAAATCAAAGCTAAATGAATAATTTTAACGACGAGAGATCTATATGTCAGAAAAAAACCATACCAAGCTGACAAAAACTTTTTACGATTTAACCCAGCTTGAGAAATACTATTAATACCTATGTTTTAAAGAGAAGAGTGTTAACGAATATTATCTCTCCTACACGCGTTTTAGGGAACCTTCTCTTTATCCCTAGTTAAGTTAAGCCTTTTTACACGTTAATGATGAGGAACCTGTTAATTTTTTTTTGGTAGCCTAGCACCTTTACGTAACAACACGGAGTATGCTTTTAATGGCGGTAAGTTACGCGAAGCGGTAGCTGCTAATACAGTCATAGGAATGAACGTCAGCGCTTTACACCAATTAATTAAATAAGATCGTCAAGCCCCTCAAAAATTTTAAGCCTTTATTGCTCAATTGATTGATCATTACCCTTAACACCGTACTTCGAAGGCTTTAAGGCTTTAACTATCAAGAAACACTATTAATAAAGATTGGGATAATTATTGCGACTTACCACCAAATACCTGTTAAGATAGTTAACTTTTTTTTTTTTTTTTGCGGATTTCTATATGATTTGGAACGACGTAGAGAAGTATGAAGGAAAGCCTTAAAACCTCTTTTATATGAAGATGATACTCTTTTTAAACATTTGTAAGTGAATGGAGGTTCGTCCTTATAATTTTTACTCGCTATTTTCTAAAATCCTCACAGGGTATTCCAAGGACTATTACCTAACCTTTCTAACCCGAGTATATAATTTTCGCGAAGCTTACGATAATATGAAAAGCCAATTCGAACACAATATTCATCTCGCACAATACCATGAAAACTGGGTTACTACGAGGTAGATTACAATAACAACAAAAAAAAAAAAGGAGAAAATACTAATAGATATGTTAAACCAGATACTTGATAAGCTGATATTATGTTAATAAGTAATGTGGAAGGCCTACGTTAGCGAAGCCACACTTGGCGAACAAGTACGGGTAATAATTATGAGCATTAACGTGTTCAAATACACTTTACAACGCCCAAATGCCACTTACGAAGGCCTTTTTAGCCAGTTACGATCCTCGTTTATAACTGTGATATCGCGAACACTAAACTCGCTTGTTATATACCTTTAAGTCGGTAATTTTCCTAACGTAAATGAAAAAAACCTTAGGGTAGTTAATTAGGTCGACCGCAAGTACGGTTACGGGCGCCCTTAACGCCTAAGGTCTAGCCTATCAACCCCAAATTAGAGGTAGTAGCTATGTTGGCGCTAATGAAGTTAAGATTTAAACGGACCTGTTAACTATAAGAATTATCGTTGTAATAATGGTAAGAGACGTTGGATTTGTGGTAACTTTAGTCATTAGTTAATTCGCTACCCTTCTGCCGAGAGAAATGATAAAAGGGTAATATATTATTTGCGGTACCCTACCACTTTTAAATAGGACCATTTGGATTAAATCAAAAAAATTAAAGGCAATAGGCCAATTAACAATAACGATGGCGCTAAATAAATCAAGTGATAGAAAAATACTATTCCTAACGTGGCTTAGTAACTAGCCGATTATGCCTTTTTATATTGATTAAGTGGTAAAGACCCTAACCTTTAACTTAACCAAGCCTTAAACCTCTTATACATCTTTAACCTCCGCGATCGTTACGCGGACTATATATTTTCAGGTATTATATCAAATATAGTGGCAGAAACGTACTTGATATAAAGCGATTCCTAATATGTGGTACTTCAGAGGGAAAGTACTATAACTACCTAAATTAATTGTTACGATACTAGCAAAACTAAAGTTGTCCTCGAATTGAACGAATAACTATTGTTATTATGGATAACAGTAGTTTAAACTATTATTAAGTCGATTACGTTTTATATCCTTAAATACCCTATTACTTTCCTTTCTTACTTAGAGGATATAAAGACCCTCAGCATTAACTTTAATATTAACACTAACGAGCTGGTTAAAAATAACTAGAAGTTTCTCTTTACTTTTAAGTGGGGATATTTATACTTTTATCTTTAAAGTCCTAAAGTAATAGTGTTGAACCTAGTGGAGATGGAAACACGCTAATTATACTGGTGTTTCAACTACCTATTTATTAACAAATTATATAAGGTTTTAAAGTCTGTACGACATAAAAATATAAAATACTTTGACTTAAAAGTTACTAAAAATATTTATTATTATTTCTAAATGCAGGTCTAAGCCACCCAAACATTCAAATTTATGGTAAAAAAAGATATAAAATTTAATTAGAAGTCTTTATTAGTATATTTTACTTAAATAACAAGCCTATTTTTTACGTTATTTACTTCGTAACCTTTTTTTTACGGAGACAAGTTTCAAGGTCGTTTTCGGTAAAGGATACGTAGGAAAAATTCAGGATACTATGGATTAACACGTACTTCGGCCTACCTAACGTCGTTATTTACGATATTAATACTGACTTTGCGACGGTGGAGTTTCTGGAAAATGCTAAGATAATAGGTATTTAGTACAAACAGGTGCCTGTAAAGATCTAATGAAGTATTAAAAAGGTTAAAAGGATATAAGTATTACTTTGACGAACGTATAATATCTTTACGCTAAAGATTAAAAACTTTATGGGTTCGAAGATACGTTTTTAAATGGCGGTAAAAGACCTAAAAGATATTTTTTGCCTTGACATCCTAATATTAATGTTATTAGTTTTTGAAACGTACCAATGCATGATGAGTGAATCTTCGCCATTAGCAAATACCCAAAAGCGGGCTATAATCTACATCAAAGCTTTAAAAGAATTACGGAAGGAATTGGTACGTCGTTAGGTTAATAATGCCCTTAATACCAGGAATGGACTTATAATAATCGAAGTACTTGTTTTACTGTTATAAAGTGAAATCCTCGTGTAAAAAAAGCCGGGTAAATGCAAGGACCTATATAGGATCTTAAGTATCTCCAACTTTGAAGTAATTGTTAAAATTGTTAATGGTTTTATATCTTTTCGACCCACATAGGTTAAACTCTACATTGAGGTTACTAACGATAAAAATCCTTAATCTAAAGGAACAAGTTAACACGAACCTCCTTTACTTATTATCGACAAGCCGATGAAACTCTGTCGATGCAAACAACCCCCCCCCAAAAAAAGAAACGGTAAAAAAGAAAAATACATATCGGGTTATATCTATAATACTATTTAGTTAAGTAAAAAAGAGAAAGATAACGAAGACTTGACATTGAATATTAGAACAAAAGGCATTATTAAAACTTCTAGAAAACCTTTGAAGGAAAGTAATAGAGTCGAAATTAACGGTTAACTAATTCGAAAAATCGTATAATTTATATCTAAAACCGACTTTACCCTTTTTGGATCTAAACATCACAATGTTCAAGTTAAGGATTATATACGAGGTCAAGGGTAAAACAATAGAGTGGCTGTATGAAAAATCATGTCTAATTGCTTAAGGATACAGTGATGAAAGCAAAAACTAAATTTTTACGTAATCTCTAACGATTTAGAAGATTAGCAACCGCCTAGTAATTACTTTGATAACAAGTTTGCTAGCCAAAACTAAAAGTAAGTTTACACTTAATAGCTAAGATATAACGTAAATCTACACGTAATTAATAAAAAATTTACGACGGATTATAGTACTGAAACTATCACAGGAACTACGATATATTTACCCTTTGAAAACGGCAATACGATATATTAAGCATATATAAGTTTTAGCTAAAGTAAACTTTTACTGGTTTTTTACTCACCAATCGTATGTTGAATTACCGTTAGGCATAACGTATTTAATATACGACCCGTATATACTAATAACGTAAGAAACGACTTCGGCTTAATAAATATGTAAATTAAAGATACACTTTTCGTTAGAACGGCTAGCTTTATAATATTGGAATAACAGCCAATTAAAAACTCTAAGTTCTGGAATTACAAGTTGGTTACAATGTTGGCTAAAGGTAGATAATTTAACTTTAATAGATTGTTTATCCGTATACTTGATATTAATACTGGCCTTAGCTTTCACCAAAAAGGCCAATATATTAACTTAGTTATAATCGACATAAGTAACCTAACCAAAGCACAACGTTACTTGGAATAACGTACCCATGGCAGTTATATTGCTACTTTATACCGATTGGAAGCCTCTTACGACCCTTCTATCGCAGTATAAACATAAGATCTAATAGGTAACGACTTTAACCGACTAAATAAGATAATTAAGTGGTAAATGCGAAACTTTAACCTAAAGATTGATATATTTTTAATAGGCCTGACAAAGGCTAAGTTAATTATCTTCACGGATCAGTTTTTCGTAAATAACGCCAACATGTCTTTAAAAATCCACTTTTTGATAACCCTTGTCAACAATTATTCATATGAAAACTAATTTAACATTATCGGAAACTTCATTTACCAAACCTTTGTTAGAGATAAAAGTATTATATGAAACGTATTAACTTCGGAGGTTTAGAGTATAATAATAGGATTTAATATATGTATAATACTATAGAAAACCTTTAACGTTATTACCAGACAGTTGAGGATTCTTTTAATCATGGTGGTGATTTATACCGACTCGAGAAGCCTATTTAAATGCCTTTCGAAGCTCGGAATTACTAACGAAAAACGCTTGATAATCGACTTGATAACACTTTGAGAAGCTTACGAAAGAAATAATATTGAGGTATTCCGGTAACTTAATGGTAAAGATAATTCTACTAATTTTATAACGAAGTTAACGTCCAATAGGGCCCTTAAAAGCTTTGTGGATAATAAAAAGCTAACTGTATGTATCGAAGGCTATGTTAATAAGCCTCCTAGAAAGGCTTAATTATGTAATAACGGCGATTGAAAATATATTAACGAATTAGAAAACTGTTAGGAGACTAACGATAGCGATTTGTTTAATTGATACGGATAAAGCGAAGGCTTACATGGGTTTAGGACGGAAAACATTTATATAAAAATCGATAAAGTTGGACCTTGGAGCCATAGGGAAATTAATAGCAATTAGGGCCAATTTAAATGCAAATGAGTGTAATTCGATACGCAGGTTAATTGAAATTAATAATTGTTTGGCTCGTAAACGAGGTCACAATTTAACTCTTACCAGAAAAGATTAGTTAACTATACTGACGTATGCGTACAAATTCAAAAGATGCCAGTGTTGGAATAGTAGTATTTATAGTATAATAGGTTAATTCTACTTACAGTAAAGTTAATTATACTAATTGCAAATTTAGTATATTATTTTATACAGGCCTACTATATTGGTTATAAATTAAGTACAGTACATGACTACTTTACATTATGGCACAGGCCAATCAATTAGCTATATGAATTACTGTACGGACTAGTTAGCGGTCTGCCAAACCTAGAACAATACATCCACCACTTGAATATTACAATACTACTATTACCTCAACCAATCTAATCAACAACGTTGTACCGTCTAAAGACCCACCAATAGTTTAGCTTATTAATTAAAGAAGGATTTTAAAGGTTGCCACCAATTGATGACAGGATACGTGGATGTACGGGTATAAAACAAAAATCCATTAATGTTGGAAAAACAATCAAATGTTGTAAAGTCCATTCAACTAAACTATTAATTTAGTTAATTTTACTTACTGCAAATTGGCTGCAGTTTATAGGACTGCATTACAAGTGTAGTGCAGTAGATACCTACTTCAAAGTGTGGCACAAGCCAAAGAATTTGATCATACAAATTAGCATGCGGACCGGCTAACGCTCTCCCGAACTTAAAATTTACAACTCAACCTCAAAATAAATTTCAACGCAGCGCCAGTTACTTTGACCAAAGTGATTCGAATAGACTATGTTACAACGATAAAGGCCTACCAACAGACGTAAAACGATAATACAAACCCTACTGACCAATACCTAACCACTACAACCTATACCGAAACCTTCTATTACACCGTTTTCCCACTAATAAAGTAACCTTATAAAACTTACTAATTTCGCCAGGCTATAGGATGAAGACGAGAATTATAATGGAGAACTATACGATGTATTTGATAATAAAAACTGTATAATGCTAAATACTTATAAAAATAAAATATTGAGTTATTATAATTTCATGTGATGTTACCCAATATATTAACTATATATGCTAAAAAGTAGTACATGTACCATTTGACGTAAGTAAATATACTTACAAAGTATTATAATCGTTAAAATATATACTATAATACAGAAATAAACTACAAGCATTATGATAAAGACCGGATGAGTATTACTTGAAAATACGTAAGGAATTAGCGTAAAAACGCCAATAGAACCCTATAGGAATTGTTTACTGTAATATTAACGAAGTTTTGAAAATTCCAGGCGGCCCTTAAATTACAATACAAGGGAGATAAACTATTGATCCAAGTAATTATAAAAGCGTGTCGCGGAAATCCAAACTTCGACTTTATATTATTCAAACTAAAAAATACGTAAAGGATTTTTGTATGAGCTTCAAAAAATTACTTCAAGCCTTAATACTCCGATAAACGAGTTTCAAATTAGTATTCGTAGCCGAGAAGACCAAAGTTCAAGGCTAAATCACTAAACCTAACCTCACCAAAATAGCTACCACTTCCTGGACCGAAAGTTTAAAGTATATCAGAGATAAAATAAACGTCCCAAATACGGCTACAAAAATAAGAAATTGTTGGTCATAGAGGGGGGTACTTGCATTGAATTATGCATTAAATAGCTGTCTTGTAACTTCTCATAAAACTGCCTACTTATGAGTGCGCCTTCTCTTCTCATGAGTTATTCTTCTCATGAGTTATTCTTCTCATGAGTTATTATTATCATGAATACAGTACTTATTGTTATAATGATCTGGTAGATTACTACCTTTAGTTTAGTTTTTTCCTTTAAATACAGACCGGAATACCACTATATATTCGCATGTACACACAACACAACAAATGATAGCTATAAGTTAAGATTTTATTTAGCATCAGACCAATTAATTACTGAGAAGTAATTAAAAAGTTATTAACGCGGACCTATAACTTTACAGCTTTGCTATTGAAAATACCAATCGCAACCTTCCCTATCTCTTTTTTCCTTTACTTTACTTCGGTAGACTTTTTTTACGAGTCCTTAATTTCGACATATAAGCTAGTAAGAGTTATAAGCGTTGGGTATTACATCAAATAGGCCTAAAACCCCTCGTCGAACACCTTGGTAAACTTGTGTATAGGAGTTTTAAAAAATATATACCTATTACGCTAAAGTTAACTATCACTTTCCCTTTATTTTTATTAACAAAAGCCCCGTTTTTGCCTATACACATATCTTTACCTTTACTTATAATGTTTTCGCCTACAAATTTACGTTATTATACCCCTTTAGCCTATTTACTTACACCGATTCGCCTTGTTATTATGAAGTCGAAAAAAAGCATCCTCAATAACGGATCCCTTTAAGGTTATAGAATTCGTGGAAAACTTGCGCCATGAGTTTGAAGAACGCGACATTGCGAGACGTATGGAGAATAACGCCGTTATAAAGCGCCTCGACAGCTTAATTTTTAAAAGTCGCCATTCTCATTACTGTAAATCCTTTTTTCGTCGTTATTAACGTTAAGCTTTCCTCATTTCTATAAAATTATCGGACACTTTTAAGGGCAGTCGTTATCACCTATATAAAGAGAAAAAACGCGAGCTCTCCTGCGACCGTTAAGAATCCTCTCGCCGCCGCCACGAGAATTTTCCCCTCCGCCGCTGCCGCGAGCCCTCTCACCACCGTCGCGAGCTTTCTAACGACCGCCGTAAGCCCTTTCGACGCCAATGCTTTCATTTTCGAGCCCATCGCGATCCTTCCAGAATCCCGAACACGATAGCTACCCAATACTCGTCAAGCGGTACTCGCCGCCTAAAACGTAAAGAGATTAGGGTATTTGACCCCGAGTATCCTAATCTTCAGGATATAGGTATTATTATAGTAGGTTAAAATGTGGTTTTTACTAAGGTATAGAGCTTTTGGTAACGTTTAGATACCTTTGTGAATACTTTTTTAATATTAGAAAGTTAAATCGTAGAAATGTTCTTTACTTTATGACAAGGATCGACTTTGCATTGGTAGAATACTGAGGTTACTTTTTACGAACGTCGCAAAATGTCTCTTCGCGGCCTCACCTATATTATGGATATTCTCATCAACCGCTTTGCTATAAATCCTAAATAAGCTATTATAAAGTTTAAAAAGACTAAGTTTTAGTTACGCGATTTGTTAAACGATGAGTATAGGTTATATAAACATATATAAATAAAAATATGATACGTAAAAGCTATAGGTATACTAGATCATTATAATAATAATGAATGTGGCGTTATAATCGATATCTAATCCGTATTAAACTTAGGTATTTAATAATAATTACCGCCTACATATCGCAATTAAATTATGAAGAAATATTTAACTAGGGTTGAAAAGTTAAAATCTGTATTGTTAACAGTAGTAATACGGCGTTATTCAAACTATTAGTCTCTTTCGAAAGATATACGCGAAAGGTACGACTTGCGGTATTTTTGTAAAAAGAAGTATTAACCTAGTAAGGATAAACACCAAAATAATACTAAAAGGTACGAGAAACACCTTTCGTAGGAATATAATCGTAAACGTTATGACTATTGCTCTTAAGAATATACCGACTGGGACCATGGTCGGGATAAGCGAAAACGCGACGAAAACCGTTTTCGTGATAATCGAAACCTCGATAGCGATCGTAAGTATAAGATTAACAATGTATAATCTGAGGTAAACGATATTGACTATTTAGATTATAACTATTTTAATTACTTACGAACACTCTTATAAGCAAGTTCGTACCACTTGGGTAATAATCTAGGTTATATAATAAAGCTTACCCTTACTCCTTCTAGTCAACGTACTTATATGTATTGTAGCGATAATTCCGGCTCGCATGATGCTTTGTTTAAATATTTAAAGGCTTGTATCCAGAGAAATGGGCTTTGTTCTAACTATATAAGGAGACGTATACAATAGTTAGACCGTATATAACCCGTAATTAGCTTAAATAATATCTTGAATAATACAGAAAACCTTGAAGTTATTGTAGCTAAGCCGGTTATTAAGGAGGTGGCATTCGTTATAGGTGGTTATCGTTACCTACAAATTTCTATACAAGTAAGCCCAATAGGTAAAAATTACACGCTTTATCACGATATAAGCGTTGGTAAAGACCTCGTATCTAGGTTTTGGTTAAATATAAACTTTCCTGATTATATTAAGACGAATATGCCTATAGCCGAACATGAAATAATTACAGAGTAATAGGTCCTCTTATTCGTCTGACCACTAAGGCGCTTTAAACCTTTTATATTCTTAGGTATAAATTTGACGGCACTTTTGCTTTTTTATAAGGGACAGCTAAAGCTTGGATTATCAATCGCTTAGATATTAGCATTTTCTTAATAAACCACTGAATAAAGCTTTGTAGTACGGATATATTAATTTCGAAGAATGTGGTTTATTTTCAAAATAGTTACTTTGAGATTCTTTTTTTAATGTATGAAGTAATTATATAGCTTATTGTTCTTAAAGTAATTTTCAACCTTAAACTTGTTATTTAAACTTGATAAACGATATACGTCGTAATTAAATATATTATCTTTTCCAAGGAAGAATTCTTTATATTTATAGGTTAATATCGATGTACTTTTAATGTTTTAATTAACGTTACTACTCCTTATATAATGTAACTTTACAATCCTACCGCTAAGGTAATACATATTATTTAGTATACGCGTTTGGAAAATATTACGGAATGCGAAAATAATATTTAATTTTAGGCGGATTAAACGGGAGTTATACAAGCCATTATATAGATTACAGGTATTGATAACGTATTCATTATAGTGATATAACTTATTGAAATGGGTATTAGTAATTATCAAGTGTTTTTTTACTTTTACTAAAGTTTTAGATAAATCCATCACTTTTTCGGAAATTAGTATCAAATTTAAATTGGATTCTCCAACTTTTCGTATTGCTATCACGTTAACGAATAAGCTTTTTTTTAACTAAAACTTTGGTAAATCCTTACTTAACCACCATTTTTTAAACGTTGTAAAGTATTTAATTTAAAAATATAATGTACCTAAAGTGATAAACCTCGTTAATGAAGAACTGGATTTTATCGAACCTTACCATAAGTTATGTTACCTAGATATCTAGTTAAGTATAAAAATACCCGAAAATATGCTTATAGTGAAAACTATATACAGTATTTATATTAATGCGACAAACCTGAGGCAGGTTGTTTAATACAACGAATTTACGAATAATATCCAGCCGTTTAGAAATATATCGGCCTAATTAAGATGCTTGTAGATTAAATGATAAAGGATCCATTTATTAACGGTTAGTAATATGCTAAGTTTAACCATTATCCTTATTTTGTATTTAAACGAAACGAAAAACTCTTCGATTAATAGTTCTATACTTTTTATGAGTAATAACGTATGGAATTTTTAACGATATTTCGACATTTGTATTGTTGGTATTCATAATGTGGAAAACTATATAAAGAGTAGATAAAGATCGAGTATAATAGACTTACGACTATTTAACAAATAGACTATTTTAGACTGCTATTTCTTACCTCTGCAGAAAAGATGTTATTTAATCTATTCTCGGAAAAAATGGATTACTATTGTAAACGTTATTAAGTTTTTCTTTTAACTTTTGGTGTATTTAGATTTCTGCGACCGATTTACTTTCGTTAGCCATCACGAACTCAAACAAAGTAAGGTTATTTTTATGGGTTTTCGCAATTCGCTATCCTACGCCTAAAGGTTTATAAATCGAATATTGAAGGAATTTCGACCTTTTTATCGTATTTTTATCGATGATATTGTTGTTTTTTCTAATATGTTCGAAAAACACTTCACTTATTTCAAGGTAATATTCAAGCTTTTTACCAGTAAATACGTAGTTTTATCGCCGGAAAAATTTTATATTGGCCTTTAATTAGTGTAATTTTGGGGATTTTATGTAAACGCTTTCGAACTTTTAACTATTAAGGAAAAAATTCAAAGTTTTCGGAATCTTTTCTTTACTTATAACTTAAAAGCCTTCGGGATATACTTGGGGGAAGTAGGGTTTCTGAGGCTAATAATACTTTACTATACCCAATTATCAGGTTTACTTTAAAGACTTAAGAAAGATTTGCTGGTATAAGGAAGAAAATAAGAATACCTTAAACCGACAACAGAAAAACGAAATTATATTATACATAATTGGTACTTATTTATCCTAAGCCTAAGAAATAGTAGTCTTTTGAGGCTATATGAGCTTATTTGTGTGAATGACTTAAATTATATTACCTAAATTTAACATGGGTTTTTTTTTTTCTTTTCAAATTAACGGAAGTTTTAAACGCGAATTTAGTGTTATGATTTTTTACCTTAAAAAGGTATTTTGGGTAACGTGGGTAACCTTTTTTTATAACTATTATCTAATTATCATTTTTTAAATTGTCGTTTAACTCGAGTTCAATTTAACCATAATCATTTAAAATATAAAGTTACGTGTCTTATATGAGTATGTAAATACCTGTGCACCAATTTAGTTAACAACCCTTTATCAATTATTATTTCTACAGATTATAAACTTACTCGGGATTTTGTAAAATCAACTTAACTAAATATAATATCTATGGATAGGCCAAATAGACGACTTGTAAACACGTTAATTTACCTTAATTTATATTTTTTTAGATGTAGTTCATTTGTTGGGATGCCTTAATTTGGTTTTTAATGCCTTTCTTCATTTGCTTTTTGACACGAACCGATAAAATTATAAGATTAATGTACCGGTACTGGATTGGATTTTTAATAACTTGCCTACAGTAAAATATTAGATAATGTACCTCGTTGAAGCGTAAATGCCTGATAACATGCGATTTTTTTTTAAACTGGTTATCGTGAAAATGTCGTCTGGCGTGAAATCCTATAAGATTTCGCAAACAATAAGAACGATGAGGATATGCCTCCTAACGCTTTTAAGTTTAGAAATCTTTTTCGATTGGTTGATCGTTTGTTGTATAATCGTAACGCGAGTGGTTATAAAAGACTTATGGTTTTTATAATACTAATATAAGGACTTTTCGCCGAGGTACACGACAAAAAATACTACTTCGGATCTAAAATAATGATAGCAACTTTAGACGGAGTATATTTTTGTTGAAAACGTAAGTTTGTAAAAGTATACGTCAGAAATTACATGTATTGCAGAAAACTGCGTAACGACAACAAAAAATCACTTGGTCGCCTTAAACCTATTAAAACATTTGAGGAATTAATATATGCAATTTACATGGATTTTGTGGTTATATTGCCAACAATTCCCCTTAAAGACACACTTTGGATGTTACTTGGCAAGGAATCTTTCGATACTACAATGCTTATTACATGTAAAACTTCCAAACAAATACTTCTAATTCTTGGTTATACGACGTATATAGTAGAAGATTAGGCAGTCATTTTAATTCCATAATTCCTATTATGCGACTGGCATTGTTTACGAAAAATTATCTTAAATAAAGCTATCAAGTTTATATTAATCTTTTGGTAGGGTTTGTAAAAATGATTTGGAATACGTTTGATAATAATAATAGCTTATTATCTATAAGTGTATGGATAAGTAAAGAAAAAAATTAGTTAATTAAATTGACTTTGCGCCAATTCATTACCGAAGATCTTAAATAACATTAGGTTAATATTGTGCCGGCCTTATAATAAAACCTTAACAATGCTTACTTATATACTTTATAGGCTAGTCTTTACGAGTATTTGCTCGGATTTAAGTTTACGGCACTAGTAGATATTTTTACAACTTTACCCTGCTAATAAGAATAAATTCGTTTTATTCGGGAATATTCACGACGAACCGTATAATTAACAATAGATATCGTTTTTATTGAGTTTAAAAAGCGATACGATTAGAATTATCGTTGGTATAAATTTTCTATAAGCGATAGAGTGTGGCTGAAGTTGGGAAAAGCCTAAAAACCCCTTTACAAAAAAGAAAAATCATTACCACTATGTATAGGGCAATATAAAATTGTAAAAACAGTTAATAATTTGACTTTTACCTTGATTTTTCACTAAACTTACGAGTTTACCCAACTATTGGCATTACTTATTTGCTACCCTATTAGAACCTAACAAATGATCTATTTAACAGAATTGAGCCATCTTCTGAACTAGTTAAATACGAATACGACGAATCAAATATTAAAAACTAGAAAGTAAAACATATATTAGCCAAACGAGTGGATAGACGTCGCCGCAAAAGGGATTAAGTTTAATATAATTTTTAGATGAAAAGGCTTTACGGCTTGTAACAAAGAATAGAAACCGGTATCAAAATCGAATTACCCGGAATTAATTAAGGCTTTAAAGAGGAATAATGAGAAATTATAAGAACAATTCTGTAATGGAAAAAATGAGGATATCATTGTTTCTTTTTTGCCACGGTATTTGTTGGTTACGGAGGGGGGTACTTGAATTGTATTATGCATTACATGGCTATCTTGTACCTTCTTATGAGACTGCCTACTCATGAGTACGCCTTCTCTTCTCATAAGTTATTTTTTTTTATGAGTATAGTACTTATTGTTATTATGCTCTGGTAGATTTCTACCTTCAGTTTAGTTTTTACCTTCAAATAAAGACCATAATACCACTATATGTTCGCACTTACATACAGCACAACATAAATACTAAAACAAAAACCCCAGAAACTAAAAGTAAAGTAGTTACCAGCGAAGACGACTTTGTAAGTAAATGCGAAACTCGCCACGTGTACTACAATATTTAGGAAGGAGTATACGAAGCTTTACTGGTTTCTAAAAGCTGTGTAGTATATATAATAAGGTTGGCTATTAGTCGACCAATTATTTAGTATACGAATAATTTCGGACCAAACGCTAATATTAGTTTAATTACCCACCCGAAACCCAAATAAAAGCTTATTTTACAACGTATATAGCCGATTGCGAAGGCGTAAAGAAGAAGTTTATCGTTTACTTCTGCGAGTATACTTTTAGAGAAAAAAGCTTAAAGGAAAATAAAACTTAGTTAATAGTTTAGGATAAGTAGATCGACTAACGAATATTTATAAGCCTGTAGGATACTTTGTTTTTACATATCGTAAGCTTGGGTTACGAAAACGGAGTATAAAACGGCCATATAATGTTGTAATTCATACTTTCTAATAGGTATAACAACCGATTTTAAAGTATTATTGTTGGAATATTAGTATTTGCAGTGTAGTAAGTCAACTTTATTTACAATAAAGTTGACTATACTGACTGCAAGTTTAGTATATTGTTTTGTGCGGGCTTACTGAATCGGCTGCAAAGCAAGTACGGTATTCGCACACTTTACACTAGGGTACAGGACAAGTAATTAGTGTTATAGTCCGACCTATGATGGTAAGCTAAGTAGGTACCAAATGGGGTTTACTATTGAGGTACGGTGGAAGACTAGAAGAGGTTACCGTGGCTCACCGTGTTGAACCTATAGGTATGGCCAGTGCCCAGCCTATCACGTGCCCTTATACGTGCCGTATACGAACCGCGTTCGGTCTGCGCTCGAATCGGGCCCGAATTGGGTACTTCCTATTTCATTACATAAATAGTTAAATAACTTATAAACTTAATGAATAATAGCCTAAGTTTATAATATGTCCCTCTTTTCCTCGTATATTATAAGGATTACGGCGTCCCGTTGGTTAAACGCAAGGCGCGGGCCTTACACGCCTAATATATGGGTTGGACGCGGGCTGATAACGCGACGTTTAACGTGTTATATAACGTAAAGGCTGGTTTAACTCCAGGCCGCTGGTATTATATAACGTACCCCGTAGCTTATTATATAATATATCATTTTTACCATCGATATGGTATAACGTACCCTTCAACGCATCGTATAATGTATTGAACGATTTCACCCTAGGTTTTTAACGCCGTATAACGCGCCCCTAATATATCGCCTAACGTATTAGCCGATTTAACCTTATGTTACTAACGACGTATGACGCGCCTTTCAACTTTGCCATATAATATATCCTTTTTACTGTCGGTATCGTATAATGTACCCTTTAACACGTCGTATGATATTTCGCTTTTACCTTTAATACTGTATAATGTGCCCCATATAACACGTAACCCTTATCGAATCCGGTCCGCCAATACTTATGAATACAAACGCCCCTATAACCCTTAAAAATTTTTTCTCTTCCCTTTTATAACGCCGTCTTTATTTTATTATTGACCTTTTTTTCGTAATTATTATTTTTCCGTTTTTTTACTTTTTAACTATTAATTTTAGCCGATATATCTCAATCATTTACTTTACCTTATCTATACAACCAATATGTATAATAGACCCAACTTAGGTTGTGTCATCGCCGACACTTTTAATAAAAATAATAAGTCTTCCTGTAAAGTATATTACCATATTATATATAAATACCTTACCGTTAATTGCCTTTTATAGCCTTTTTGTATTAAAAAAAACCTTTTCGTTTTTAGTAACAATGAAAAAAAAAAACGAACCTCTCCTTTTATAAGTTAAGAATAAGTATATATCGTATATTAATTTCCATTTTTACTTCGGTATTTCTTTAATTTATATTCAAATTTTTCGGGCGTAAGGTTATCATAAGTACTTAAAGGTTTATAATAAGGTAAATTTATGAATTAATCTTACGAGAAACTCAACTGTAATTTAACCTTTATTCGTAATATATTTAAAAGATAAATTTGCTTAAGGCCTTAGCCGGCTTACGCGTTTTCTTACGTTTAATAGTTATTACAGCTAAGGATAAAAGGTATATTTCATTCCTTACACGTAAGTGGTAAGCAGATGTTACGGATTATCGGCCCGTTTTTACCTCCGTTTTTTGAAATTAATTAATTAATTCGCCCGGTTTCGCGATATTACTTGGGTATAAAAAGTTTTTATCGTATCAACCGTATAGGCCGTCACCCTTTTAACTATACTTTCCTGTCGCCCCCTTTTCCCGGGTCCGGTTTCCCCAAAAATTTCTCCGTTATCTTTCACAGTAAATGTTTATGAAGATAACACTCCTTTAACCAACCGTACGTTAACGTATAACGTTTTTTCCCTAGCCCCCTTCAATACCCACCGTATACTTTTCCGTAATTTTAGCCTAATTAGCTAAAATAATATAGCTACATAAGTTATATCTTTTATAGTTAATATAGGTTACAGCCTATAAAGTGTAACGAGTAATATCCAGGGTCTTATTATATGAGCCCCTATTTTACCCGTATTTAATTTATTAACCTTAGTTAAAAACGAGTTAATCAAGCCAACCGCAAACAAGTGGAGGATCGTACACGGGCCGACAATATTGCCAAGACTTAGATTAATATATTACAGTTTTTAGTAACTTATTTCAAAGGTTGTTTTCTTTGTTCTACCCTTCGCCCTATTTTTTGTTAACCGTTATCGTTGGCCTTTCTTAACGCCCGTCCCTTTTAACGTTATCCATTATCCTTAACGTCGCCCTATGCTTGTCCCGCCTTTTACCAGCCCCCTTCGTCAGCGTTTATTAACGCCCGCTACGCTTCTCGTCGTCCTTCCTTACCGACGTCTTTTAATATATGAAACCAGTTATAATAAGGAACTTAATGTTAATAACGTCGATATTTATTAAACTTCAATAAGAATGATAATAACAAATAAGTGGATTTTTATTAAATAGTAGTAAAAGTCGTTTTCTAGTTGAATACGTATCCAAAGAAGTCGGGTAACATTTACTCAGCCCTATTTATTATATTATAATATAATATAATAATGAAATTACCACTCTTTTCGTAAGTAATATGTTATTTCGAGGGTATAAACATCTCGCCCCGTATAAGATATTTAATATAAATTCGACGACGACGTCGAAATACCGGATAATTATAAACCCTAATATCCTTTTATTTCGCCTTAAATTTGTTTAAAGTTATAATATATTAATAATATTCCAGTAATTTTCATTTCATCTTATCATTAATCATTTATTTAACTTATGTAAAATAAACCCCGCCTCGTCCCGTTATTATTGCGAAATTTATTCAAATTTAAAAATTTTCGCATATCCTTTTTCCTACCTCGTTAACGATTAAAATTCATTTCGGATGAATATTGGATAAGACTTACGAGGGAAAGGGGTTTAAAGTCACCTGCTTAGCTAAATTTACGTAAAATATAAGGTATTTATTAGGAATGTTTAAAATAATATTTAACGGGGTTAAAATATTAACAACTCAATATTAATTGTAAGGTTGATTAAGCTTTTTACTTAGGCGAATGGTTTCAATATCACGAAGGTTTAACTAAATTTAGTCCTCTACTTTATATAGCTTTGCCAACTATTACCAACGATTCGTCGCCGTTTTTATTTATTATTAAATATAAGTTATCATCGTTTAAGTTAATTCCGCCTCTTCATATAAGTGTATTAAAATATAATTATTCGCCCTACCGGATTAGTTAACGATTTGGTATTCTCGTTTACCCTCAGAATAAATAATATTTTATATATATTTATTAGACGGTTTGCGTTGAACCCGGTAACCGTCGATTTTCGGTTATTTAACGTAAGTTCATAAATGGGTAAGTAAAAAGCCTAATAGTATTATAAAAAGGCGATAATAATACGTAAGTATCTTTGAACTTTTTCATTTATACAATGAATACCATTATTTATGAATAAATGATATACCGTAAATAAAAGTTATTTAACTTTTATAAAAATATGAGGTTGTTTAAAATATCTTTACCTAGTTTGAACCGCGGTTACTAATAATAACAGTTGGAAATTTATGAAATTTCTACTAAATTTTGAAAGCGTTCTATAAAAGTATCGGAAATTATGAATGATATAAATTTAAGTTAAATAATGTTAAAAATTCGATTGGTAATAATAAATGAATATAGAATGCCGCTTGTGATAACTAGTAAGTTGATTTTAAAGTCGATAGAAATATATGTTTAATATCGATTTGAGATAAAAAGGGATTAAAGGAGGCTTTATCATAAGGTACGATAAGGTTTAGTTTCGTTATATTACATATATGTTTAATATAAGCATCGAATATCTATAACTATCCTTTTTTAAGAAAAGTTCCGTTGAAAAACGCGAAATAAAATGTTTTTACTTAAATATCCTATAATAAGCGAATTATAGGTTTATTATAAGATTTTCGTTGTTAATAATTCTTAATTTGATAATTATAAGCGGTTACGGTAACATAATACACCCCTCGGGTTAATCTTATAATTTGTAATCTGTATTAATTATCCGGCTTTAATTGTAAAACGTCTAGCGCCTTTAAAATCCGTTAATAGGCGAACCTTATATAACGGGTCGTTTGTTACTTTTTAGTTTTATAATTCTATTAAGGTACCCGTGCTGAAAATAAAGCGATTATTAGGCGTTAACGATATTAATAGGTTTAATGCGGGTTGTGTCCGTAACATTATTACCGGTTTCGACATATTGGAATCCCTCGAAGTTATCCTTAACAATAACCCGAGCGAGAACCGAGCCTGGAGCGGTTTCGAATTCGACGACTCTTCGAAAACCTTCGGCTTAGTTTTAGGGTATACATCGTCGCAATTGAATAATTAAGCTTCCGTTTTAAAAAATATATTTAAGTAACCCGCCGTAATGTATTTTCTGTTCATATATAAGTATATTATTATTACGTTTAACATCATAATATAAATAAGCTAAAAAATTCGCGTTTGGCGTTTCTTAACTTCAGGATTATTTTATAATTTGCGGGTTAACGTATCTGGATAGGCGCCTTAAGTTACGAGCCTGTACCGTAAGTGGTATTAAAAAGCAAAAAGACTTCAACTTATTTAACCTAACGTTTCAAAATTGAACGTGGTAAAAAAATTTTAACCTTTCGTAATCCATTGAAATTTTGAACGGGGTGCTAATATTATATAATTCGGAATACCACGCTTTGAAATAAAACATTATCGTGAAAAGCTTCTTATTGTGGGTAATATAGTTACGTTTCGTATTTATTAATCGTATTGAATGGTAAGTTATTAGCTTTAGGAGGCTATTTTTATGTCGTTACGATAAATACCCTTTTAACATCGTTTTCAAACAGTCGGTTTTCACCACTGTTGATTGATTTGGATTCTAATGTGCCAGAATCGGAGCCGTAATTAAGGAATCCATTAATGTTTGCAATATATGCTTTCCCCATTTCGTCTAAGCTTAACAAATACCTTACTTCATTATTCGAACGGGGTAATACGTTAATTCGAAAAAATTACTAATAAAATTAAGATAAAAGTTGGTCAAACCTAGAAAGCTTCGAACCTTTCGAATAATACGTAATAAATTTTATTCGCGGATTACCTTGACTTTTTCGGGATCGGCCCGGATACTTACCTTAACTGTTATAATGAAACCCAAGTATTTTACCTTTTTAATTACGAAGTTACATTTCTTTAAATTCAATTTTGATTCCGTATCATGAAGTTGTCTTTAAACCACGCGAACTTTTATTATGTAATCTTATTTCATAACGAAAAAAACCCAAAACGTCATTTAGGTAGATTATGACGAAATTATTCAAAATATTCTCTATTATATAATAATATATCGCTAAAAAATCGCCGGCACTCCTGCTAGCTTAAAGGGGGTAACTACCCATTTCAATAACCCAACTCACGTACGAAAAGTCGTTAATTTCTTTTATTAAGGTACAATTCGGATACAGTAAAAAGGCGTTTAAATATTTAACTTCTTAAGTTATATCGACTTCGATAACGTACGTAGGGTTTCCTTAATTAAAGATAAGAGAAAAGAATTATATTCGGTAATCTTATTCAATATTAGATAGTTTATACAAAACTTTCATCCTCTTTTAGGCTTAAAAATAAACAATACCGGCGTTATAACCGATGAAAAGTTTATCCAAATTTAGCCCTTGTTTAACAACTCCGTAATTAATTATCGAAATTTAAAAGGTTAATCCCGTAACATCGAGTATAACGGCCCTTAATATTACTTCAATGAAAATTTATTTTCGTTCGATTGAATGTAAATATAGTAATCGAGTTTCCCTTTGTATAGAGGTAAAATTATAATCTTATTCTTGTTAAATAGATCGCGGAATTTTATCCATTTTAATGGAAAACGTAACTAATTGTTTTTAAACCATGGTTGTTTCCGTCATTTGTAAAGTCCATTTTATTTTGTAAAGATTTATAGTAAAAGTTGACTGGGATTAATTCTCGTACGCTATATCTTCCAGTATAAACGTTTTGTTCAACCGATAAAAACTGATTTTATCACATCCCGTATATCTCTCGACTTAAAACGTACTATTACCACGTCGGTAACTAAGCTTTTTTAACCATAAATTATGAAGCAATTACCGCCAACATTTAAAATTACCTGTTAATATCGTATCTAAGATATTCCAAAAATTGTATCCCGCGTTATTTCAGGAATTATTGGAATAGTATTATATGCAGTGAAGTAGGTCAACTTCACTTACAGTAAAGTTGACTATACTATACTGCAAGTTGAGTGTATTGCTTTGTGCGAACTTACCGCATTGGGTGTAAGTCGAGTGCAGTATATTGCACTTTACTCTAGGGCACGGGTCAAGCAGTTGACCATATAAATTACTGTGCCAACCGGCTAGCGGTTTGCCAAACCTAGAACAATACATCCACCATCTGACCACGCAATACTACTATTACTTAGGCCAATAGAATCGACAACGTTGTAACGTCTAAGGCCTACCAATACTGATCAGTGCTTATTAGGTTAACTACAGATAGGCTAAGTAGAAGAAGAAGATACTTTCTGGTTACGCTCTAAGTCAAACGACCGCTGGGGTAGAGGAATTTTTTTTTCGAAGGGCCTCTGCTGCTGCGCCGGTTTTTACGGCAGTTTAAAGGTAGCAATGATATAGTTATCGAAAACACTAAGAAATCTTTACTATATATATATTTTTTTTCAAGACGTTGAGATTGACTTTCAGAAATATTAAAGTTCGGCAAATTGGCAAAACGGCTAAGTTAGTACTACTAAGGGTGTTACTATTGAAAAAACGACTAAGTTACACGGCCAAAACAATAAACTACCTTCGCCCTTTACCTATAACCTCCACCTATAACGACTTTCGACCTTATCCTTTATAACGAAGTTTTGCCTATACTTTACTTTATTTTACTCCTCACGTTACCTTAATCGTCAAGTTCGTTGCTTTGAGCGAAAACACCAAGTCGCCAAGTTTACACGCGACTTTATACCAAAACACCAAGTCTCCTACGCCTAATATTACCAAGTCCTTTGACCTATACGTACTATATTAGCTAGAACGTCAAGATTGCTACCGCAAGTGCTCATTTTGAGGCTATTACCGACCCCGCCTAGAAAGAAGTAATTAAAAACCTCGGATCAATCTTTGTTAACTACTATATCTAATAACTCTAGATTATGGATGTCGACGAGACCTTAACTAAAGATTACCTGACTAATTACGTTGGATAGTACATTTTAGAGTCTGACTCCGGTAATGAGTTCAGCCGCGGCATCCGCGTTTTTCAATACTTTCGCTATTTTCAACTACTGAACTCATAATATATAGAAGATAATCCAACGTACGGTCATGACCAAGCTAAAGAAGGAGGTTACACGCCGTGATATCTATATTCTTGAAAAGACCTTATTAGGACTGGCGGAAATCCTTTTCTAATTGGCTTAATAGGACGACTGCCTTTAAAATCCTGATCCTTAAGACCTTTAGGGGAAAGGGAAAGGCTTTGAGAGATTCTAACGCCTATACACACGTTTTAGGAGGCCCTTAACCTACCTTTAGTTAAGTTAAGTCTTTTTATACGCTGGAGATGAGAAACCTGTTGACCTGTTCGGCAGTTTAGTACCTTTACGTGATAGTGCGGAGTACGCTCTCAGCGGCGGTAAGGTACGTAAAGTAGCAGCTGCTAACGTGGCCAGAGGTATTAACGTTGTTGATTTACACTATTTAATTGGGTAAAATCTTCTGGCCTCCTGAAACTTTTAAGTACATATCATCCCTTAGCAATTTAATCGCTAAGCCCTTTAAAAACCATCCCTCTTTAAATTTGCCCATACGCGGAAGCCTACTATAGGTCTTATTACAGGACTTTACCCCTTAGGCTAGGCGACCAGCAATTTCCCTTAACATCGCATCTCGAAAGCTTTAAAGCTTAAACTGTCCGGAAATACTATTTAAGGTTGGGATAACTATCGCGACCTTTTTCTAAGACCCCTTATGATGGTTAATATTAATTACCAACTTTTTACGGACTTCGCTAAGATTTAGGATAATATAAAGAAGTATAACGGAAAGTCTTATCATCTTTTCTACATTAAGATAATACTTTTTCTAAATATTTACAAGTGGATAGAGGTCTTAACTTTTAGTTTTTACTTAATATTTCCTGGAATCCTTACAGGGTACGTCAAAAACTACCTAATATTTCTAACTAGTACCATTACGATTCGCGAAATCTACGATGATATGAAGGGTAATTTTAAGTACGATTTCCACCTTATATAATACTATATAAACTTGGTTACTACAAGGTGGATTATAATAATGGCAAAGAAAAAAGAGGAGGAAGTACTAATAGACGAACTTAACTAAATGATGAATGAGTTAATGTTGTGTCAGAAAGTAATAGGAAAAGCCTACGTTGGTAAAGCCATACTTCTCAAGCAGGTATGGGTAGTAGTCATAGACTTCAATTAGTTTGAATACACCCTACAACGCTTAAATACCACTTGTGAAGGCTTTTTTACTTAATTACGGTTTTTGTTTATCACCGTAATAACACATACACCAAACTCGCTTAGTATATACTTTCAAGCTGGCAACTTTTTTAAAGTAAATGAAAACGACCTTATGAGAGTTAATTACGTCTACCATAAGTACGGACGCTTATAATGTTTAAGGTTTGGCCTATCGACCCCAGCCTCAGACTGGAGGTAGCAATTATGTTGGTGTTAATAAGATTTAGGCAGACCTGTTAACCGCAAGCATTATCGTCGTAATCGTGGTAAAAAATGATAGATTTGTGGCAAGTTTGGTTACTGATTGACTTGGTACCCCCCCGCCGAGCGTAATAAAAAGAAAGTAACATATTACGCCTGATACCCTTTTGATTTTAAATAGGATTACTTGGATTAAATTGCAGATTTTAAAGACAATATACCAATTAACGTCGTTAACACCCTTAAGCAGATTAAGAAAAACGAAAATACTGCTTTTGGTGCGGTTTAGTAATTAGCCGACTACATCTTTTTGTACTATTTAGGTAGTGAAGACCCTTATCTTTGCTTTAATTAAGCTTTTGACCCCTTATACATCCTTAACTTTCGTAATAGTTACACGGACTACACGTTTTAGGGTATTATTCCAGATATAAGGGTAGTAAGTTACTTAACAGGAGGATATTCATAGTACGTAATATTGCGGAGGGAAAGAATTATGGCCACTGAAATTAATCGTCACGATGCGGGTAAGGTTAAAGTTGGCTTTAGTTTAAGCGAATAACTATCGTTATTAGCTATAACGGCAATCTAAACTGTTAAAGGAACAATTACATTTTATATCTTCAAGTCCTTTATCCCTTTCCTTTTTTGCTTAAGAGATATGAAAACCTTCAGTGTTAACGTCAACGTTAACGTAAACGAACTGGTTAAAAACGGCTAAAAGGTTTTTATTCGCCTTTAAGTAGAGGTACCTATAGTTTTATCTTTAAAGCTCGGAAGCAGTGGTATCATATTTGATAAAGCCGGAAATACGTTAACTATACCGACTTTTCAACCACCTAAATGTTAATAGATTGTATAAAGCTTTAAAGTCTGTAATGCATAAACATGTGGAATATTTTCCCCTCAAATCTATTAAAAAACTTTACCACTACAATTAATAGTATACCTAAACCTTTCAGGGATTCAAATTTATATTAAAAACGATAAGAACTTCAACTACGAGGTATTTATTAATATGTTTTACTTAGATAATAAGCTTATTTTTTACGTTATTAATTCTACAACCTCTTTTTATGGAGCTAAGTTTCTAAAGTCCCTTTCAGCAAAGGATACGTAAAAAACGTTAAAGATGCTGTAAATCAATAAGTATTGTATTTACCCAACATTATCGTCCAAGATATTGGTATTAACTTTATGGCGGAGGAGTTTTAAAAAGATATTAAGATAATAGGTATTAAGTGTAAAAAAATGCCTATAAAAACCTATTAAAGTATTGGAAAGGTTAAGAGGATATAAGTCTTACTTTTACGAACGTATAATATCCTTAAGTTAAAGATTAAAAGTCTTACGGATCCGAAAGTACGTTTATAAATGGTAGTAAAAGGCCTTAACGATACTATGGGCCCTGACGGCTTAATACCAACATTCCTAGTCTTTGGAGCGTACCTACAACTAACGAGTAAATCTCCGCCCTCGACTAGTACTTAGAAATGTGTTAAGGCTTATAGAAAAACTATGAGAAAATTAAGAAGAGAATCGGCACGCCGCCAAGTTAATAACACCCTTAATACTAGAAACTACACTTTAACAATCGACCTGTTTGTTTTGCCGCTGTAAAGTAAAGTCCTTGCATAGCAGGAACCGGGAAAATAGGAGGGCTTATATAAGATATTGAATATTGTAAACTTTAAAGTAATTGTTAAAATTACTAATAGTCCTGTCATTTTTTTAATTACTTAGGTTAATCCTTATATTAGAGGTATTTAATATAAATACCCTTAAGCCATTTAAGTCAAGCAACCGAATTAATATTAACCTCTTCTACCTTTTATCAATAAACCGAAAAAACGCCGCCGATACGGAAAACCCCCCCAAAAGAAGACCGTTAAAGATAAGGAATATATACCGAAGTGTATTTACAATAATGTTGGGGTATGTAGGAAAGAAAAGAATAACGAAGACTTGACATTAAAGCTCCAAGTATAAAGGATTATTAAAACCTTCGGCAAACCCTTTAGGAAAAGTAATAAGGTCGAGATTAATGGCTTACTAATTCAAAAAGTTGTATAATTTGTATCGAACACCGACTTTAACTTTTAAAACCTTAACGTTACGATTTCTCAATCGAAGATGATTCATAAAGTTAAAGGCAAGACTATGGGGCAGCCGTACGAAAAATCACGTTTAATTGTTCAAGAATACGGTAATGAAGGTAAAAATTGAATCCTTATATAATCGCTAACGATTTAGAAGATCAGCTAACGCTTAGCAATCGCTTTGATGATAAAATTGTTAATAAAAACTAGACGTAAGTTTATGCTTAACATCTGTAATATAACATAAGCCTATACGTAATTAACAACGAATTCATAACGGATCGTATTACTAAAGTTATTACATAAACTCCATGTCATTTACCCTTTAAATACGGTAATACGTTATATCAAGCTATTAAACAGATTATAAAAAATAGGCGTTTACCGGTTTTTAACTTACCAGTCACACTTTAAATTACAGCTGGTGATAAAAAAAATTACGTACGACTAGTACCTATTAATAACGTAAAAAAAGGAATTTGACATATTAGGTATATAAACTAACGATACCCTTTTCGTCGAAACGGCTGGTTTTATAGCACTGGAACATCAAGCGAGTAAAGACTTTGAATTATGTAATTACAAGTCGGTAACGACGTTAACGGAAAATATTTAACTAGACTTTAATAAATCGTTAATCCGTATACTTAGTATTAATACCAGACTTAATTTTCGCCAAAAAGGCCAGAGAGCTGTTTTGGCCATAATTAACAAGATTAATAAAGCTAAGGCTTAATGGTACCTGGAATATCCTACACATGGTAGCTACATTACTACCTTATTCTAACCAGAAGCCTTTTACGATTTATTTATTACGGAATAAACATAAATACCAACGGATGAAGTTTTTAATCAGCTAAACAAAAGGCTGAAATGGCAAATACGAAACTTAGACCGCGGAATGAATATAGTATCAACGAATATTTTAAAAGCTAAGTGAATAATTTTTATGAACCGATCTTTTATAAACAACACCGACCTATCTTTACAAATCGGCTTCCTGATAACCCTTATTAATAGAAACAAGCAAAAAAATCAGTGTAACATTATCAAAAACCTAATTTACTAAACCTTTATTAAATATGAAAGGATTATATAAAGCGTACTAACTTCGGCGGTCTACGATATAATGGTAGGTTTTTATATAGATATAACATTGTAGAAAACTCTTAATATCATTACTAGGTAGCTAAATATTTCTCCTATCCCGGTGGTGATCTATACCGACTCGAAAAGCCTTTTCGAATGCCTATCGAAACTCGGTACCACTAGCGACAAACGCCTAATAATCGATGTAATAGTACTCCATAAGGCCTACGAAGGGAGGGAAATTAAGGAATTCCGATAAATCGATAACAAAGACAACCCCACTAACTCCATAATGAAGTCATCGCTGAACAAAGCCCTGAAAAGGTTTGTAGATAGCAATAAGCTAACCATACGAATCGAGGGTTACGTTAATAGACCGTCCGGAAATCCTGGGTCACTTAATGGTAGAAAGGGGTGTACCGGCAAACTGAAAGACTGGCAAGGGATTAATAACGGCAATCTATTTAAGTGGTATGGTTGAAGTAGAGACTTATAAAGGGCTATGGCAAAGGAAATTTTTGTAGGAGTTAATAAACTCAGACTTCGGAATAATGGAGTAATTAAGGTCAATTGGGGTTAATTTATATGCAATTAGGTACAATACAATATAAAAGTTAACTGGAATTTATAAAAGTCTATCCAATGAATGAGGATGCAATTCTGTGGTAACTGGAAAAGATTGGTTAGCCACATTAGCGTACGCGCACAAACTAAAAATCTGCCAGTGTTGGAATAGTATTACATGCAGTGCAGTAAGTCAACTTTATCTACAGTAAAGTTGACTATACTATACTGCAAGTTGAGTGTATTGCTTTGTACGGACTTACCGTATTGGGTGTAAGTCGAGTGCAGTACGTTGCATTTCACTCTAGGGCACGAGCCAAGAAGTTGGCCATATAAATTACTGTGAAGACCGGTTAGCGGTCTGCAAAACCTAGAACAATACATCCACCATCTGACCACGCAATACTACTGTTCGACCAATAGAATCCATAATGTTCCAACGTCTAAGACCTACCAATAGGAATAATATATATTAATATTTGGTTCGACTATTTATTAATATTTATACTAAATTTGGTTATTTGGGTAATACGCGTATTTTGCCGTAACCTTAATATTGTACCGAGATTTAGAGTGTATAAGAGTCGAATTTGTTTTATCTTTAACCTTTATACTAACTCCTCGTTTATATTATAATAATAATTATAGCTAAAATCGATCAAAGCATTTAAAAAACAAGTGTTATTAAAAAGCATATAGATAAGACATAAATCCTCGTTTATATGCGTTTCAATTAAATTAAACGTCTTTTTATTACATTTTATAATTACGTCGTTAAAGCTATGTAATTCTTAAAATAAATTGTATTTAGGAGTAAGGTTTTCCTCGTCGCTATTAATATTAAACCTTTATTTATCCTTTCGATCTAGAATGTATACACTTACGTAAAAGGTAATACCGGGCGAAGTTCGTAATTTCGTTAGCAATAGTCCAACGAGCTATAACGTATGTAACCCCCCGTAGCGAGTTTGGACTAACGTTCCTTTACTATCGTCAACGTCGCTTTACGTTTTTGGTTTTAAACGCGTATCAGATAGGTTTATTAAAATAATTAGTTATAACATCGAAATAATTAATTATAATTACTATGACTCTTGAATGAAAACACTTAAAAGACGTAAACTTTCGTTCTAATTATATTACCATCCGGCTGTTAAGTTTATACAAGTCCTATTAATTAACTATTAAAGCGTCACTTTAAATTTTAAGACTTGAATTCGTCGGCGAGTTTGCGATACTTTTCTAGGGCTACGATATAGTTTACCTGGCTAACATTTCCCGTAATTTATTGGTCGCGAATATGTAACAATATGCGGAAGCGTAAGTATTACAATTTACGGACGTAAGCTCATCTAGACCACCCGTATAAACTAAAAGTATCTCGAACCTAATGAAAAATAATGTTTATAGGTATTTATCGTTTATAACTAACCCCTTTAATTCGACTGATACTTTATCCGCGCGATAAGGGTCGCTAAAATAAGTTTTTATATAATCGAAAATTAACCTATATTATATATACCTTCGTATTCGCCGGCTTCGTTATACGTTGTAATCACCTGCTTTACCACCACCATATAATAACCCTATACGTAAAAAAAAGTACACCAACCTTTTTCAATTTATATGTCATCCGCTTTTAATATAAATTCGATCGTTTGGCGCGTCGCCGCCCACGTAGAAGTAAATTCGTCGAATTACGGTTAATTACGTTGTTTTCGCTCACTTTGAGCCGGTAGGAAGCTAATACGAGTTGCGGCTAATTCGGTCTCGAATTTCTGAATATTAGCTACGACTTAAATGAAGTCGAACGTAGGGTAGATAATTAAAGTTGATTAATCCGGTTATTATAATTACTTTATAATTAACGCGATATAATTTAAGGCATTTTAAAAAAGAGAAATATCGGCCTAAATCAGCCTAAAAAAGGCAAAACGTATATTAATTAAGGTGAAGGATTAGGTATTCTCCGGAGGCTCATCTTTTCCGATATCGTTAAAATATAGCGTAAAATCATTAACGTTTGCCATCGATTCGTCTATTACAAGTAATATTTCTTCAAAATCATTAAAAGAAACTTTAATAATATATTGTAATACGACCTACAATAGTAAGGTAAGTAAGTATTAAATGAGGTTCATTATTAAGGTAAAGTAAAAAACCTAAAAGAGGTTATCATAGCCTATTATACAGGAGTTATAGGTATGGTAAGTGCCTAGCCCATCACGAGCCCTCATACGTACTGTATATGGACCATGTTTGGTCCGCGCCTGAACTGGGTCTGAACCGGATACTATCTATCCCATTACGTTCACAGTTACATAACCTATATAATCGATATCCAATGGCCTGAGTCCAGAAAAATTGGCCATACAAATTAATGTTCAGACCAGCTAGCGGTTTGCCAAACCTAAAACAATGCATCTACTACTTGATCACATAATACTACTGTTACTTCGATCAATCGAATCGATAACTTTCAACGTATAAAGCCCTAACAATACTGATTAGTGCTTATCAGGTTAAGTATAGATAATCTAAGTAAAAGAAAAGGCTACTTTCCGGTTACTTTCTATGTTAAACGACAGCTAAGGTAGAGGAAAGAGTTTTGCGAAGGGCTTTTACTGTTACTATGGTTTTCACAGTAGTAAATAAAAACGACTTTTAATTCGCGCCGGGTTTTACGGTAGTTTAAAGGTAACGACGATATCGTTATCGAAAACACTGAGAAATCTTTACGGATCTTTTTTAAAACCATTAAAATTAACTGTTAGAAGTTTCAAAATTCGGCAAGTTAACAAACGGTTAAATTAGTATTACCACAGGTGCTAATACTATAAAACCGACTTATTCTCCCGAATAAAATAATAAATCACTATCGATCTTTACCTATAATAATAATAAACAACCTTTAACCTTACCCTTTATACTGAACCTTTACCCCTATTTCACTCCTTTCTTTTTTTCCTTACGCCAATTTAATCGTTAAGTTTGTTACTTCAAGCAAAAACACCAAAAATCGTGAAGTTACGCCAAAAAAAACTACGTTGCGCGATTAAACGCTAAGTTGCCAGGTTCTTACGCGACTTCACATCAAAACATCAAGTCTTCCACACCCAATATTACCAAGTCCTTTTACTTACGCGCCCTACATGTCCTACACAAGCTAGAAATTTAATATGGCTACCGCAAGTACTCACTTTCAAGCTATTACCGACTTCATCTAAAAAGAAATAATCAAAAACCTCGGAATAATTTTCGTTAATTATTACAACGAATAACTTTTGATCACAGATATTAATAAAACTTTAACTAAAACTTAAGTAACTAGTTAAGTTAGCCAATACATCTTCGATATAGATCTTGGCGAAAACTACGAATGAAACGCCCACACTTTCTAAGATTTCCGTAAGGGTTTTAACCATTAAACTTCTAATATGTAAAACATAAACTAGTGTACGTTAAAAGCCAAACTAAAAAATAAAGTTACCCGCCATAGTATTTATATTCCTAAAAGGACTCCGTTAAAATTAGTTGAAACGTTTTATAAATTGGATTAACGGAAAAACACCCGTTAAAATCCTTATCTTTAATATCCCAAAAGAAAGGGTAAGGGCATTAAAAATCTTTAACGCCCTTATACGTAATTCAAGAGAACCACTTTTTACTTTTAGTCAAGTTAAGTGTTTTTACGCACTAGCGATAAGGAATCCATTAACCCGTTTGTAAATCCAGCATCTTTATGTAATAATGCGGGGTACACTTTTAGTGGTGGCAGGGCAAGTAAAGAAGCAGCCGTTAACGCGGTGAAAGGAATTGACTTTGGCGCCCTACATCAATTAATTAAGAAAAATCGTTAAGTACCTTAATACCTTTAAGCCTTTTTTACCTTATAGCACTTTAATTAAAATCGCCAAATTCTCTGAAAGATTTTTTATGGCAGGTTTGTCTATACGCATAAGCCTATTATAGTTCTCATTATAGGACTTTACCCATCGGGTTAGGCGACCGGTAATTACTTTTAAAACTGTGTGTTAGAGGATTCAACGCTTAAATCACCAGAAAACACCACTAATAAAAACTAGGGCAACTATTGCTACTTACCCTAAAATTCTGTTAAAATGGTTAATATTAATTTTGAATTTCTCACGGACATCGGTAATATTTGAAACGATATGTAAAGAAATAACGAAACGTTCTTTAACCTTTTCTATATAAAAATAATACCTTTTTTTAATATCTGTACATGGATGGAGGTTCCTCCTTTTAATTTTTTTTCAATTTTCTCTGAAACCTTTATAAGGTACGGAAAAAAATATTACTTAACCTTCCTAATTCGAATAACCACCTTTGGCGAAATTTACGATAACATAAAAAGATACTTTAAATACGATATCCGCATCGCCCAATACCATACAAATTGGGTTACTACTAGGTAAACCACGATAATAACGAAGAAAAAAGAGGAGGAAATACCGATGGATATACTTAATTAGATATTTAATAAGTTGATATTGTCTTAGCAAATAATGGGGAAAGCTCACGTTAGTGAAGCTATACTTTGCAAACAGGTCCGGGTAGTAATTACGGGCTTTAACGAGTTCAAATACACTTTATAACGCCTAGATACCACCTGCAAAGGCTTTTTTTAGCTAGTTACGTTCCTAGTTTATAATAGTAATGGCGCGTATACCAAACCTTGCTTAGTATATACCTCTAATCGGCAACTTACCCAATGTGAATAAAGAAAACCTTACGGTAGTTAATTAAGTCGACCATAAATACGGCTAAAGGCGCCCTTAACGCCTAAGGTCTAGCTTATCGACCTCATATTAAAGGTAACAGTTACGCTGGCGCTAATAAGGTTAAAACTCAAACGGTTTTACAGACCGTAAAAACTATTGTTATAATAATGGTGAAAAAAATGTTGGATTTAGAATGATTCTGGCTATTAATTGTTTCGTTACCCCCCCGCCGAGCGAAATAATGAAAAATTAATATATTATATTTAATATTTTACTATTTTAAAATAAGATCACTTAAATAGAATTTCAGTCTTTACAGGTATCAACTTAATTGACAGTAAAGATAGAACTAAGCAAATCAAGTGATATAAAGACATTGTTCCTAACGCGGCCTAATAACTAGTTGACTATAACTTTCTATACCGCCTGAATGGTGAAGATATATTACTTTATCCTAATCAAGTTTTTAACCTCTTATATACTTTTAATTTTTACGATTGTTACGTGGATCATGCGTTTTAGAGTATTATGTCAAATATACGAGCAGTAAGGTACTTAATAGGAGGCTATTTGTAATACGTGGTATTACGGAGGGGAAATACTATGATTATTAAGATTAATCGGTACGATGTTAGTAAGGTTAAAGTTAGTTGAGGATTAGTCTAATAACTATTTTTATTAAGGATAATTGTAACTTAAACTATTGCAAAGTCGATTATGTTTCACATTCCTAAATCTCTAATTCTTTTCCTTCTTTATTTTAAGTATATAAAGACTCTTGACGTCAACTTTAAAGTTGAAATTAACGAATTGGTCAAAAATAACTAAAGGTTTGCTCTTGTCTTTAAGTAGGGGTATTTATGGTTCTGTTTTTAAGGCTTTAAAATAATAGCATTAAACTTGACGGAGCTAGAAATACGCTAATTACACCAGCGCTTCAACTACCTAACCGTTAATAGGCTATATAAGGTTTTAAAGTTTGTAAGATGGAATAATATAGAATATTGTATATTAAAAGTTGCCAAATTCTTTTACCATTACTGCTAAATATATACCTAGATCTCTGAAAATTTAAGTCTATACTAAAAAAAAAAAGACTTTACCTACAAGTTTTTTATTAATATACCTTAATAAGATAACAAGCCTATTGTTTACGTTGTTAACTTCTTAACCTTTTTTTACCAAGCTACGTTTTTAAAGTTCCTTTTGGCAAAAGATACGGGGGAAACATTAAGAATGTTATCGATTAATACGTACTTGAGTTCACCTAACATCGTTATCCACAATTCCAGCATTAACTTTACGGCGGCGGAATTTTAGACAGATATCAATATAATGAGTATTAAGAGTAAATAAATGCCTATAGAGGCCTACTAAAGCATTAGGAAGGTTGAAAAGGTATACGCCTTACTTCACCGAACGTATAAAGTCCTTACGCTAGAAATTAAAAGCTTTACGGATCCGGAGGTACGCTTTGAAATAGCGGTGAAGGGCCTAAATAATACCATAAGCCTTAATGGCCTAGTATCAAAGCTGTTAGTTTTTGAAGCGTATCTATACCTGACGAGTGAATCTCTGCTATTAATAAGTACCCAAAAGCGAGTTATAAACTAGGGCAAAGTACTAATGGAACTACGAAAGGAATCGGCACGTCGCCAGGTTAACGATGCTCTTAGTATTAAAAACAGCTTTATAATAATCGAGGTGCTTACTTTACCATTATAAAGTGAAATCCTCGTGTAGTAGAATCCGAGAAAATAGAAAGGCTTATACAAAACCTTGAATATTACCAATTCTAAAGTAATTGTTAAAATTGTTAACGGTTTTATATATTTATGTACCACCTACGTCAAGCCCCTTATCAGATTTAATAACGGTCAAGATCCTTAAGCCAAGCGACCGAGTTAATACGAACCTTCTTTATCCGTTATTGATAAGCTTATAAAACACTGTCGGCGCATACGATCACCCAAAAAGATGAACATTAAAGAGGAGTAATATATACTGAGTGGTATTTACAATAATTCGTAGGTAAGTAGAAAAGAGAAGAATAATAAAAACTTGGTATTAGAGTTTTGAGTATAAAGAATTATTAAGACTTTTGGCAAACCTGTTAAGGAAAGCGATAAGGTTGAAATTAAGGGCTTATTAACTCGAAAAGTTGTATAACTCATATCGAAAGCCGACTTTAACCTTTAAAACCCAAATATTACGATCTTTAAGTCGAGAATTATTTACGAAGTTAAGGGCAAAACCACAGGGCGGCCGTAAGAAAAGTCACGTCTAATCATTTAAGGATACGACGATAAAAGCAAAAAATGAATTTTTATGCAGTAGCTAACGATTTAAAAGATGAACCAGCGCTTAAAGTCGCTCTAGTAATGAATTTGATAGCTAAAATTAAAGGAAAGTTTACGTTTAATAGTCGAGATATAATGTAAGCCTATATGTAGTTAATAGCGAATTTATAACGGATTATATTGTTAAAGTTACCATAAGGAATTCGTGTCATTTACCCTTTTAAGCAGTAATATAATATATTAAGACTTTATATGAACTGGTTAAACCAAATGTTCATTAGGTTTCAACCTATCAATCTTATTTTAAATTACGGCTAGATATAAAGTCTTTAACATACGACTCGTGTTTACTAGTAACGTAAAAAAATAATTTCTGCCTGGCAAGTATATAAATTAACGATACCCTTTTCGTTGAAACGGTTGTCATTATGGCATCTAAATAACAAGTAATTAAGTATTTGAAGTTTTAACACTATAAACCTGTTATGACCCAAGTACGTTGACGGGTCAGGAAACAAGCCAGCATGCAGCTGAGCTACCGAGAGTCTGAAGTCCAACACATCAGGCGGGGAACATCTCTTTGTCAGCACCAGACTAGGCAACTCTCCAGGGTTAGGGTTATCTAGATTACAAGTGCTCACTGAGCCTCAATGAGCACCGGTGAGCCTTAGTGAGCACCGGTAAGCCTCAGTACTGAAGATGGTATAAGGCCATAGGATATAAGGACACGGTTAGCACCACATAGATAGTATTTCCTTCATAGCTCCTCAGTTGTCAATCTAAGTATTCAGTCTACACACCTGAATAGCTTAACGGCTAATGATCATTCTATAGCACGAACAAACATCTTTTGATATTGCACCTTTGTTACCTCTACTACCTTACTGCTAACATAAACCCCCTGACACCTTCTATTTACTCACGGGTATTTAGTGTGATCATTACAAAACCGGTTACGACGTTGGTGAAAAGTAGTTAACTTAACTTCAATAAGTCGTTTATTCGTATACTTGGTATTAATACCGGCTTTAACTTTCGCCAAAAAAGAGAATGCACCAACCTATCTATAATCGACACTATTAACGTAGCTAAAGCTTAATGGTGCCTAAAACAGCGTGCCAATGGCAGCTATATTACCATCTTATGCTCATTGGGAGCCTTTTACGATCTTTTTATCGCGGTACAAATATAAAACCTAATACATAACGACTTTAACTGTTCAAATAAGAGAATCGAATGGAAAATGCGAAACTTAAACCAAGGGATTAATATAGTCTTAATCGATTTATCGAGGATTAAGTTCATAATTTTTATGAGTATGTTTTTTACAAATAACACTAACCTATCTTTAAAAATCGGCTTCTTAATAATCCTTAGAAATGAGAATAAGAGAGAGAACTAATTTAATATTATCGGTTAACTGATTTACTAGACTTTTGTTAAATTTTAAAGAATTATACGAAACGTATTAGCTTTAGAGGTCAATAGTATAATAATAGGATCTAATATATATATATAGTATTATTGGAAATCGTTAATATTATGACCAGGTAGTTAAGAATTTCTCCCACTCCGGTAGTAATTTATACCGACTCAAAAAGTTGATTCGAATGCCTTTCAAAGCTCGGAACTCCCAGAAAAAAATGCCTAATAATCAACTTAATAGCATTCTACAAAACCTAAAAAGAAGATAAATTAAGAAGTTCTGGTGAATTAATGGTAAAGATAATACTGATAATTCTATAACGAAGGTATCGCCGAATAAAGCCCTTGAAAGGTTTATAAATAATAATGGGTTGACTATATAAATCGAAGATTAAGTTAATAAGCCATTTGGCAAGGACAAATTATGTGACAGCAATGGTTAGAGACATATTGACAAATTAAAAAAACTATTAGTGGACTACAGATATAGATATGTTTAATTGATACGGATACAAGTAAAAGGTTACATGAGCTTGTAGTAGAATAACGTTTTGTAAAAGTTGTTAAAATTGGACTTTAAAGCTATTAAGCAACTAACGGTGATTGGGGTCAATTTAAGTGTCAATGGGTGTAATTTTTTACGAAGGTTAATTGGAATTAACAGGGGTTTGGCTATATAACGAGATCATGTTTTAACGTTTACCGGAAAAGATTGGTTAACTATACTAACGTACGTATAAAAAAAAAAGCCGCTAGTATTGAAATAGTAGTATTTACAATATATTAGGTAAACTCAACCTATAGTAAAGTTGACTATACTAACTGCAAGTTTAGTGTATTTTTGCGTATGGGTCTATTATATTAGTTGGAAAGCAAGTACAGTATACGCCCACTTCATACTAGGATACCTGCTAAGTAATTAGCTGTACAAATTACTGTGCAGACCAGCCAGTGGTTTGCTAAACCTAAAATAATACATCCACCACTTGACCACGCAATACTACTGTTATTTCTACCAATCTAATCGACAAAGTTGCAACGTCTAAAGCTCTACCAACAATTATATCAAATACCAGCGCAATAGAAATTTCAACCGCCGAAAAACGACAATTCGATACTTTCGCGACAAAATTTCCCAAATTCTAACTCGACCAAATAGGAGAACGCCAGAAAGATCTATTTAATAAAGGCAAAACGTTATTATTTTCATTTTTTCAATTTATCATCACAGAACAGTACCCACTATATAGCTAGAATAGTGTGGCCTTCGCAAATATAAAAGGTACATATGCTGGTGGGAAGGCTCGCAACTTGAATATTTCTACCCAATAACAACCACCCTATTCGAAATTCCTGTTTTTAAGTTATACAATACAACCCATTGAACAAACTATCATAAATAGAAAACTTGTCTCCAAAACAAATATATAAAGTTGAAAACCTAATCCTATACACCTGTGGCTAATTTTTGGGCAATATTTTATACGTATGTATTGAATGCCGATGGGGTTTTATAAATCAACCGTATTAGTCCTTATTACGTGTTACAAACTTAACATAAATCATAAATATGAACTATATTGGTATAAGTTTATCCACGTGCCACGTAAAAAAGAGAAGGCACCACTAGGTGCATAGGGAAGGATTCGACCTAATATACTTGAAATAGAATAAAGTCCGCTGCCTAGTATTTATAACCTTTGTTTATAAAACTAAACTATAAAAGTAAACTTTTGTCAGAAATCCAACCTTAAGCCAGCCTTTTAATTAAGGCTTTAAGGTACTCTACAATTTAGAGAATCGTAAGGGCATGGAAACTATAGCCTTAGCCAGGCCATATTATATAGCTATTACAGTCCCCACTTAACGCTTACTAGTATCGAGGATCTGACAGAGGCTCTAAAAGAGTGAAAGACCTGTAAAACACATATATCTTGGTTAAAATCCAGTGGTGCTGGGAAAGGTATGCTTCACAACCTCGAACCATCTTTTTGCTATGGGCTGCAAACCCAAAAAGTGTAAAGAATTGTAAAATAGGGTATACCATTAAGCGGGTGGAATGCTGTAAAAACTCTTCAATATATAGCCAAAGAAGGGTATACAATGTAATGTCGGAGGCCCTGTTAAGCGATTGGGGAGTAGGTGTAGGTAGTAACGACTCAAAAGTAAATGAATAAATAAAAAAATACATAAAACATAGAGCCGTTAGGTGCGAGCGCTTATAATGAAGATCTTTCTTTAATACCTTAAAGCGCAAAATGAATCAAATTTGTATTGTAGTGCAAGTACAAATATGAAGGGCCACGTTAGTACAAGTAATTAAAGATGGAATCGTTGTTTGTGAGGGCTGTTTTCTGGGTACACAGCTACGTGGGCGGTGCGCCGGGCCGACGACGATTTCTATGGCCAAAAAAAGGTTGCCGGAAAAGATTCAAGTGGTGATAAAGCCGATAAGATGTTATGGTGAAATAAGATGCATGTAAAGTGATAGTATCAAAAGCGGCTGGACCTGAAAATTTTTCTCGAGAGTGGGCACTGTTAGGGTTTACAGTGTAGGCCCCCTACCTTCCTTAACAAGGTGGTCCATACACCCCTGCCAAGAAATTTGATGTAAAGTTTAAGATGAAAACGCTATTAACATAATCGTTATAAATACAAGATTTGAACCGGTTAAGTTTTACATAATGAACTTTAAAACACAATTTATACTATTAATAACCGATATAAAAAGAATTGGAAATTAAGTTTCGAAATACAACTAAATAACTTATTTGCGCCTCGGATAGCGTATTGATTCCATTACGTCTCAAATTTAGCCACCTGTAATTCTTCTTAAAAGTGCGAATAATTAAGGTCATTCACCTAAAGTAAACGAAATTAAAAATTCTATACCGTCGATTTGAGCACACGTCCATAAAACGCCTTCTACGGTTATTTCACCTAATAGGATGTATAAATATAAGTAAAAAAAAGTATTAAAAGCTATTGAAAAGTTTTACTACAAATACTAGTTATACTTGCAAGCCTTATAACGGTTTAAATTACGCATCCAAAACGAAATGAAAAATAACTACGACGTTATTATGGATATAATATACTTTTACGGTCAGTTAAGTTATATTCTGTTGACGTAACAATATTATTTTAGGCCGCGAAATTTACGCGGAGCGTTTCTATTACGAACTGCTAAAATACTTTTGTAAACTGCTAGTCTAACGTTTATTTAGGGCTTTCGAATCAAACTACATACGATATAGGTATAACTTTCAACCCGACCGAATAGCATACTAAAGGTAGAATTACTGGAAATAAATATAAGCAAATACTAATGAAGGTACTATAAGGTATCAGAAAATGCGAAATTTATTATAAATCTTTTAAAAAAGCGTATATAATACTTTCCAAAAATTGAAGCGGTACTAATTTTGAGGATTCAATCCTATAAATAACGCTTAATTCTGTAAATAATACTTTTAACCCGAATGAGCTAATTTTGATACTCCTTATTTTTGGTGTTTACCCCAAATTCTATATAAATTTAACGATTTTACCAACCATAGTATAAAGATCGAGTGTTTTGGTGGAAACAATAGTAATATTGCGGTCTCTACAAAATAAAAATAATATTTCGAAAACATTAGTTACGAAAAACGGCCTATGTTAAATTGGTGTTTTAAACCTATTATTAAAATTAAACGTTCTAGTTTAGAAAACGAAAGACGAATAAATTAGCTTTAATAAAATCAATGGATTTAAAGGCTGTAGTATGTTTATAAACTTGCCAAATAGCCTAGTTTATTTTGTCCAATAATAATATGAGAATATACTAATGTAAATGACGAGCGCTTAAAAGTATAATATGCAGAGTGACATGAACCAAATTACTTCCATAATAATAAATACAAACTGCCCTTAAAACCCGTATACCGCCCGAATATAAATTTATAACCTTTACCGTTTTACGAAACCGGTCTGCCCATATTGAAAAAAAAAAAACCCATCGACGAAAGCATCCGCTTAATTCTAAAAATAAAAGGCGCTTTAAAGTCTTTGTCAATAATTCTTGTATCACTTAAAAAGGAACGGCGAACCGCGAATTAAGTGTAAGACTTTATCGAAACAACATTATTCCCTCCCTAATTACTTCTTTTAAATAATTAAAATAAAAGGAAATTATAGCTTTAATTAAGCAAAGTGTTTTTTACATTGAAGGGTTTAATCTATTGATTTACGGCAGCTACGGATTTTTTCCCATTTGCTTAATTTACAGGGAAAAAAATAAAACCGGTAAACCTTATAAAAAGTCGCTTTATAGTAAAAATGAACAATAATGCCAGTAAAAAGATATTATAACTTAATCGCCTACTTTATAACGAATAAACTATTGTTTAGTTTTAACATTAAACGCCTCTTTACTTACCCCTTACAAACTCTACATGAAGTTTTGTAATATTATATAACTTTATAAATAATCAAATAATCAATCTAAACGATGTATCTATACCTATATTCTTATAAAGCTCCGAAACCATTATTTACTAGGTATCATTTTACGTATTTTAAAATCGTTTTATAGATTCGCTAAAGCCTGGGAATACCAGGATAACACCTACTTAATATATTACAAAAAGCGACTCGACATAAATAGCTCAGCTTTCGAACCATACCTATTATTTCTATACTACATTTTGAAGTATTTATACTCACTAAAATATAAACGAACGATATATGTCATTATATAACATTTCGTTTTTCGTTGAGGAAAAGAAAAAGCTTTTAAACCCCTACCTCAAAGCTAAACCCAAATTATACCTAACGGAAACCCGTATAATTAACTTTAACAACGTAATAATCACGTTTCGAAACGTTATTTTAAATCACGTACAAAAGGGATAATCAAATAAAGTCACCCTTATTAACCTAAGTAACAAAAAACAAGCTCACAAATAAAGATATCAACATGTACGTAAAGCTTAAGTCGTATTAATAATATAGCTAAAGGTTGCGTTTAACCTTTCGATCGCCGCGTAATATTAAACCGACCCTTCGAATAATGTCGGTAAAGTCTCTATACGTTAACATAGTTACAGTAGAGGAGTAATAGTAAAGATTGTATTTGTATTGAATTAGTAAGATAATATAGGAGGGAGAAAAGCTATCCGGAGAGTGCACGCCATAGGTGAGAGCTTATAACCTTTCACTCGGGTAGTGGCACTTTACTATACACTTTGCTAATCTTCCTTCTGGGTAGTAGTACTTTGTCGTACGTTTTTTCAATTCCATTTTTAGGTAGTGACATGTTATCATACACTTTATAGAAATGTACCTTACAAAGTAGCACGTTACCATATACTTTATAAAAGGTGTTATCTGTACTGTATCCGCTTACTAACCATAAATATATATGGTAATATCTATACAGATAATATTTTCTTTCCCAAACACAACCCGTATCTATAATTAAGTAATAATAATTTAGTTTGTAATATAATTTAGATCTGTGGTCTAATAATACCAATTTAATTATAGTGCAGTTCATATCCGTGATTTAGTACTGATGGTTTGGTTATAGTGTAGTTTGTATTCATGGTTTGTTAATAATATTTTGATTTTAGTATAGTTTGTATCCGTGGTTTAGTAATGATGATTTGGTTATAATTTAGTTTATATCTTTGGTTTAGTAATGATAGTTTGGTTACGGTCCAAATTATGGAGGTTTGAATAATTAGTTTTAACCGTGGTAGTAATTGTAGTATAGCCTTAGTTAGTTTATATAATTTTTGGTAACATAGTCATTGATGGAGTTCATTGTTAATTTTTGTAAGGGTATAATTGCGAAGGAGTGGTTGCGGTGTTAAGTATTTTAGGGTTAATATACATAGATATATCGTCATCGGTTTAGGTAAATTTTCTTTTTTTTTGCCCCTTTAACGTCGCGCCTCCCTGCCAAAGTAAGTTTTATTAGTCAATTAGCGTATAAAATGTTAATTTATAGTATCATTAACCATTTTATACCGCTTCTATAAGTAGATTACTTAACAAATTGTATATATTAAGTTTTTCCATAAATAGATGCCGCGCAAAAACCAGGAATGTAAAGCGCTGTTTAACGCGTTTACGTTAGCGCGAGGATGCTATTGCCGACGCTGCCAGCCGCGCCGTTACTACCCTTACCCTGAGCCTTACCTTTTTAGGCAGTATGTTATTAATCACAGCCTTCCTTTTCATTACCTCCCCCATTGCCGCCACCAATAACGCTGCTACCTCTTCTTTCCTCTTTTCCCTTTCCCCCTTTCCCCCCACCCTTTAAAGGAAGTAACGAGGGGCTTTTAAGGTTATAAAACTTATTCTTTCATTACGGGTAAAAATCCTATTACCTGTAGCGGCTACTACTCCTCCTGTTACCGTAAGCGTAGCTTAATGAAGTTTTAATGCGATTCGTATCATTAATCCTCCCCGTATATTATATCGTATTAATATCCCTATAAATCAGGTGATAAAGGCCCATCTGACGCGTCGCCTTAAGTTACGGTTTGTTAGGGTACTCCGGGAGGTTTTTATAACGCGTAAAACGTTGAAACGGTATACTCGAATCCGTAGCCCCAGACCGCTAATAGATACGCCTTATGTGCTATGTATTACGTTCACGATCGCGGGTAAATTTATTAGCGATTATTATTAAATTAGGGGTCGGACGGCCTTCTGACACCGTTACGAGCGGACTAATAATGGGTATACCCTTCTTTCGGTGGTTTTAAGGCTATAAACCGAGGCCCTATTACGCGCCTACCTTTTCTACAATATGTTTACTTTAAATATTCAATATTAACCATAAGTAAAATCCTCACACAGGTATCATTATATTATTTAAAACGGGTTTAAAAATGATTACTTGTACAAATAACTAAAATCAACCGATACTAATTAATAATAAACGTTAACCAACGGATTAAGGAAACGGAAACCGTTATTTTCGCCTAAAAATAGGGTTTACATATATATTACGTAGGCGAATTCGATGACGTTATCGCGTATCATCGTAAGGAAGATTAAAACCTCCGAGCTTTTGCCTAAAGACATAGGGCTGAAGACGCGGGGTCATTCCTTCGGTGGCGCCGGTAGCAACATTGATAGCGGCGATGGCAGTAACGCTAGTAGTGGGAGGGAGGGCGACGAGGAGAAGAATGGTGGGGACATGGCGTCGCTCTCTCCTTACTCTTTTGGAAGCGACTAATTTCCTATTCTTATGCCCAAGCCGACGTACCCGGTTTTAGTATAATTCGCTGTATAGTAATACAATTGTTTTCCTAAAATATTTGGTATAAAAAATTAACGGGAAAAATAAGGAATAGGAGTAATTATAGTAAGGTCGAAATGGTATAAATAATGAATGATAATATGTTAGAAGCGTTATAAACATGTAAAATTAAAGGGAAGTATTAAGTGTAAGGTGTAGAATACTTAAACTGAGAAGAATCGTAAAACCTTTTCATCAACGCCAACAAAAAGAGTACTCGTTAATAAGAACACTTTTAATACACTATTTAGGGAACCTTTAGTTATTATATCTATTAGGTTTAACTTCTAGTCGATTTAATTTATTTCATTAATTTCGTAGCGTTCGTACGATTTGCATAAAATTAAAATATCGATTAAAAGGTGTTTTTCGTTTGTGATACCAAGTTTGATAAGATATTTGTAAAGAGAGAAAACCATATTATAAATCACTAAAATGAGAGGCTTTAAATCAAGGTTTAAAACGATTGTCCGAACTGTTATCATTATGGTAATTCCAAAGTCTAAGCATTTCATCATACCGTTGATTTCCGAAGCCAAAACGCTTTTTATAACCCTTTTACACTTAGTCTAGCTTTGATAAATGATATTTTTATAAGGCATAAACCTGTTTCGAGTCGGTATTTCGTTACCAAAAACGAAAACGAATCCTATTTATAAGTTGTAGTTGGTATTATTAACAAAATAGTTTTAGTAAAAATGAAAGGTTTTACAATATATATATCGAACGGTATAAATTATAGGTCTCGTTTTGGATTACTTTTTTATCACCTAAAGCATTTATTAAGCGCTTCACATACATTATTTAAATGGTAGATTTAATACTATGGAACGACCGGAAAGTTAAATTTCGCTTCTAGTTATATAACTAATATAACCCAAAGATTATGTACACGTTAACTTTTATATTAGTTGGCCTGTTTAACGTTATATAGGTTAATAAAGGTAACATTATGTAATTTCCCTTTTTACGTAAAGCTTAAAACGCTATTACGGAAAGTGATTATTGTGTTGTTAAAGTTGATTATACGGTCCTCCGTTAGATACGACTTGGGTTTGACTTTTAAGCCGATCGCCAAAATCTTTCTTTCTTTAACTACGAAAAACAAAGCTTTACATAACGTTAACGTATTATCCGTTTATATTCCTATAGATAAAAGGCCTTTAAAGCATACTATTAAAACTAGTAGGTATAAGTCGAAGGTCAAACTAGCCATTTAAAGCCGTTGATTATAATTCCTTCAATAGTCATTATACTAATAAATACTAACCTGAGCGAATGCGTAAACCGATTTTATAATACGTAAAATTATTCCGGGCGAATGGAACTTCCGGAGGTCTGAAGGTATATAGGTGTAAATACGCCGTTTGAATCGTTCCTCCTATAATATATAAACTTATGTAATATTACGAAACTTAACATAAAGCCTATAGAGGGTGTTTGAAGAAGCGATAAGTGTTAAAATTAAACGGTGGCTCGCCATTTACAAAATGGGCGATTAGGTTATAATATCTTTTTCACCGGCGTTATCGTATCTTTTAAATATAAGACGGCTCTTTTTATAGTATTTTCTGGTCTTATCTTTCACATCGTAAACCAAATATAGAGGGAAAAATCTATAAATGATGTAAATCGTTAATTTAAACCTTTTAAAGCGAAAAACGCTTTACTAGATTAAAGCAAAGATTTACATTTGAGTAAACTGTTAAAACAGGGCACCTGAGATAGTAATAATACCTTTTCGACGAAGCTTCAAATTTAATTTACGGTTATCTTTTTCCTTTTACGTGATAAAAAAGTTCCTAATAAAGGCTTTCAAACGTTTTTTTGTTTTTAAACCCAAAAAGGCGCCCTCGACGATAAAATATTGGTTCTATTAGTATAAGCGGTCCGGTTTTGTATAGTGGTAAAAGTTTGGACATAGTACCCGGAGAGTATATAAGATTCGGAGACTACTTAGATTCATTATCTTAAAAGTAGCTTCGTTGGTGTTATTAGCTGAATTAAGGTTTTAGACAGCTTTTGTCCACCTTTTCCTTTTTCTATTTTCGTATTAATAGCTAACAAAATAAATCCTTACTATTTGGTAATTTTTCAAGCATATCATAGCTTTTAGATCCATCAGTTTTTTGAGGTCTAATCTATGATTCCTTTGTTTTAAAAATGAAAATTTTAAACTATAATGATAAGTTTAAAACGCCAGTTCTACGCGAGCCGTTCTTCATAGCCAATGCTGTCGAAGTATTATTTCTGGCTCGTATGAAACATAATACTGTTATAGCTTTTGCTACCGTATTTAATTTTTAAAACATCGTTAGGAAAGGTATAAAATCTATTAGGACTTTAGGGTAGGTATTAAAAACAATGAGTATTACAATAAGTTTATTCGGACCGAATATATAATTTACAACATTAATCCCCATTTACAGGATTGATTCTCAAGGACTAATACCTTATAGTTCTTTAGATTATAAGATGTAAACTCTTTTAAACGGTTTATAGTACCATTTACACTTTTCAATACCTTATCGTACTTTCATTGGTATTTACTTATACTTATTTCTAGCGATTCTGGTCTTGATACACTATTCTATCGAGTCAAAGGCCGTGTCTACGTCGTAGGTAATTTAGTTTGGAGGTCCTAAATGGACGTTGAATTAATAGTTTACCAAAGAATTTCAGCAATCTGTAGCCAAAGCACTCCGCGTGGATTTCACGGTTGAAAATAATATTACTACGTCGATGACATGTAGTACTAACTACCTATCAAAATATATTATATATACAATTACCTCGTAGTTGCAATTTTTCTGGTTTTCAAGGCGTAATTTCAAACGTCGTAAGGATTAAAAGTATTACTAGTATTCATAGTAAAACTTTTCAATAATCTTTAACGCTCCTTTTCCTATATTAGTATATTCTACTATGTAAAGCAACCGTAAAAGACGTTATGTAATTAGGTATCCTAACCGAAGGTATAATATCCTTAGTTTTGATTACGTAAGGTAAATGACTTCAATTATACGTGTTTTAGGGAAAAACTATAATTATTGAAAGTTAGGGCGAAACGATACGGATACGCCATCCAAAATGCAAATAAGTTAGTTCATCGTATTTCGAACCTTACTTTTCAACTTATTTGTATTGGCTAATAATAATGAAAATAATATTCTAAAATCTATTACGTAAAACTTAACTGGTCTGAAACATCATTTCCCTTCAAGGTTTCCTTTTCAAAGATATACTTGTAAGGATAAGTGTTAAGCTTATCCTTGACGCCTTCGGAGTCAGCTGTATATATTGTAAAATTAACTTCCGTCTTGTTTCCAGGTAGGTAATCAGATCAAAATTAGTGTTCAATCCGAATCTCCTTGTATATTAGATAATTAGTCGATAAATGGTCGACCTGACCGTATATAATATAACGTATTTGGAAACTTATAAAGTACCACATATTTTTCCATAAGTATTACTATGTACGTAGTAAGTTTTGTATTTGGTTGTAAAGTCGTAGTCGTTAGTAACTACTGTATCATCGGTTTTCAAAGATTTTTCTTTAACGTTTTTTGTTCCAATAACCGTATTTAGGGTACTTATTTCATTTCGGATACACTTTAAACCATTAGTTCAAAACGTAATGAATTATTTGGGCAAGGTTTACCCTGGTAATTTAGCCCTCGAGTTTGGTATTTTCGGCTATAAATATTAATCCGAAACTTACTTTACGGCATATAGAGGTTTTAAGCGAAGTTTCGAAGCTTGTACAAAAATCCTCAATTTTTTTTCTAACTTAAATAACGTAAAGTATAAATTTCGGTTTCTACAATACGCTTTAATAACTATTTGAATAAACAGTTTATTCCCCTAATATTTTAGTTTGAAAGTCGCTTAGCAGTTTCAAAACTTTGTTAATAAGCTGTCAAACACTTTTTGTAAAATTCCATTAGCGGGTTTACATTAATTTTTCATGGATTTCCAAATAATACTGGTCCAGTTTTAACAGTAAAATTCGTAGTTTATTTCTGTATCTATATGTATATTGAAATAGTTATGACACTTCATCAATATATCTACCCACGAAAAAAAATATATATACCACTTTATGACTTCCAAAAATAGTATTTCGGGTAAGATAATATAAAACTATTACTGTTTAATATTTAGTTCTTTATACTTCTTTAGTATCATACGTATCTTATGATCAAAAACGTCATACGACTAGTTATTATAGTTTTTCACCTTATTCTACAATCTGAAGAAGTTAGTAAGTTCCGTAAAATTACTTCTATTAGAAGGAAAAATATATAGTAGGAGGTTTTGGTAGGGGTCGTGTTTCTTAGGTATTGGTCCATAAGGTTCGTATTATCGTTTTACGTCGTTTATTTTGTTTTCTAACGGGTTGATTTCGGTGTTTCAGTCGCTTCCGTTACGGCCGAAAGGGGTGTCAATCACATTAGGAAAGTAGCCTGGTATTCATATCTCTTTCAATATACACATAAAAGTATGTGTATTTTATACCCTCGTGACGGATAATATTTGTAGTCGTTTCTCCTTTTTTTTTTTTTTTCAAGCTCCGTATACCTTATTTGGGGCGCGAGCATATCGTAGAAACGTCTCACACTTTGTATTCGTACAGTATTTCCGCGTTACCATTTTATCCGTATATCTTTTACAACCTATCTCTTATATTCCTTTAAGTCATACCCTTTTCCAAAGTCCGTCTAATATAATTTTTGATCCTTCTAGTCTAGTAGATTGGTAAGCCGTATCGTATCGAATAAGGCTTTCATAAAACGACCGTTTGTACCCTTTAAAGAATTAATACCTTCGCTTCCTAAGTAAACCCATATAATTTCGTAAATCGAGTTACGTACCGTATATTATATTTTTATCGTTCAATGAGAAAATCTTTGAGGCGAATTATCCAATATATCAGGTCCTCAGGCTTTATCCTTTTAGTAACGAAAAATCACGTTTATAATTTACTTATTTACCTTATAAAGATCTTCATCCTCAACTAGTACGTTAATGACATTATATTATAATTTTAGATCAATATCTCGTAAAGCGATTTTATTGATCCCCCCATATAGAATTAAAAGGTCAAAGTTTTCATTGGTTATATTTATTCTTATTAGTATTGGAGCTATAATTACCAGAATGCGAAACGTGTTAGAGGGGTTAGACAGCCGGTTCATGAGTGTATCAGATAGGTTAAAGCGGTTTCAAAGTTGGTTTAACGTAGTGAATAAGGTTCTGGTACGTTTGAAATGTGATATTTAAAAAGATAAAGTTTATATAAAACACAGCATACAGATAAAAAAGCAAAGAAAATGTAATGAAACGTTGAAAACAAGGCGTTTAACGCTTGTTAATACAAATTAAATACAAATTTACTACAAATGAGGCGTGACTGTAAGTTAATTAGGCGTTATAAATTAATATTTCAACGTTTCATAAATGCTGTACTAGGTAATTTACTAGTAAACTTAAACATCGTAAGTAATATTTAATTAAACGGTGTAGAACGAACGAAAAAAGGCGAACAAATTAATAAAAATTGGAAAACGGGGTATAAAAATGTGTGTATATATAATTTGAAATAGTTTATAAGGCTTGGTAAGTTTAAATGCCATATTTCGCCCGTGGAGTATGCCTTATCAAAGATTCAATTATGGCTTTTAATGTGTGGATTCATTACGAGGGCGTTTCAAAAGTTATGTCCTAGCCGCTTTCAAAATCTTTACGCGGTTTGGATATTATGTTTTAGCCGTTTCCGAAGTATGCGAACGGTTTAAGTGTTATATTTAGATAGAATAGGTTCTAAAAAAAGGTTTAGAATCTTGGTGGTTTTAGATTACATGGCCTAATACCTAATAGGACGCTCTATGAAACGTGCCCGGGTATGTTAAATCGCCAACCGAGTTAATAATAACATAACAGGGCTTTCAATGGTTAAACAGCACCAACAGAGTTAATAATTTTATATTAAAATAGTTCTTCTTAAAGTTACTCCACTTTTGTAGTTTTTGTATACTCCTGTATAATTCGTATAAGATGTAGTGATAAAGCAAAAATAGTTGTAACCTCTATAGCATCCAGTTATTAGTATTTAACTTAGGTTTGTCTCTTCTTTTCTAGACTATTTGTAGTCGACCAAATCGGCTACTAATTATTATCGGTATGGTTTTTACATGTTAACATAATAATAGTAAAAGAATGATTGTAAAGATTGTATTTGTATCAAAGTAATAAGATAATATAGGAAGAAGAAGAGTTATTCAGAGAATACACGTTATAAGTGAGAGCTTATAACTTTTTACTCGAGTAGTGGCACTCTATTATACACTTTGATAATATTCCTTCTAGACAGTGGCACTATATTGTGCACTTTGCTAATACCACTTCTAGGAAGTAGCATGCTATCATACACTCTGCATAAATGCACCTTGCAAAGTGGCATGTTACCACACACTCTGCAAAAGGTGTAATCTACAGTGTAACTGCTTACTAACTATAAAAATATATGATAATATCTACAAATAACGTATATAAGGCGTTTAACAAACGCCTTACATGATAAATAAGTAATTAAAAGCGCGATCTACATTTTATACCAATTGATACACATATAATAAAGCCTTTTATATCTATTAATGAATCTTTTATTAAAAACACCGATTATAATTTACAAATAAGATTCGTTTTCATTTTTAATATCGAAATACCGATTCTCAACGGATTTTCTCTTTATAAAAACATAATCTATGGAAGTTTCATAAAATATAAATTGGTTACTAGAAAGATTGTATACCCAAAAATTCAAAGTATAATTAGAAAATTTAACTTCGAAATTATTATAGCGATAACGGTACGGGTAATGATTTCAATATTTAATTTAAAACCCCTCCCTCTCATAATTGACGGTAATTTTTACCCTTTTATAAATACCTTATTCAATTCGGTACTACAAAAGAAAAGCGCTTTATAATTGATATTATGATCTTATACGAATCGTATGAGCGCAGCCAAATTAAGAAAATAAATTAAAGTAACGTAAAGCTAAATACAATAGATATAATAACTAAAATCTCTTCGAATAAGGTATTCATGGCGCTCGTATTAATAAATATTTTTTTTCGTCATCATTATTAAAAAGGGTTCACAACTGTTGGTAAGGTCTCTGCCTATTTCACGTGAAGTAAAAAAAGTAAAAGAGTAATCATAAGATTGGTATTATTGTAGTAGAAGATAGATAGGTTCGGAAGAAGTATTACAGAGAGTGTACGCCACGGATAGGAGGTTATAAACCTCTCATTCGAGCAGTGGCTCTTTTTCTGTGCGCTCTGGAATACTCATTCCAGACCGCTCCACGTATAATACACTTTACGCCTTATAAGAGTGTAGTCTGTAACGTAACACGTTATTGTGTACTTTATAGGAGTGTACCTTATAATACAGTGTACTGCCACTTGACCTATATATACTAGCTATAAGAGTATATAGTAATATCTACACAAGTAATCTTTTCTTTTCTTTTCTTTTCTTTTCGTTTCTTTTCTTTTCTTTTCTTTTCTTTTCTTTTATTTTCTTTTATATGTTTTATACTTATAGCTTAGTAGCGATAGTATAATTGTAGCAATTTCGTATACATGGCCTTATAATAATAGTGTGGTTGTAGTATTAATTGTAAAGATTTAATTTAATAGTTTTAGTAGTAACAGTATAGTTACGGGACTAACTGTAAAGGTTTACATTAGTAGTTTTTTTAATAATGATGTAATTGCGGTACTAATTGCAAAATTTCGAATCAGTAATTTCTAACCGCGGTGGTAATTGTAAAAAGAACCTGATTGATGTAGTGAAATGGTGGTGATATGGTTGTTAATAGCGCTTTTTATTGTTTCCGATAGGTGTTTAATTTCTTAAGAGCTATAGGGGTGATTACGCTTTTACGTATTTTAGGTTAATATAAAAAGATATATCGTTATCGGTTTGGACAAACTTTTTTTTTTCTCTTTAAAGGCGCGTACTTATAATTAATCTTAATTCTTAACTCAATTAAATTTAACCTTTATTTTAATTAATCAATTTAAACCGCTTTAATAGATAATTTACTTAACTAATGCCTATATACTAACCTTTTTTTTAGATAGATGCCACGTAAATCCAAGTCCGCCAAGCGCCGTTTAGCGCGGGAGCGCCACCACGCCGCCGCCGCCGCCGTTACAGCCGCTGCCTACAATATTACTACTACCACTAGCAACCCGCCCCCCTCGGGTATAAGATCCTTAATAGCTGCCTCTCCCCCGGCCTCTTCCTCTTCCATTGCCGCCGCTTTCTTGGCCTCTTCCTCCACCGCTATCGCCGCCTCCCCTTTAGCCTCTTCTTCCTCCACCGTCGCCATCCTTTCTCCGGCTCCGCCGTTTCCCGCCGCTGCCGCCACCTCCCCTTCCCCCTTTTACCCCTCCCCATTCCCCTTAAGCTTTTATAGGGAGAAACAGGAGGCTCCTAACATTATTAAATTTACCCTCTCCATGTAGGTAAAAACCCCCTTACTTGTGAAAGCCTTTTAACGCCATAAACGTAGCCTTACGAAGCTTTTTTACCTTTTATATCCCTTAAATCCACCCGATTATTTATTTTCAATGTCCTTATAAACATGGAATACGAGGCGGACCTGCTTCGTCACCTAAATCCTCACATTATTAAGGTGCGTTACGAAGCCTTTTTAATGTGTAAAACATTAAGACGATATACTAGGGTTTATAGTTCCGATTTATTAATAGGTATGCCTTACGTATCGAATATTGTGTTTATGGCTATAAGTAAGTTTATTAGCGATTATTAGAAAGGAAGGGGTCGTTCGGCCCGTTATCACCGTTACGAACGGATTGGTAGTGGATAGGTTTACGTTTTATTGGTTTTGGTGCCGTGAGCCGAAGCTATATTACGCGTTCGCCGGCTTTACAATAAATTTAAACCGATTTTTGAAACTATTCATTATAAGAAAAATAATATTTAGGGCGGCCCAAAAATAATCGCGGTCATAAATAACTAAAATAATCCGGTATTAATTAATATTAGACGTTAACTGGCGGATTAAAAAGTCGGCAGCTTTTATTACTGCCTAGAAACAGAGCTTATATATATTTTACGTAAACAAGTTTAAAAACGTTATCGTACGTTGCTATAAGGAGGGTAAAGACCTCCTTACGCCTTTACTTAAAGGTATACGACCTAAGGCGTAGTGTTACATCCTCGTTGGCGCCGATAACGTCGATGGCAGTAATAGCGGTGGTGTTAGTATAAAGGGGGAGGGCAGCGGAGAGGATTGTAGGGACGCGATGGCGTCGCCCTTTCCCTTTCCTTTTAGTAGTGATTAGCTGCCCCGTACGGCCGGGTCGATGCGCTCAGCTATATTAATTTTATTTAAAAAAGCATAATCGTTTATAAATAATAAATATAACGTAAAATGTCGGTAAGGTCTTGACATATTCACGTGAAAGTAAACGAGTAGAAGATTAATCATAAGATTGATAAAGTTGTAGTAAAATATATATAAGATAAAAGAAGTATTTCAGAGTGTGTACGCCACGGATAGGAGGTTATAAACCTTCTATCTGGGCAGTATCCCTTTTCCCGTACGCTTTGGAATACTTATTCCAAACCGCTCCATATATTGGTGTGCGGTTTGGAGTACATATTCCAAACCGCTCTATGTACAATGTACTTTACGTTTTGTAAAAGTGTAGTCTATAGCGTGACACTTTATCGAATACTTTGCAAGAGTGCACCTTGTAATATAGTATACTGCTACTTAACTTATGTATATTAGCTGTAAGGGTATATCGTAATATCTACACAGGTAATCTTTTCTTTTTTATTTGTGTATTTTGTACCTATAGCTTAGTAGCGATATTATAGTTCTAACGATTCCGTATACGTTGTCCTGTAATAATAGTGTAGTTGTGATATTAATTGTAGAGGTTTAAACTAGCAGTTTTTGTAATGACAATGTGGTCGCGATACCAATTGTAAAAGTTCGAATTAGTAATTTCTAGCCGCGGTAGTAATTGTAATAAATGCTTAATTAGTGTAGTTAAATAGTAGCGATATAGTTGTTAATGGTTGGTAGGCCTTAAACGTTACAACTTTGTCGATTCGATTAGTCGAAGTAATAGTAGTATTGCATGGTCAGATAGCGGATGTATTATTCTAGGTTTGGCAGACCGTTAGCCAGTCTGCACTGTAATTTGTATGGCCAATTACTCGGCCCATACCCCAAAGTGAAGTGTAGCGTACTACACTCGACTTACATCTCATGCGATAAGTCCACACAAAGAAATATACTTGTAGTACAGTCAACTTTACTTACAGTAAAGTTGACCTACTGTACTGCATGTAATACTATTCCAATACTGGCGGCTTTTTGGTTTTTACGTGTATGCTAATGTGGCTAACCAATCTTTTTCGGTTACCACTAAATTGTTTTCTCGTCAACTAGCCAAACTTCTATTAGTTTTAGTTGACTTCTATATTAAATTACATGAACTTACGTACACATTAATTCCATTTGGTCTTAATTGGTCCGTCACCCTAAGGTTCGAGTTTATTAACTTCTACAAAAAGTTTTTTTCCTACAGCTTTTTGTAAGCCTTCACTTTAATTATACCACTCAAATAGATTACCATTATCAATCCCCTGGAAGTCTTCTAGTCTGCCAACACATTCCTATTCGTTGTAACGTGTCTTAGGCTTTCCGGTCAGCCTATTTATGTAGCTTTCGATACGTATAGTTAGATTATTGTTATCCACAAACCTTTCCAAGGCCTTATTCAGCGCCGCCTTTATTATGGCATTTGCGAGGTTGTCTTTGTTATAGATTTATCGGAATTCCCTAATCTCATTCCCTTCGTAAGCTTTATTGAGTGACATTACGTCGATTATTAGGCGCTTTTCACTGGTGGTTTCGAGTTTCAAAAGGTATTCAAAGAGGCTCCTTAAGTCGGTATAAATTATTATTGGAATAAGGGGAATCTTCAACTACCTGATGATAAGTTTAAGGGTTGCCTATAGAGTTATACCTAAGTTAAAGCCCGATATTATGCCGTAAACCTCTGATACCAATACTTTTCGTATAATCCTTTTACACTTAATGGAAAACCAATAAATTAGATTGTTGATAATATTAAACTGATTTTTCCGCTTATCTTTATTAAATAGGGTTATTAGGAAACCGATCTGTAAAGATAAGTCGGTGTTATTTATAAACAACCCATCCGTAAAGATGATTACCTTTATTATTAGCGGGTTCGAATGAAAATATATTAATCTCGCGATCCAAATTTTATATTTGCCACTCGATCCTTTTGTTTAGCCGATCAAATTCTTTATTTATCGGTTCCTATATTCACGCGGCGATGAAAAGATCGTAAGAAGCTTCCTGTTAATATAGGGTAGTAATATAACTACTTCGGGTACGTTATTTTAAATACCTTTAAGGCTTAATCTCGTTGATTGTGTCGATTTTAGTAAGGACAACGCCTTAGCCTTTTTAGCGAAAGTTAAAACCGGTATTAACACCAAGTGTACGAATTAACGATTTATGAAAGTTAAATTGATTATTTTTCGTTAATAACCTCACCGGCCTACAATTCTAAAACTTAAAGTCTTTTATCGTTCATTATTCCAGTTCTATAAATCCAGCTATTTCGACAAAAAGGATATCGGTTAATTTGCATCCCCACTATACCGAAATTCTTTTCTTACGTTATCAGTAAATACTGATCGAATCTTAAAAACTTTATCGCCAGCCGAAATTTAAAGTGCAATTGGTAAATTAAAAACCAGTAAAAACCTGCTTTAGATAGTCTATATAGTAGTTTAATATACCGTATTACTATTTCTAAAGGGTAAATAACAAGTAACTCCTATAGTAGTTTTAACAATACAATCCTTTACAAATCCGCTACTAATTACGTATAGGCTTACATAATATCCCAGCTATGAAGTATAAACTTACCTTTAATTCTAGTTAGCAAACTTGCTACTAGGGTAACCACTAAGCGTTAGCTAATATTTTAAATTGTTAGAGATTACGTAAGGATCCTGTCTTTACCTTTATCAATGTATCCTTAAACGATTAGTCGCGACTTTTCGTACGGCTGCCCCGTAGTTTTGCCTTTAACCTCGTAAATAATCCTCATCTTGAAGATTATAACGTTCGGGTTTTAAAAGTTAAAGTTGGTTTTCTGCATAAATTATATAACTCCTCAAGTCAATAGGCCGTCGATCTTAACTCTATTGCTTTTCTTAAAAGGTTTACCGAAGGTCTCAATAATCTCTTTTAACCCAAGTTTTACTACCAAGTTTTCGTTATCCTTTTCTTTCCTATTTATCTAAGCAGTATTATATATACGACCCGGTATGTATTCCTCCTCTTTAACATTATTTTTCTTTAGGGGTCTTCCGCGCCGTAGCGTTTCATCAACTTATTGATAACGAGTTAAGGGGGTTCGTATTAGCTCAGAGGCTTAGCTTAAAGTGTTTAAGGGTCTTTATCTTTAGTATCACTAATGTAAGGCTTAAACTAAGTGGTTCGGAAAGATACGGAATCGTTAGTAGTTTCGACAACTACATCGGAGTTTACAATACTTCATGTCTTATACGGGCCCTCATATTTGCTTTGCTTCTGCCATACGAAAACTTTACTTTACAATGACAAAGTAAGCATGTCGATAGTTAATAAACCATTCCTGGTATTAAGGGCATTATTAACCTGGCGGCGTGTCGATTTTTTTCGTAGTTCCCTTAAAGTTTTACTGTAGGCCGCAACATGTTTTTAAATACTTGTTGAGGATTGAGATTTACTCATTGGGCGTAGGTATGCTCCAAAGACCAGAAACGTTGGCACTAAACCGTTAGAGCCTACAATATCGTTTAGGCCTTTTACTAATATTTGTAAACGTGCATTCGAATCCGTAAAACTTTTAATCTTTAACGTAAAGATATTATACGTTCGGTGAAGTAGGGCATATACTCTCTTAACCTTTCTAATACTCTTATAGGATTTTATAGGTACCTGTTTACACTGGATACCTATTATCTTGGCAATTTCCTAAAATCTTGCCGCCGTAAAGTTGATTCCGGTATTGTGAACGACGATGTTAGGTGAACCCAAATACATATTAATTTATAATATCCTTAAAGTTTCCTATGTATTCTTTTCTGATAGGGATTTTATTAATTTAGCTTTGTGAAGGAAGGTTACGGAGTTAGCGACGTAAAAAAACAAGTTTATTATTCAAATAAAATACATTAATAAAGATATTGTAATGAAAATTCTTTATTATCTTTTAATGTAAGCTTAAATATCTAGGGGGCTTAGCCATACGTTTATCAATAATAACATAGCCTTTAATAAATTTTAAGGTAGAGTATTCCACATCGTTATACTTTACAGACTTTAGAACTTTGTATAACCTATTAATAGTTGGTTGATTGAAATACCGGTGTAGTTGGCGTATCTACAGCTTTATTAGGTTTAACACCACTGCTTCCGGGTCTTAAAGATAAAACTATAGGTGCCACTACTTAAGGGCGAGTAGAAACATCTGGCCATTTTTAACCAGCTCGTCTGCGTTAACGTCAACGTTAACGTTGATGGTCTTTATATTCTTTAAGTAAAAAAGGAAAGGGGCGGGGAACTTAAGGATAGGGAACGTAATTACGCCCATAACAGTTTAAATTACCGTTATCCCTAATAACGATATTTATTTGTTAGGACCAAAGTTAACTTTGGCTTTACCCGCGTTGTAACGATTGATTTTAGCAGCTATAGTATTCTCCCTCTGTAATACTACGTACTAAGAATAGCCTTTTAATAATTACCTTATCGCCTCCATATCTGGCATAATACCTTGAAACGTATGGTTCGCGTAACGATCGTAAAAGTTAAAGGTATATAAGGGGTTAGAGGCTTGGTTAGGGAAAAGGTAAGGGTTTTTACAATCCAAACGATGTAGGAAGGTATGGTCGGCTAATTACTGGGCCGCACTAAGAGCAATATATTTTTTGTATAACCTAATTTTTTTAGGGACGTTAATATTGTTAATTAGCTTATCATCTTTGAAGTCTGCTATTTGATTTAAGTAGTCTTGTTTAAAATCATTGCAATATTAAGAATATTATATTACTCTTTTTTTATTACGTTTGAAAAAAGGGTTCCAAGTTGACTAATAACCAGACTTACCACAAATTTAACAGTTTTTGATACTATTATAACGATAGTATTAACGGTTAATAGTTCGGCTTAAATTTTGACCCTGTTGGCGCCAACGTAGGTATTACCTTTAGTCTAAAGTTAAGGTCGATAAGCCTAACCTTAGACATTGTAGGTGTCTGTACTTACGGTCAACGTAATTAACCACTATAAGTTTTTTTTCATTTACGTTAAGGAAGTTATTAGCTTGGAAGTATATACCAAGCGAATTTGGTATAAACTCTATTACAGTGATAAGCGAGAAACGTAATTGGCTAAAAAAAGCCTTCGCAAATGGTATTTAAGCGTTATAAGGCGTATTCGAAGTTACTAACGCCTGTAATTGCTACCCGTACCTGTTTGCTAAAGTTAACTTCGCTAACGTGGGCCTTCTCTATTACCTTTCAATACATTATCAACTTATGAATCATTTGATTAAGGACGTTTATTAGTAATTCCTCCTCTTTTTTCTTTGCTATTATTATAATCCACCTCGTGGTAGTCCAGTCTATATGGTATTACGCAAATTAAATATCGTGCTCAAAGTGGCCCTTTATGCCATCGTGGATTTCGCAAAACATAATGGCGCTGGTCAGGAAAGTTAAGTAGTAATCCTTAACGTAATCTGTAAAGATTTCAGGAAATAGTAAGTAAAAACCAGAAGGTAGGACCTCAATTCACTTTCAGATGTTCAGGAAAGGTATTATCTTAGTATCAAGGAGATTGTAAAGTTTCCTGTCATACTTTTTTATATTATTCCAAATTTTAGCGGAGTCCGTTATAAGTTTATAGTTAATATTAACTATTTTAACAGGTTTTAAAGGAAAATCGCAATAGTTATTCTAGCCCTAAATGATCTTTTTTGGTAGTTTAAGTCTTAGGGCTTTCAAAACATAGTATTCGAAGTAATTTCCAGTCGCCTGGCCCAAGGATTAAAGTGTTATGGTAGGATCTATGGTAGTATCACACGCGTAGACGAATTTAAAAGAGGAAGGTTTTTGTAGATCTTAAAGGGTTTGACGACCGAATTACTAAGGGGTGATAAGTACTTAAAAGTTTTAAGAGGTTTAACAATATTGCTTAATTAACTATTGTAAAGCTTCAACGTTAATACCTCTAGTCGAGTTAACGGCCGCTGGTTTACGTATCCTATCGCTGCTTAAGGCGTACTTCGCGTTATTATATAGTGGTACTAAATTGTCTATAAAATCAATAGGTTCCTTATCATTAACGCGTAAAAAGGCTTAACTTAGCTGGGGGTAATGTAGCGGTCCCTTAGATCGCATATAAAGACGGTGAGGTTTTTTAACACCTTTTTCTTTAGGATATGGTTTTTAAGGGCGTTTTTAAAGCTGGGTAAGGTTAAAAAGTTCTTACGTTAGTTTCGTAATACCTTACGGTAACACGTAAACTCCTTGCCGTTTAAGTTTTAATTTAACCCTTAGCTTAACCTCTTTTTAAACTAAATTCTACATATCAATACTCTAGTCTCCAAAAAGGTCACGAAAGTTATTAAAAGGGTAGTTAAGGTTTTTAGTATTATTGTACTTACTGATATAGTAGCCGATAAAGTTAGTAAGGTGTTTTTCCGTTGGTTTTTCGTTAACATCTAATGCCCAAAAGTTTTCGTCGTAAAAATTCGTAAAGACAGTTCTGAAGGCATCAATTCCCTTTTGAATCTCTGGGATAGGTGTTATCTTAAGGCTTATAGCGATGAAAGACTTGACGGAGCGTATAGGGCGAGGGATTTGGTGATTTTAGGCGTAGGAACTTGGTGTTTTAGCGTGAAATCGCGTGGGAACTTAGCGACTTGACGTTAGGTCACGCGATGTGGCTTTGTATTTTCGCTCAGAGTGGCGAACTTAACTATTAAAGTTACGTAGGGAGTAAAAGAGTAAACTAGGGCAAAGGTTTCAGTATAAAGGGTAAGGTCGAATATCGTTTGTTATTGGAAGTTATAAGTGGAAGGCGAAGGTTATTTGTTGTGTGGACGTAAGACTTAGTCGGTTTTACAGTAATACTACCCACAGTAATACTAATTTAGCTGTTTGCCAACTTACCGAATTTTAAGACTTCTAACAGTTAATTTTAACGTCATTAAGAAAGATCCGGTAAAGATTTCTTGGTGTTTTCAATAACAATACCGTCTCTAACTTCTAGATTGCCGTTGTGAAACTAACAAAACCCAAAAGTATTCTCTATTTTCCTTCCGTTATAAGACTGACATAGTACTAATAAAGGCCATTCGTGATAATCTTTCCTTTACCCTAGCTACCGTAACCGTAAAGCGTTAACAGAAAGTAGCTTCTTCTTTTACTTAGATTATTTGTACTTAACCTAATAAGCATTAATTAGTGTTGGTAGGCCTTAGATATTGCAACGTTGTCGATTCGATTGGTCGAAGTAACAGTAGTATTGCGTGGTCAAATAGTGAATGTATTATTCTAGGTTTGACAAAGCGCTAGTCGGTTTGCACTGTAATTTGTATGGCCAATTGATTAGCCCGTGCCCTAGAGTGAAGTGCAGCGTATTGCACTCAACTTACAACCAATGTGGTAAGTCCGCACAAAGCAATATATTTGCAGTACAGTCAACTTTACTCGCAGTAAAGTTGACTTACTACATTGTATGTAATACTATTCCAACATTAAAAGTGTTTTTAATTATTCCCAACAGAGGTACAATTACGTAGGAGTTATAGGGGTAATTACATAGGAGTAAATACGATGATGTGTATTTTTAAGTTGGTACAAAAATATATCGTTATCGGTTTGAGCAAAACCTTTTTTCTTTCTCTTCTCCAAAGCACGTATTATAAATTAATATAGGTTACTATTTCATGTTATTTTAACTTTTATTTCAATGAACCAATTTAAATCACTCCGATAAATATGCTCCTTAACTAATGTTTATATACTAACCTTGCTTTTTTAATAGATGCCGTATAAATTCTGGTTAGCTAGGCGCCGTAAGGAGCGGGAGCGCCGCCGCGTTACCGCCGCTACCGCTGTAGCCGTCACTACTACCGTCGCTAGTAGCTCAGCTTCATCGGATATAATCTTATTCATAGCCGTTACCCCGCCCGTAGCCGCTACCTTTTCGGCCCCCTTAAGCTCTGCCGCCATCGCCTCCTCGACCTTTTACTTTTTCTTTGCCGTCGCCTCTCTTTTAGTCTTTTCCTCCTTCGCTGTCGCCGTTACCGCCCTTTTACTGGCCTCGTTAGCCTCCGCCGCCGTCGCTACCCCTTTACCAGCTTTACCAACCTTCGCCATCACCGCCATCGCCTTACCAGCTTCACTCGCTTTCGCTTTCGCCGCTACCACTTCCTTTCCCCCCTTCCATTCCCTCTTCCCATTAATCTTCTAAAGGGAGGAGCGCGGGGATCCTAAGGTTATAAACTTTACCTTTTTCTCAAGGGTGAAAACCCCCTTACTCGTGGGGTTCCTTCAACGCCGTAAGCGTAGCTTTACGGAACTTCTCCGCGGTTTGTATCGCTTAAATATAGCTGTGTATATATTTTAATGTTTTCGTAGATAAGGAGGAGAAAGGGAACCTACTTCGTCGCCTTAAGTTTCGTATTATTAAGATGCACCGCAAGGCTTTTTTAATGCATAAAGCATTAAAGTGGCGTATCCGGGTCTGTAGCTCTGTGTCGTTAATGGATACACCTTGCATATTGTTTATCGCGTCCGTGGCCGCGGGTTAGTCGGTTAACGATGATTATGAAAATGGGGGCCATTCGGCCCATTACCACCATTACGAGCAGATTAGCAGCGAATACGCCCTCGTTTCGTTAGTCTTACGGCCATGGGCCGAAGCCGTATTATACATCCGTCGACTTTATAGTAAAACCCGATATTTAAAATCCTATCTTTTAGAAAAACAGTATTCAGGGCGCTCCAAAAAACAATCGCGTTCGAATATAACCAAAATAAGTCAATGTTAACTAGTAATAGACGCCAACCGGCGGAATAATAAGTTAGCGGCTGCTATTACCGCCTGGCAATAGGACTTACACATGTATTACGTAAGCGAGTTTAACGAAATCATCGCGCGTCGCCATAAGGAGAGTAAAAACCCCCTTACGCCTTTGCCTAAGAGTATAAGATCCAAGGCATAGGGCTACATCCTCGTTGACACCAGTGGCGTCGATGGCGGTAATAGCGGTGGCGTTAGTACAGAGGGAGAGGGCGGCGGTGAGGATGGTGGGGATGCGACGGCGTCGTCTTTTCCCTCTTCTTTTGGCAGTAATTAGCTATCTTTTTGGCTGAGCCGGCGCACCCAGCCACATTAATATTATTGCTTTCTTAAAATCGTTTGTAAGTGATGAATGTAACTTGAAATGTATAAAATAAAGAGAGATATGATGCCAGATACGTTGCGATATTGTAGATTGAAATGGAGAGGTGTAAATAGTGAAATACTTAGCAGGGACAAAGTATGTAGGACAAAGTGTGATAAAATATTAGGGGCAGCGCGAAATAGTATGTTAAAACCGAAAAAAAAGGAAATTTTACCGAGTTGAGGCTTATAAAATAAAAAGTAATAGAATGTTAGGAGCGGTGCAAAATGATAGGGTTCAATAAAGATATAAATCTGGGAGCGGCGTGGATAGTGTATTTAGAACCTTTTTAAATCTTTAAAAGTGGTTTCATAGTCTATTAGGGTCGTAAAACCTTTTTAGTTACATTAATAAACAGTGTGTTTATCGTTATAAGCGTTTTCAACGTTTCATTTGGTGTAATTTTCGTTATTACACTTGCCGGGTGGATTTTCTATCGATTAATCTTTTTTGTTTTCAATTCTTTGGCGTTTGGATAACTCTCGTAAAGCTATAAAATCGATTATTGAACGTTTTTCGTTTGTAGTGCGTAATTTGACCAGATATTTATAAAGCGAAAGGAAATTAATATATATAATGTAAGAAATAAGTCGTAAGCTAAAGTTAGAAATAATTATCCGAACTGTTATTGTTATGGTAATACCCGAATCGAAACCTTTAACCATACTATAGATTTCCGAGGCTACAAAGTTTTTCGTAACCTTTCTACATTTGGTAAAATTTTAATAGATAATTTTTTTTACAAAACTTAAAGCCGTTTCGAACCAGTGTTTCGTTATCTAAGACTTAAACAAAGGCTATTTGAGAATTAAGTTCGTTTTTATTGATGAACGAGTCGTTAATCAAAACGAATAGTTTTAATACGTATTTTTAGCGGTATAAATTGTTAATCGAGTTTTAAATTATATCTTTATTTTAAAAATCGTTTTTCAAACGTTTTGTATATGTTATTCGTCGGGATGGTTTAGAATTACGCGTAAACCGAAAGGTTTAATACCGCCTTTAGTTATGTTATAAAAGTAACTTAAACGTTATATACGCGTTAGCATTTGTATTTGTCGATCCGTTTTACGTTATTTAAAATGACAAGGGTAACTTTGGACAACTTCCCTTTTTAAGTAAGGTTTAAAACGCCGTTTAGCAATATAATGGTGGCGTTATTAAAATCGATTGTATGATTTTACGTTAGGTACGTTTTGGGTTTTGCTTTCAAGCCGGCTTCCAAAAGTTTTTATTTTCTTTGGATACGGAAAACGAGGCGTTAAGTAACGTTAATATACCGTTTGTTTGTATACCTGTTGGTATAAAACCCTCAAAGCGGGCTGTTAATACTAATAAATACGGATCGAAAATCAAATTGGTTATTTCGAATCGTCTTTTATAATACCTTTGGTAAATCTTATACTAATAGACACTTACTTTGACTAAACCTTAAAGTGGTTTTATAATATGTAAGATTATTTTAGGTAAATAATATCTTTTTAAAATCCTTAGGTGAATCAGTATAAATACGTTATTCAAACCGCCTTTTAGACTAAATGTATACCTGCATTATATTACGAAGTTCAATATATAAGTTAAATTGTATGTTAAGGGAGGTTACAAGTGTAAGAATTCAATAGTGACTAACTTGTTGTAAGGTGAGAAACTAGGTTATAATATCCTTTTTTACTTCGTCATTATAACTTTTAATAATTAGTTGGATTTTTTCGTAAGTTTTTTTGGTTTTATCCTTAATTTCGTGGATAAGGCGAGTAAAACAAATTCTGTGCGCGTTATAAATCGACGGGTCGAACCGTTTAAAGCGAAATACTTCCTAATCAATTAGGGCAGAAATTTCTGTTTAAGTGAATTGTTCGAACGGGGCATCTAAGGTAGTAATAATACTGTCGTAGCGAAGCTTTATGTTATGTTTACGGTTTATCATTTCCTTTTAAGTGATAAAGGAGTTTACGACGAAGGTTTCAGGGCGTTTTTTTTTTTAAAAAAAAAAAGAAAAGCTAAAGGAGAGGCTCCAGAAGCTAAGTGCAGGTATAGTTGGTATAAACGGATCGTTTTGGTCTGTTAAAAACGGGCCAGATATGTAATTCGGAGGTTAAACTAAAATTAGGAGCGGTTTGAATTCGTTGTTTTAGTGGGTATTTCGTTGGCGGTTTTGTTCGGATCACGGTTTCAGGTTACTTCTTTTTATGTTTTTCCTATATATTCGTACTATAATTTCACGAAACTAACTTATACCGTTTGGCAGATTAACCAATACATTATGGAATTTCAACCTGCTGATTCTCCAAGGGCTAATCTATCCGTCTTTGGTTTTTCAAACTATTACTTTAAATTGTATTAATACGCTCAAAACGTTAGTTTTTCGTAGGTTATTCCTTATGACTAACGCTTTAAATATGTTGTTCTTAGCCCGTAAAGAACGAAATACTACCATGGTTTTCGTTATAATATTCGCTTTTTATACTATAGTTGGTAATGGTATAGAAGGTGTTGTCAATGGCGTTAATCGTTATTTAAAGGATAAATTCCTTAAAACTGATACCCTTTTCTTTTTTTTTGGATAGTATTGTATACGCTTTTTTAAACGGTCCGTAATATCGTTCCCATTTTCTAATACCTTATAAGGCTTTTATTAAAGTTTATTTATATTTGTTGTCGGTCATTCGAATCTTGATACACTATTTGGTAAAGTCGAAAGCTGTATTACCGTTATCCGCAATTCAGTTTGGGGGTTTTAGGTAGAAATTTAATTAGTAGTTAATTAAAATGTCCTAGTAGTTTATAATAGAAGGGCTTCGTAGAAATTTGGCGTTTTAGAATAATATTGCCGCGTCGAGGGAGTAAATAACCGGTTGGCAATTTGAATATATGATATTAATAATTATTTTATAGTCAAAATTCATATCATTTTAAAGGCGGAACTTAAACCGGCGTGCGGTTTATAAATATAATTGGTATTTACAGCAAAAGCTTTCGATAACTTTAAGTACTTCATTTCCTATATTCTTATAGCCTATCGCATGGAGTAGATATAAAAGGTGTTTTATAGCCGTGTATCCGAATTGGCGGTGTAGAATTCTTAATTTCGGTTACCTTAATTCAATTCATTGTGCGTTTTTCGAGGAAAAAACTATAAGTAGCTGAACTTAAGTCGGAACAATATAGATACGTTATCCAAGGCGCGGATGAGTTATTTAATTGTATTTCGGACCTTACTTTCGAATTTATTTATATTAGCTAATAAAAGCAGGAATAGTATTTTAAAGTTTTTCACGTAAAATTTAACCGGTCCGAATTTTTTGTTTACAACTACCGTCTTGAACGATAACGTTTGGCCTTTATTAAATAAAACCTTCCGGTGTTTTATTATTTAGTTTAGTTAAAACTTCGGAAACCTCATCATGAGTGCATTAAATTGTTGCTTTCCTGTTATTAAGATTTCGACTATACTAGTGTTAGGTATGATGCTTTGAATTCGATTGCTCTATCTGTTTGAAAGCGTGATTTAAGACGATATATAAGCGTTAAGTGCTCCATTTGCATCATTTGGGTTTTTAATATGTATAAAAGAGGCGTCTTGTAAGCCTGTGAAAATGCGTTGAGTGGTCTTGTCGTTTTGAGTTGTTAGGTAAGCACTATTACCTTCAAAGTTTTTCCCCCGGACGTATATTCATAGGGGTAGGCGTTAAGGCTATTATTCGTACCTTTGAAGTTAGTTACGTGTATTTTAAAGTTGGCTTTTATCCGGTTTTTAAATATATGATCGGCTTCAAATTTTTGTTTAATCTGAATTTAATTGTAAACGGGGTGGTTAGTAAACTAGTAATCGATTTTTTCATATAAGATATACCGCTTTTACAAATCCGCAGAGCTTAGTATAACTTTTCGTAAGTATTACTATAATCGCGGTACGTTTCGCTTATTTTTGAATAATCGTCACTATCCTTTATTATTTGGGTTCCCTCTTTGGTACTTATACTTAGAGAACTCGTTTTACTTTAGGTATACTTTAAATCTTCAATTTAAAACGTAGTAGATGGTTTCGACGAGGTTTACTTTGGTAATTTGGTCTTTGACTTTGTTTTTGTCAGTTGTAAATTTTGATTCGAGGTTCGTTTATCGTTGTATAAAGGTTTGAAGTGATGTTTTAAAGTTTGTATAGAAGACTTTGAAATTATTTTTCGACTTAAAAAGTGTAAAGTTGAAATTTGGGTTTTCGCGGTATACTTTCGTTATCATTTGGATAAATAATATTTTCCCTCATATTTCGATTGAAGGGTTAATTATCACTTTCAAAATTTAACCAGTAAGGCGGTGAAAACTTTTTATAGGTTTTTATTAGCATTTTCTTATTGTTTTTTTTTCCGGATTTCCAGGTTATACTAATCTAATTTCTATCGTCAAGTTCGTAGTTAATCTCTATATAGAAGTGTGGTTTTGGGCGGTTATAATACTTTGTGAATATATCCACCTATTTAAAATGGTATATATACCTTTTTTAGCTTATCTAGATAATATACTGGGTAAAATAATATAAGACTGGAATAATACAATATTTGGGTTTTTATATGTATTAAGTATAACACGTATCTAATTGTCTAATATATTGTATGGTTTACCGTTGTAGGTCTCGTTTTTATCTCAAAACCTGGCGAAGTTGATAAGTTTTATAATATCGCTTTTATTATTGAGAAAACGGTGCGGTGGAAGGTTATAGTAGGGGTCGTGGTTAGAGGGCATTGGTCTTTAAGGCACGTATTAGCATTTTACACCGCTTATCGTTCTTTGAAGCGAGTTGTTTTCGGTGTTTCGACCGCTTCCGTTATAGCTGAGCGGGCTATTCTCGGTGTCTCTTCTGCTCCCATTTTGGCTAAACGGGGTATTAGTCGTATTTAGGGAGTAGTTTGGTATTTTGCTTTATTTTATACTGTATATCGATATAAGGGTGTATTATACTCGTGTGATAGATAAAGATTGCGGCCGTTTTTCTTTTTTTAAGGTTTTATTCCTAATTTAGGATATGGGTATAGTATTAGGTCATCTTACGTTTTGTATTCGTCGTTCTATTATCCTTTACTATTTATTTTTTATATTTCGTTAGGTAATATTATTTTGCAAATTCTATTTAGTATACATTTTCATTTTTCCAATTCATCAAGTCGTTAAGTCGTGTTGTTTCGAATCGGGATTCTTTAAGGCGGTTATTTCTGTTTTGAAGGTATTAATGCTTTGACTTCGTAATTAAATTAGTAAAGCTTTAGTAATAAAAGGGTTCATTATTGTTATATACCTAACATTCAATTCGAAAATCTTTTATAAAATTTATTTAGTATATCAAGTCTTTAGGTTTTCTACTCCTAGTAACAAATTATTACGGTTAAAATATCCGTGTTTGCCGTATATGGGTCTAGTTTTTTAATTGGTAAATCGATTGTATTATCTCAAAAACTTAGGTCTATTTTGTATATTATAGCCTTTTCAATTCCTATATACTCGACTAAAAGGTCGAAGTAATTGTTGGTTTTCTCTAGTACTATTGGTATTAGGGTTATAATTGTAATTAATGTAGGGAGGTTGGGGATAGTTGTTCTTACGTATATCTGTTATGTTAAAGCGATGTAAATTAGTGGTTTCGCATCGTAGTTAGATTTAGGTATGTTTAGATTTGCAAATTGAAAGTGACTCGTATTACAAACAGTAAATACAAAATGAATAAAACAATAAAAGCGGACGAAGTAAGGTTACTAACGCTTATTAATATAATTTTTTTTTGAACGATACGTAAATAAAACGTAACTACAGATTAATTGGGCGTTTTAAATTAGTTTCATTAGAGTTTTATAACGTTAAGTTAATTAAACGGCTTTCAAAACTTTAACTTTCTGAATACTTAATTTAAAATATATAAGGCGAACATGAAAAAACGCATAAGGTAAAGTAAATGTGAGTATAGGGAGGTATATTATGTATTTCAGTAAGCGGGTCGGATTTTCGTGTCGTAGCCGATTTTATTAAAGTAAACGGTTTGGTTATTTCGTTTATAATCGCTTTTGATTTCGTAAGCGGTTTGGATGCTATATTCGTAACCACCTTTGTGTTTCGTAAGCGGTTTTGGATATCCAGTTTAAATCGGGCGAATTTTAACGAAGGGTTCCGAAACTTGGTGGTTTTAACTTACGTGGCCTAATATGTAATAGGACGTTTTTTTTTAAAAGAAAAAAAAATCCCGAGTACGTTAAAACGACAAATAAGGATTAATAGTATAGTAACGGGTCATTTAGTAAATAAAAAGCGAGGTAAAAATTAATAATATCGTATTAAAGTTATCCTTTTTAAAGTTATTTAGCTTTTATAATTTTCATATACATTTCGTATAATTTGTTTCAAAACTCAATTTTAAAGTTTAAATAATTAGGACCGTTATAACATCTCGCTTAAAATATTTTACTTATGTTTTTTTCCTAGGCTATTTATAGTCGATTGAGTCGGCTACTAATTAGTGTCGGTAAGGTTTTTACCTATTTAAGTAAAGATAAACGAGTCAAAAAATAATTATAAAATTTAGTATAGTTGTAGTAAAAGATAAAGAAGGTAAAAAAAAAAGTATTTTAGAAAGCATACGTTACGAATAGGAGGTTATAAATCTTCTATCCGGTCAGTGGCCCTTTTGCCATGCGCTCTGGAATACTCATTCCAGACCGCTCTATACATTGCCGTGCGGTTTGGAGTACACATTCTGGACCGCTCCATACATGATACACTTTGCGTCTTGCAAGAGTGTAGCCTGCAGCGTAACATGTTATCGAGTACTCTACAGGAGTATACCTTGCAATACAGTGTACTACCACTTGACCTATGTATACTAACTGTGAGAGTATATTGTAATATTCATATAAAATGTATAAAATAAAGAAAGGCAATATGACAAAAGCGAAACGATATCGTACATTGAAATAAAGAGGGGTGAATAATAAAATACTTAAAAGTACTGAAACGTATAAAATAAAATATAATAGTATACTAGGGGCGACGTAAAATAATAGATCCAAATAGAGAAAAAAAGAATGAAAAATTCGGTAGGGTCGAGGTATACAAAATAAAAAGTGATAGAATGTTGGGAGCGGCGCGAAATGATAGGGTTAAACAAAAGTACAAATCAGGAAACAGCGTAAATAGCGGATTTTAAACCGCTTTAAATCGGTAAAAGCGGTGTAATAACTTATTAGGGTTGTAAAACCTTTTAATAACCTTAAGAAATAGTATACTTATCGATATTGGTGTTTTTAATGTTTAGTTCGGGATAGCTTTAGTTATTACGTCCGTTAGATTGAATTTTCCATCGATTTATCTTGTTTCCTCGATTTACTAGCGTTTATATAACTTACTTAAAGCTATAATATCGATTTTCAAACTTTTTTCGTTTGTAATACCTAATTGAACCAGATATTTATAAAGCGAAAAAAAGTTAGTATATATCACGAAAGAGATAAGGCGTAAATTAAAGTTAAAAATAATTATTCGGACTGTTGTTATTATTGTAATATCCAAATCTAACCGTTGAATTATATTATAGATTTCCGAGGCTAAAACTCTTTTTATAACCCGTTTACATTTGATAAAATTTTAATAAATAATATTTTTACAAAACGTAAAGTCATTTCGAGCCGGCATTTCGTTACCGATGATTTAAACTAGATCTATTTGCGAATTACAGTCGGTGATATTAACGAAGGAACCGTTAGTAAAAACAAATAGTTTTGAAATACGTATATTTGATAATGTAAATTAGAAACCACGTTTTGGGTTATATATTTGTTATAAAATATGTTTGTTAAGAGTTTTATATACAATATTCGACGGGGCGGTTTGGAATTGGACGGCGACCGAGAAGTTAAATGCTGTTTTTGATTAGATTATTAAGGTAATCTAAACACATCGTACGCGTTGGCATTTGTATTCGTCGTTCCGCTTTACGCTATCTAAAACGATAAAGGTAACTTTATATAATTATTCTTTTTACGTAAGGCTTCAAATGCCGTTTCGGAGCATAATAATAGCGTAATTGAAAGTAATTATATAATTTTACGTTAAGTAAGTTTTAGATTTAGCTTTTAAGCCGGCTTCCAAAGGTTTTCTTATTTTAGATATGGAAAACGACGCGTTACATAACGTTAGTATGTAGTCCTTTTATATACCTATTGATGTAAAGCTTTTCGGATGGATTATTAATACTCATAGGTACGGATCGAAAATTAAGTTAATTATTTCGAGTCGATTTTTATGATACCTTTAATATATGTTATACTAGTAAATACTAGCTTTAACTAGGCCATAAAGCTATTTTATAATACTTAACATCGTTTTAAGTATGTGGTACTTCCTAATATTTGTAGGTATGTTGGCTTAAATATATCGTTTAAACTTCTTTTCAAATTGGGTGTATACCTACGATATATTATGGAGTTCAACATATAAATTGTACGGTACACTCAATAATGCCACGAACGTAAAAATTAAGCTGTGGATAGCTTATTATAAAGTGAGAGATTACGTTATAATATCGTTTTTACCATCGTTATTATAACTTTTAACAATTAAATAGGTTTTTTCATAAGGCTTTCCGGTTTTATCCCTAATTTCGTAAACGAGGCGAATGGAGAAACTTTTATAGGCGTCGTCGATTGCCGGGTCGAACCGTTTAAAGAGAAATATGCTATAATTTATTAAGGTAGAAATTTATATTTAGGTAAATCATTCGAACGGGGTACCTAAGGTAGTAATAATGCCTTCGTAGTAAAGCTTTAGGTTAAGTTAGCGGTTTGTTTTTCTCTTTTAGGTAATGAAAAAGCTTGCGGTAAAGGTTTCAGGGCGTTTTTTTATTTTCAAACCAATGGGTAGGCTCCGGCGGCGAGGTATTGGTAGGATTAGTATAAGCGAGCCGCTTTCGTTTAGTAAAAGCGGACTGGATGCGTAATTCGGAGGGTGGGCTAGAATTAGGGGCGGTTTGTATTCGTTGTTTTAGGGGGTATTTTGTTAGCGGTTTTGTTTAAATTGTAATTTCGAGCCGGTTCTTTGCGTCCTTTTCCTATACTTCGGTACCATTAATCAGCGAAACGAATATATTAAGGCCTTGAAACCCATTAATCTTTTCATGGCCATTTAATCCATCATTGTTTTTCTATACTAGGACCTTAAATTATAACAGTAGGTTTAAATCGCTGGTTTCACGTAAGCTATTCATTGTGACTAACGATTTAAATATATCGTTTTCAGCCCGTAAGGAACGTAATATTATTATGGCATTCACCACAATATTCGCCTTTTACACTATAATTGGTAATGGTACAGAGTTTATATGGATAATTAGGTAAATATTAAAAATAAGAAGCGTAAAAATAGGCTAGATCGGTTTAAAAGTATTATTAACAGCGTTAACCATCATTCAAAAATATTTTTCATAAAACTGGTAACTTTTAATTCTTTCGTCAGTACTATATACGTTTTTAAACGGTTTATAATACTTTTTACATTTATAATGCCCCAAAGAACTTTTACTAAAATTCATTCATTTTAATTATCAGTTCTTGAAAACTTAATGAATTATTTTTCAAAATTAAAGGCCCCATTAATTTTGTATATAATCCAGTTCAAAGGTCTTAGATAAACGTTTGACTAACAATTGACCAAAACAACCTAATAATTTATAACGAAAAAGCTTCGTGTTAACTAAGCGATTTTAATAATATTATCGTATCGACAACGTAAAAGACCGGTTAGCCATTCAAATATATAATATAAATATTCACTTAGTAATTAAAATCCATATCTTTTTAAAGGCCAAACTTAAATTATTGTAGGGTTTACAAGTATAGTTGGTACTTATGGCAAAACTTTTTAATAACTTTAAGTACGTCTTTTCCTATATCTGTATGGTCTATGACGTAGAATAATCGTAAAAGGCGTTTTGTAACCGGGTATTCGAATAGTCGGTACAAAATCCGCAATTTTGGTTGCGTTAAATGAATAGCCTTAATCGTATGTACTTCGGGAAAAAACTATAAATAACTGAACTAAAGCCGAAACACTACGAATACATTACCTGAAACGCAAATAAACTAGTTAGTTGTATTCCGAACCTTAATTTTAAGTTTATTTCTATTGGCTAATAAAAGTATGAATAGTATTTTAAAGTTTATTACGTAAATCTCAGCCGGTTCGAATCACGTGTTTATAATGACCATCCTAAACGATAACGTTTTGTCTTTATTAAACAAAACCTTTCGGTATTCTTATATTCGGTTTAGCTATAACTTTGGAAACTTCGTTATAAACGCGTCGAATTGTCGTTTTCCAGCCGTCATGATTTTGGTAGTACCGGTATTGAGTATAATTCCTTGAAAATGGCTACCGTATTTATTTTAAAGTGTAAATTGTAACGTTATATAGGCGTTGAACACTCCGTTAACATATCCTAGGCATGTAATATACAGTAAGAAGGCATTTGAATAGCCAGTAAAAATACGTAAAGCGGTTTCGTTATTTTGATTTGTTAAATAAATATTATGACTTTTAAAGTCTTTTACAATAGAGGTATATTTATAGGGGTAGCGTTGAATTGATAATATACGCCTTTGTATGAAATTAAATATGTTTTAAATTAGCCTTTATCTGGTCTTTAAATATATAATAAACTTCAAAATGTCGTTTTATTTGAATTTTCTTATAAGATAAATGGTTCATAAACTAGAAACCGAGTTTGCTATATACGATATAACGCTTTTACAAACCCGGGGGGGTTTTTATGCCTTTTGGCAGGTATTACTATAACTACGGTACGTTTCGCCCATTTCCGAACGATTATCTTTGCCTTTTATTGCCAGGGTTTCCTCCTTAGTACCTCTATTTGAGGCGTTCGTTTTACTTTAGGTATACTTTAAATCTTCGATTTAAAACGTGGTAAATAGTTTCGGTAAGGTTTACTTAAGTGATTTAGCCTTCGTTTTTAATTTTATCGGCCATAAATACTAATCCAAGGCTCTATTATAGTCGTATAAAGGTTTTAAAGAATGTTTTGAAGCTTATATAAAAAGCCTTTAAGGTTTTCAACTTAAAAAGTATAAGGTCGAAATCTGGGTTTTCGCGGCATGTGTTCGTTACTACTTAGATAAATAGTTTTTCCCCTTTATATTTTGGTCCAAGGGCTACTTGCCACTTTTGAAACTTAATTAGTAAAGCGGTAAAAACTTTTTATAGGTTTTTATCGACTTTTTTCATTGGGGTTTTTACGGATTTCCAGGTTATATTAATCCAATCCCTATCATAAAATTCGTAGTTAATCTCTACATCGAAATAGAATTTCAAACAGTTAAAACGATTCGCAAATATATTCAACTACATCACGTGGTATATATACCATTTTTTAAATTACTCAGATAATATACCGGGAAAAAGACGTAAATTAAAATAATTCGATATCCAGTCTTTTACATGTATAAAGTATAGCACGTATCTTATTATCCAGTATATCGTATAATTTACCACTATAGTTATCGTCTCTATTTCAAAGCCTGGTAAAGTTCGTAAGCTTTATAAAATCGCTTTTATTAGTGGAAAAAAGGTGCGGTGAAAGGTTACGGTAAGGGTCATGGTTAACAAGCATTGGTTAGTAGGGCACGTATTGACGTTTTATACTGTACATAGTTTTTTGAAACGGGTTATTTTCGGTGTTTTAGCCGCTTCCGCTATAACCGAGCAATTTATTAACCGTATTTGGGAAGTAGTTTAGTATTTAGTTCTACTTTATAATGTATGCCAGTATGAGGGTGTATTATACTTGTGTAGTAAATAAAGGTTATAACCGATTTTCTTCTTTTTCTTGGTTTATATTCCTAATTTAAAATGCGGTTATAATATTGGGTCGTTTTACGCCTTATATTCATCGTTTAGTCTATATATTCTTTATCACCTATTTTTTATATTCCGTTAGATAATATCTTTTTACAAATTCCGTTTAATATACATTTTTATCTTCCTAATTTGATAGGTCGATAAGCTATATCATTTCGAATAAGGTCTTTGCAAAGAGGCTATTCCTGCTTTTTCAGTTATTAATACCTCTACTTAGTAATGAAATTCGTAAGGCTTTAGCGATAAAGGGGTTTACTATTAACCATATATCTAATATATAATTCGAAAGTCTTTTACGGAAATTATTGAATGTATTAGGTTTTTGGGTTTACTACTTTTAATAACGAAAATTTACCGTAAAAATATATGTATTTGCCGTGTATATGTTTACTTCATTAATTAATGTATCGATAGTATCATTCTAAAAACCTAAGTTTATTTTGTGTATTATAGCCTTTTTAATTACTATATGCTCGAGCAGAAGGTCAAAGTAAATGTTAACTTTTCCCGGTGTTATTAGTATTTTGGTTATAGTTATAAGTGTCTTAAGGCGGTTGAAAATGATTGCTTTTATGTACACCTAATATTTTAAAGCGGCCTAAATTAGTAGTTTTACGTCGTAATTGGATTTAGGTACGTGTAAATTTCAAAGTTCAGGATAATTCGTTTTACAAATAGCAAATACAAAGTAAATAAATAAAAAAACGGTGGAAGTAAAGCTATTGATGTTGAATAATATAAATAAAATGTAGCCATAAAATAATAAGGACTTTTCAATTAATTGAATTAAAGTTTAATAATGTTATACTAGTTTAACGACAAGTAAAACTTGAACGTCGTAAAGGCTGAACTTTAAATATATAAGTTGAATGTGAAAAGATGGATAGAGTAAACGTAAAAAAGAAAAGAAATATGAATGTGGTAAGGTATAATATATAATCCGGTATATAGGTCTTGGTTTTCATTTGGTAAGAGTTTCGGATTGTCGTGTCATAACCGTTTTTTTAAAAAAAATCGAGTGGTTTGGTTATTTCGTTTATAGTTGCTTTTGGTTTCGTAAGCGGTTTAGATACTATATTCGTAACCGCTTTTATATTTCGTAAGCGGTTTAGTTATCGAGTGTAGGTTGGACAGGTTTTGACGAAAGGTTTCGAACCTTAGTGGTTTTAGCTTACGTGGCCTAGTGCATAATATGACTTTTTTTAAAAAAAAAATTCTAAGTACGTTGAAGCGCTAAATGAGGGTTAATGGTAGAGTAACATGGCTTTTAATAAATCAAGCATTAAATAATAGTTAATGATATCGTATCAAAGTTACCCTTTTTAAAGTTATCTAACTTTTACAGTTTTTATATATATATTGTATAAGTTTTGTAAAAACGTAATATGAAAGTATAAATAATTAGAATTTTTATAGTATCTCGCTATAGGTATTAAACTTGTATTTTTTTCCCTAGGCTATTTGTAATCAACCAAGTCGGCTACTAATTAGTATCGGTAGAGGTTTTGCTTATTTAAGGTAAAGTAAAGAAAGTAAAACCATAATTATAAGATTGGTATTGTTATATTAAAATATAGATGGGTCCGGATTTTTTTTAAAAAAGACTGCACGTTAAGGATAGGAGGTTATAGATCAATCTGAGTAGTGACCCTTTAGCCGTACTTTCTGGAATACCCATTACAGACTGCTCTACGCATGATGCACTTTGTACCTTGCAAGAATGCAGCCTACAACGTAACACATTATCGTGTACTCTGTAGGAGTGCACCTTGCAATAAAGTGCACTTTCACTTAGCCTATATATACTAGCTTTGAGGGTATATAGTAATATCCATAACAACCTTATACTGGTTAGGCAATTTACGTTGAATTTAACGTTTCATTTTTATTTATATTAACTTTTTGTACCACTTTTAATATTTCATTACAATTTGGATTCAAGCCTCGTACAAGTCGTAATGTATTATTAGTTTTGTTTTTATCATTTATGTCTTTACTACGAATATTTTTGACTTTTTACCCTTAAAATATATTATTAAAGTTACGATTTTTTTAAAAGAAAATTTATTCCTTTATGGCGACTTACACTATAACTGGATAAAGCAGCACAACATGAAACCAGGCAGCTAACTACTGCCGAAGGAGGAGAGGGAAGGCGGCAGCACGTTGTTGTTGTCATTGGTCTCCTTGTTCTTTTCCTCCTTTTCCTTGCTGCCCTCGCCGCCGCCGTTACTACTAGAGACACTACTATCACTGCTATCGACACCTCTACCGACGTCACCAGAAAAGGAGCCCTGCGCCTTAGGCCACATGCCCTTAGGCAAAGACGCTAGGGGGTTGTTACCCTCCTCGCAATGATGCGCGATAACGTTATCGAACTTTTTTACGTAATATATACGTAGGCCTACTTTCTAAACGGTGATAACGGTTGCCGTCTTTTTAAACCATAGGTTAACCCTTATTACTAATTAATATCGGTTTATTTTAGTTATTACGAAAATGATTATTTTGGAAAATGTGCAAATAAGATATTAAAATAATCGGTAATTGTTAATCGTATTAAAAATTACTTATTAAAAGTAAACTCATTATAAAGATAATGAGCGTATAAGAAAGCTTCGATTTACAATTTCAAAATTATCGAAACGGGGGTATATCCGTTACCAATCCGTTTGTAGCGGTAATAACTGGTTAACCGACCCTTACTTTAACGATAATCGTTAATAAACTTACCTGTAAATGCGGATACGATATACGATACGTAGTATGTATTTATTGACGGCTAGGGAACACGAACCCAGGTACGCCGCTTTAATGCTTTACGTACCAAAAAGAGCTTACGATATATCTTAACGAATCGTAGATCGAGTCGACAGGTTAAATTGGTCGCTTTAACATCGTTTACCAAAACATTAAAATATCCCAAATTAAAAGGGGAATAAGTAATACAAACTGTGTTACAACTCGACTAAATTACGTTTTTAACGGCGAAAAGTAACCATTACAAATAACGGGGTTTTTATATATAACGAAAGGATAAGGTTAATAACCTTAAAAACTCACCGCTCTTCCCTTTAGGGGGTAAGAGGAGGAGAGAAAGGGAAGAAAGAGTAAGAGGGGGTACGGGCTTTATCGGTGGCGACGGTGGCGAAAGGGAAGCCGGAAAAAAAGGCGGAAATCAAGAACATATTACTCGAAAAGGCAGGGTTAGGGGTAACACTAACGGCGGTACAGCGGTTAAAAACGGCGGCAACCTCCTTCCGCTTACGTTAGCGCGCCAAATGGTACTTAAGGAATCGATTTTTACGGGTTATTGTAAAGGGACTGAGGCCGGAGCTGTTGCTTAAGGTAGTCGAATTCTGTCTATAAATCTCGATGAAGAGAGAAAGGAGAGATCCCTACTAGGGAGCTATTATGTAGCTAAGAAGATAGTGCAACCCGGTTATATAACGCGTGGAAGTATGTTCTCAAGTAACTTCCTCCCTATTTTAAAGCATCGTAAAAACGTGTAGAATCACTAAGGTTGGATCCTTAATAATACTATCCAGGCACTAGCCATTAACATTACCCCTAAAAAAAACACCTCAACCCCCCCCCCCTCCCCCCTTTTCTTTCTTTTCTAAGCGGCGGTACGCGATGTGCGGAAGGTATGAAGGATAGAAAGTACGCCGTTCCGAAGCCGTTTAAAACTTCGTGGTATTCTAGGAAAGATATCAGGCCGAACGATTTTTATGTTACGTAAAAGGCGCGTTAATACCCTCCCCCCTATAAATAATCCGTAGATTTCTATTTCGAAAAAAAAGTTTCCCTTAACCTTTGACCCTTTTTTTTACAATACTACCAGTATTATAATATTAATATTACAATAAGGTTTCATTTAAATAATTCTTTCTCATATTTACCTTTATAATTTTATATAACGAATCCTTAACAAACTATAAAGATCGACAAGGTTATTAGATACGTAATTTAACTTTACTAGGGAATTACTGAATCCTTGTTACTAAACGTAAAGTTCCTTTCCTTACGAGTTATTAAGATATACCTTAATAAAACTTGTAAGTAAATACACTTTAAATACGTTTACAAAATGGCGTATAATTCGAGGAAATTTTATCAAAAAACCGAAGGTAAGTGGTTTATATAGCTGCGAGGAAGTCGTTAACGAACGGTTAAATACTAATATTCGGTGCCGTTTTTGTTCCGTCGATATTACCGGTCGTAATTATAATTATTCCTATACGTTTTTAAACTTTAATCCTAATATAAATAAGGCTATTAAGGAATTTTCCGAGGTTTATTTATCGTTTGATATTTAAAATCGAATTAAATTGAAGTTTTTGAAAACAGCTTCTTAAATGCTAACGAGCGGGTAAAAAGGGCGTAAACTTAGGTAGTCGTTATTAAAAAGGCTATAAAGGTTCAGTGTATTATATAGTGAAAGGTGGATACCTAAGGCGGGGCGGACTTTATACCCGCCACCCTTATATGCTCTAGTGGCCTACAAGCTGTACAACTTATAAACAAAGAACCTAATACTTAAATAAGTTTTTTATAATAAGGTAAAATCGTGGAAAATATAGCTAACAAATAGTTAAAGAACGTAGTTAGAAGCGATCCAGAAATTCTTCGAGGTTTTTAAACGTATTAAAGCGAAGTTGAGCCGTATAAACGTAAAGTTAAGTCAACTGATCGAAATCAGTAAAAAGTTTTTAGGTAAGAATTCGGATAAGAACTTTAAAAATATATTCGAGTGATTTACGTCGTCTTTCTGGTTTTGTTGATATTAATACGCTTACTCGGTACCTGTAAAGTAACGGCTTATATTCCGTTCCCTTTTGCAATGTAAAGTATAAAGTATTAAACCCGCTTGCGGGCCGGACGTAAGGGACCGTTATTATATTCGCCTAATCAGTAACGTAATTAGAAAGCGTTAAGTGTTACGATATTGTAAAAACTGAAAAGTAGCTCCTATATTAAGTATATATAATCTACTTACTTAATTAAAACCTGCTATTCCAATAAATTGTTAAGCTGAATAGGTTCGATTTAAGGTTTGTTACTGGCCCGTAATATGATTTTGACGTGGTATTTCGATTCCGTCTCGCCGTTGTCGTTAAAAATATTTACGGCCTACAGTCGAAAATCGCGAGTTTATTGGCTTAAAAGCGGATCTAAAACGGCTCGGACGAGTTAATCCATATAAAATCGAAGGTATTTTCCGCCTGATACGTTTAGTTTAACAACATAAAAGTCGATTACACGCCTTATACGATATTTGTTATAAAGTTAATTTAACTTTTTTGTTGGTAGGCCTTAGAAGTTGCAACGTTATCGATTCGATTGGTTGAAGTAACAGTAGTATTGCATAGTCAGATGGTGGATGTATTGTTCTAGGTTTGGCAAACCGCTAGCCGGTCTGTACTGTAATTTGTGTGGCCAACTGCTTAGCTTATACCCTAGATTAAAGTCCAGCGTACTGCACTCGACTTACACCCAATGCGGTAAGTCTTCACACAAAGTAATACACTTGCAGTACGGTCAACTTTGCTTACAGTAAAGTTGATCTACTGCACTGCATGTAATACTATTTCAACACTAGCGGCTTTTTAGTTTGTACGTGTACGTTAGTGTAGCTGACCAATCTTTTTCCGGTTGCCACTGAATTGCTTCTTCGTCAACTGGCTAAACCCCTATCAATTCCAATTAACTACTATACTAAATTGCCTACAATTGCATGAAAATTCACCCTAATTAACCTTAATTGCTCCGTTACCCCGAGGTCCGAGTTTATCAACTCTTATAGAAAATACCTTTGCCATAGACTTTTGAAAGCCTTTATTTTAACTATGCCACTCAAACAGATCACTATCATTCATCCCCTGGTAATCTTTTAGTTTGCCAGCACATCCTTATCTACTATCACGTGATTTGGGTTCTCCGGGCAGCCTGTTAACGTAGCTCTCGATATGTATAGTTATCTTATTGCTATCCACAAACCTGTCCAGTGCCTTATTTAATGCTGCCTTCATTACGGCATCTACGGGGTTGTCTTTTCCATTAATTTATCGGAACTCTTTAATCTCCTTTTGTAGGCCTTACAGAATACTATTACGTTAATTATTAGGCGTTTTTCGCTAGTGATTCTAAGCTTTAAAAAGCATTCTAAAAGGCTCTTTAAGTCGGTATATATTACCACCGGGATAAGAGGCATCTTTGACTACTTGATAATAAAGTTAAGGGTTTTCTACAATATTATATCTACTTTAAAGCCCGCTATTATTTTATATACTTCCTCTACTAATACGTTTCGTGTAATCCTTTTACATTTAATAGAAATCTATTAAATTAGATTGTCGATAATGCTGAACTAATTTTCCCGCCTGTCTTTATTGACGAGGGTTATTAAAATGCCGATTTGTAAAGAGAAGTCGGTATTATTTACAAAAGATCCGTTTGTAAAGATTATTAACTTTGTGTTTAAAAGGTCGATTAACACTATATTAACCCCGCGGTCCAAGTTTAGTATCTACTAGTTAAGCCTTTTATTTAGCCGGTCAAAATCTTTATCCGTTGGTATTTATACTTGTATTGTAATATATAAATTATAGAAGGCTTTCGTTTAACATAAGGTAGCAATATAGTTACCTCTAATACTTTATTTTTAGTACCATTAAGCCTTAGTTTCGTCAGTCTTGTTAATTATAGCTAAAATAGCCCCTTAATCCTTTTGACGAAAGTTGAGGCCGGTATTAATACTAAGTATACGGATTTACAATTTATTAAAGTCTAACTGAGTGTTTTCCGTTAATTTCGTTACTAGCTTACAATTCCAGAATTTGGAGTTCTTATTCGCTTGTTATTCCAATATTATAAAGTTAGTTATACCGATGAAAAGGGTATCATTAGTTTGTATACCTATTATACCGAAGTTTTTCTTTTAGGTTACTAATAAGCACGGATTATATGCTAAAGATTTTATCGTTAGTCGGGATTTGAATTACGACTAATAGGTTACGAACCAATAGACGACTGTTTTAACTAATCTATACAGTAACTTGATATATTAGATTACTGTGTCTGAAGGGTAAATAACACGGAATTCCTGTAGTAGTTTTAACAGTATAATCCTTTATAAGTCCGTTCTTAATTACGTATAATCTTACGTGATATTACGGTTATTAAGCGTAAACTTGCCTTTAGTTTAGGCTAGTAAACTTACTATTAAAGTAATAATTAAGTGTTGGCTAATCATTTAAATCGTTAGTAATTACGTAAGGATTTAGTTTTTTCCTTTATCGCTATATATTTAAGCGATTAGTCGTGACTTTTCGTACAGCCGCCCCGTAATCTTGCCTTCAACCTCGTGGATAATCCTTGACTTAAAGATTGTGACATTTAAGTTTTAAAGGTTAAAATCGGTTTTCGGTACGAATTATACAACTCTTCGAGTTAGTAAGCCGTTAATTTCAATTTTATTACCTTCTTTAAAGGGCTTATCGAAGGTTTTAATAATCCCTTGTATTCGAAGCTTTATTACTAGGTCTTAATTATTCTTCTTCTTCCTGTTTACCTAAGTAGTATTATAGATACGCCCCAGTATATATTCCTCCTCTTTAATGTTTTTATTTTTTGGGGGTCGTCCGCGCTGGCAACGTTTTATCGGCTTTTCGATAACAAGTAAAAGAGGTTTATATTCACTCGATCGTTTAGCTTGAGGAGCTTAAAGGTCTCTATTTTTAATGTCCCTAATACAAGGTTTGACTTAAGTAGTTTGGAAGAAAATAATACTGTTAGCAGTTTTAATAACTACTTTAGAGTTTGCGATACTTAATATTTTGTATAAGCCCTCCTATTTTCCCGGCTTCTACTATACGAGGACTTTACTTTGTAATGGTAAAATAAGTACATAGATTGTTAAAAGACCTTTTTTGGTGTTAAGGGCGTTATTAACCTGGCGGCTTGCTAATTTTCTTCGCAGTTCCTTTAAAGTTTTGTTGTAAGCTGTAATACGTTTTTAAGTACTTGTCGAGGGTGGAGATTCACTCGTTAGGTGTAAGTACGCTTTAAAGACCATTAGCGTTAATACTGAGCTGTTAAGGCTCATATTATCGTAAAGTTATTTTTTACAAATATATGTAGACATACTTTCGGATCCGTAAATCTTTTAATTTTTAAATTAAGGATATTATAAGTTCGGCGAAGTAATAAATATATATTTTTAACCTTTTTAATACTTTATGTAATGATCACACTAAATACCCATGAGTATCAGTAGTAGTCGGAGGAGTTTATGTTAGCAGGTCGGTTGCAAAGGTATATATAATACAATATCAACGACACGTCTTTCCCGTAGTGCTGATCAAAAACTGTGAAGCTATTCTGGGGAGAATACTTAGATTGACAACTAAAGAGCTATCTACTGAATCTAGGAAATGCCTAGATAGTGTATTCTTTATATATCCAGCTCTTTAGTCTGAGACCACTTGCCTATATTGCTAGGCATCATAGGCGGTCTTTTGACTATGCTGCCTATATCCTGATTCTTTTTAGGCGTAACCCTATCCCTGTGTGTTCCCTACCTGATGTGTTGGACACCTGGCTCTGAGTGACTCAGCTGCCTGCCGGCCTGTTTCCTAACACAAATGTTATCTAAGTCATAACACTTTAGTAGGCTTTTGCAGGCACTTGTTAATACTAAATACCCATTATTTAACATTTTCCTAAAACTCCGCCGCCATAAAGTTGGTATTAGTATCGTAAACAACGACGTTAAATAAACTTAGGTACGTGTTAATCTATATTATCTTTAACGTTTTCTATATATCCTTTGTCGAAAGGGACTTTAGAAACTTGGCTTAGTAAAAAAAGGTTGTAAAGTTAATAACATAAAAAATAGGCTTGTTATTTAAGTAAAACATATTAATAAAGATTTTGTAATTAAAGTCCTTGTCGGATTTTAGTATAAACTTAAATTTCTAAGCGGTTTTGGCATACGTTTGGCAGTAGTAACATAGTCTTTTAATAACTTTGAGGGTAGAGTATTTTACATCGTTATACCCTATAGATTTTAGGAATTTTTATAGCCTATTAACGGCTGGGTAGTTCCAACTCCGGTGTAATTAACGTATTTCCAGCTTTATCTAATTTAATACTACTACTTTCAGGCCTTAAAGATAAAATTATAAGTTCCTCTACTTAAAAGCGAGTAGAAACCTCTAGCCGTCTTTAACCATATCGTCTACATTAACATTAAATTTAATACCGAGGGCTTTTATATACTTGAATTAAAAAAAGAAAGGGGTAAAGAACTTAAGGATATGGAATGTAATTGATTTTATAATAGTTTGAATTACCGTTATTCCTAGTAACGATAGTTGTTTGCTTAGGTTAAAGCCAATTTTGTCTTTATTAGTATCTTAACGATCAATCTTAGTGGCTATAGTGCTTTTCTTCCGTAACGCCATATACTGCAAATAATCTCCTATTAAGTAACTTGCTGCCCCTATATCAGGTATAATACCCTAAAACGTATGGTCTGCATGAAGATTACGAAATTTAAAGGTGTATAAAGGGTTAAAAGCTTGGTTTGGTTAAAGATAAGGGTTTTTACCACTTAAACGATATAGGAAGGCATGGTTGGCTAATTACTAAGCTATACCAAGAGAAGTATCTTTGTGTTACTTAATCTGCTTAGGGTCGTTAGCAACTTTAATTGATTTATCGCCTTTAACATTTATAATTTGATTTAAATAATCCTATTTCGAAGCAGTAGGGTATTAGATATAATATATTGTTTTTTTGTTATTACGTTTAGCAGAGGGATTTCGAGTTAACCAGTAACTAGACTTGCTATAAATCTAATATTTTTATTACTATTATAACGATAGTATTTGCGGTTAATAGGTTCGCATAAATATTATTAGCGCTAGAGTAGTTATTGCCTATAGTTTGAAACCTGGTTAGACCTTAGGCGTTGTAGACGCCCGTACTTGCGATCGACGTAATTAACTACTATAAAGTTGTCTTTATTTACGTTAAAAAAGTTGCCGGCTTAGGAGTACATATCAAGCGAGTTTGATGTACACGTTATTACAGTGGTAAGTAAAGATCTCAACTGGTTAAAAAAGCCTTCGCAAGTGGAATTTAGGCATTGTAAGGCGTATTCGAACTTACTAACGCCCGTAATTGCTATCCGTACCTGTTCTCTAAGTATGGCTTCGCTAGCGTAGGATTTTTTTTATTTCTTTTTGGTATTATATTAGCTTGTCAATCATTTTGTTGGGTATATTTATTAATGTTTTCTTTTTTTTCTTATTTGCCATTATTCTAGTTTACCTCGTAGTAGCCCAATTTTCATGGTATTTTATAAGTTGAACATCGTACTAGAAATATCCTTTTATGTTATCGTAAATTTCGCGAAATGTGGTGGCGCCAGTTAGAAAGGTTAGATAGTAGTCTTTAGCATACATTGTAAGGATTCCGAGAAACAGTGAGCAAAAACTAGAAGGTGGGACCTTTATCTACTTGTAGATATTTAGAAAGGGAATTATTTTAGTGTCGAAGAGGTTATAGAGCTTTTCGTCATACTTTTTTATATCGTTTCAGATTTTGGCGAAGTCCGTAAAAAGTTTGTAATTGATATAATATATTTTGATAAGTTTTGGTAAAAGGTTGCGATAATCGTCCCAGCCGTAAGTGGTGTTTCCTAGTGGTTTAAACCTTAAGTCTTTTAAGGCACGGTATTAAGGGTAATTACCAGTTGTTTGGCCCAAGAGATAAAGTCCTATAATAAGACTTGTGGTAGGCTTCTGCACGTAAGCGAAAATAAACGGGAAAGGGTTTTAAGGGGCTTGGCGACTGAATTACTAAGGGGTAATGAGTACTTAAAGGTTTTGGAAGGCCTGACTATCTTGCTTAATTAACTAGTATAGGGTACTAACATTAATACCTCTAGACGTATTGGCAGCCGTTGTTTCCTATATTCTGCCCCAGTTAAAGACGTATTATACGCTGTTACATAAAGGTATAAGGCTGCCGATCAAATTAATATGCTTATCGCCAGCGTGTAAAGAGGCTTAACTTAGCTAAGGGTAAGTGGGAGGTCACCTAGATCGCGTGTGAGGGAGGTGAGGTTTCTTAACAGCTTTTCCTTTAGGCTGTGAGTTTTAAGAGCATTCGTTAAGCTAGATCAATTTAAGAAAAGTTTTGACTAACTTTATAACGTCTTATATCTAAACGAATATTTCTTGTTTTTTTTTAACCCAAACTTAAGTCTTGACCTAAACTTTTTTTTAAAAAAAAAATCATATGTTAATTATGTAGTCGTTGAAAAACTCGTGATATTTATTAAAAGTGCGATTAAGGTCGTGGTTAGTATTATGTTTATCGATAAAGTATTCAACGAAGTTGGTAAGGTGTTTTTCGATTGATTTTTAGTTAATATTTAGTGCCTAGAGGTCGTCATCGCAGAATTTGGTGGAACTAGTTCCGAACGCTTTAATTACTTTTTTTTTGGTGGAGTTAATGATAGCTTTAAAGTAAGCGTTAACGGTAGATATCTTGACGTTTTAGTCTGGATAGAACTTAGTGGACGTATAGGGTGAGGGACTTGGTAATCTTAGGCGTAGAGGCTTAGTGTTTTGACGTAAAGTTGCGTGAAAACTTGGAGACTTAGTGACTTGGTATAAGGTCGCGCAACGTAGTTTTTTTTTATGCAACTTGAAGATTTTTGTCATTTTCGTTTTGAATAGCAAACTTGATGATTGAATTAATATAGAGGGAGTAAAAAAGAGTGAAGTATAGTCAGAGATTTGGTGTAAAGAGTAAATCGAAGGTTGTTATTGATGGTAAAGAGCGAAGGTTGTTTGTTGTAGGCCGTGGAACTTAGTCGTTTTTCTGCGGTATTAATAACCTTAATAGTATTAATTTATCCGTTTACCAACTTGCCAAACTTTAAGATTTCTAATAGTCAATTTTAACGTCTTTAAACGGATTAATAAAGATTTATTGGTATTTTAAAGTAATGATACCGTCGCTTACTTTTAGGTTGCCGTTAGGGACTGATGTAACCTGAAAAGTCCTTTCTGTTTTCTTGTCGTTAGGGACTGGCGTACTACTAATAGAAGCTTTTCGCAATAATCTTTCCTTTACCCTAGTAGCTATAGCCACAGAACGTAACAACCGAAAAATAGCTTTTTATTTTACTTAGTTTATTTGTGCTCAAGCCAATAGGCAGGTAAACACTAATCAGTGTTGGTAGGTCTTAGACGTTGCAATGCTGTCGATTCGATTAGTCGAAATAATAGTAGTATTGCGTGGTTAGATAGTAATGTATTGTTTTAGGTTTTTGTAATGATTATACTAAATACCCGTGAGTATATAGAAAGTGTCAGAGGATTTATGTTATCAAGAAGGTAGCAGAGGTACTGAGTGAACAATATCGCAACCGTGCAAGTAATGATCAAAAGCCGTGAGGCTATTCAGAATATACTGAGACTGAATACTTAGATTGACAACTGAAGAGCTATGTAGGAAATACTATCTATGTGGTGATAGCCGTGTCCTTATATCTTATGGCCTTCATACCATCTTCAGTACTGGACCACTGAAGTCGATGTCGCTTCCTTCGGTCCCAATGTTGTCGACTGGACCGCGGGCGGTCTTATCAGTCCAAACCCTAACCCTGGGTGCTTACATAAGAGAGATCCTTGGCTTGATGTATTGAACATTAGGCTTTTGATGGCGTAGCGGACCGCTGGCCTATTCCATGACCTGCAGTTAGTTCTTGGGTTATAACAGTTTGGTAGACTACTAGCTGGTTTGCACTGTAATTTGTGTAGCTAACTGCTTAGCCCATGCCCTAGAGTGAAGTGCAGCATACTATACTCGACTTATACCCAATGCGGTAAGTCTCCACACAAAGCAATACACTTGCAGTACGGTCAACTTTATTTACAGTAAAGTTGACCTACTGCACTGTATATAATATTTTTCCAACATTTTTAACAATTTCATCCGGTCCATCATTTTTTAAAAGAAGTTAAACGTCATCGTCGACTTGAAAACGTTTTAAAGAAGAACGTCGCTTATAAACGGCTTTTTCTATACGTTATTACGTAGCCGCCATTACGGCTTATACGAATTTTATAACTTTACGGATATGTCAAACAAAATCTTCGGCCCGCGCGTGTAATGTTTTAACTGAAATAAGAAAAGGTTATACCGGTTATATAAGGTTGACATAATAGCCGTAGATTATAAAAACGGATTAATACCGATATTAATTATATTTTTACTATTTAGTACTAATTAATAACTTGGTAATAAACGAATTTATTTCAATTAGGTTTCAATGACGAAAAAAGTAAGTACGTTAAAACTTTCTCATTAGCGTATTTAGTCACACCGTCGATTTCAGAGTAAAAGGCAGTATTTAAACGCTAATTCACTCCGGTTAAGTCGTAAAGTCGTTTTCAAAATCCATTAGTTTAATTTGAACCGCGGTCATTAATAAACGTATGGAAAAATCTGTAAAATCGCTAATTTAAATTTAAAAACCGCTCTGTATAAGTTTCAGCGTTTGTAGTAATTATAACGTCGAAAGTAACGGCCTTATTTAAATTATTCGTAATAACTATAAGGTAACATGAGTTACCAATACGTTTTTAGGGTATGTTAATTATAAAGTGGACAAAAAACTTGTTTCAAAGCTATTTTAAAATCGAAAAAAGTTAAAAAAAAACCTTTCCAACAATATCTTTGATAGGTTATACGCCTATAAACGTTGTAGTTAAGGTAAAAACGACTAATTACTTGATGTACGCTAAGCTAAAAGTACGTTTTAAAAATAGTAATAATAGCGTCGCGACTTAAGTGGCTAGTAAAAAAATAAATCGTAGGTAACTTAAATTAATGCAGTAATAAACGATTCGTAAATAGGTATCCAAATACGGTTGCGAAACTTCAAAATCCCGATGTTATCTGCCGAATATTTTCAAATTAAACTCTTTAATATTTAGTCGTTGTCGGTACGAATATTCGCTAAGAAATATCGGTCGCCTATAATTATTACATGTATTAATTGGGGGTAAGTAATATTACATGTAATAGCAACGTTTTAATAACTTTAAAATTCAATATTAGTATAACGTTCACGACTTTTTAAAATAGGTTCGTTGGTAATAGTTAACCGGAAGACATACATATGCTAAAGTAGCTCGAAAACAGATTATTCAGGGTGTAACAGTTGGAATTCCCGGCCCAAAAACCGTGAATCGGACAGGCCTCTAATAATATCTTGGTTTTACCGCAATAACATATTAGGCCATATATAATTTACCGTGTTGTTGTCAACTAATCGAAAAGAGAATTGCGAAGGGCGTTTAAATGAACGGACTTATGTTTAAAAAGCCGTTGTATAATAATAAAATATTCCAGGTTTTTATAGTTTATTAAAATTGTAAATGAGCATATCGTACCCTATAATTCCGCGTTCTATATTTTTAAAAAGTTCATAATCCCGATTAATTTCTTATCGTAAATTTCGTAATTATATTAGGTGGGAGATAGGCGACGAAAGTAATACATTACTAGGCGTGGGTTACTATGGTTGTCGCGTTAAAAAAGGTAGTCGTCTAAGGTCTAACCGGAATAATCGGCTTTTAAACAGGTATTACGGTTGGGATTTCATTAGGCGAGTATAAATTCGAAAAGAAAGTTAAGTTGAACTCATTTGTATGTAACTTTTCTCTTAGGCCTGTAATGAAAGAGGGTGTCTTTACGGCTGAAATGTAATAACGGTTTAATAATTGTTGAGTAGTCGCGGATAAAATACCGGTAAAAGTTCGCGAATCGAAAGAAGCCCTGTATACCTAAAACTAACGTAAAAGCTTCCGATTCCCAAATAATACGTAACTTCTTTAGATTTATACAAACGCTAATGATAGCCTTGATAACAAATCCTAGGTATTTGTTTTTTTAAACGCCGATTTTATAATTAAATATATTAAAGTTAAGTCCCGCAACATTTAAGACGTTAAGGACTTACTTAACCCTAACGATATGATTTTTAAGAATAACGTCAAATTGAAGAAAATATTATTCAAGTAAATTAAGTAAAAAATATTGAAAGAAGGCGTAATAAATGTTAATATACTGTTAAATGGTGATGCGGATATTGAAAAGTCTAAAAGGAGTAATAAATTATTCAAAAAGTCCAAAACGTATACTAAATACAGTTTTTTATTTGTTTCTCTCCGTAATACAAAGCTTGTAAAAAGTAACTTTAATATTTAACTTGATAAACCATTTAATTTGAGAAATACTCGCGAATATCTCTTTAATTAAAGTAAGCGAGTAACAGTCCGCTTTCGTAATAGCATCAAACCGGCGATAATGAATATAAAAACGTAAAATACCTTCGGGTTTTTTAATGAAAAGTACGGAGTAATCCGTTAAAACGCTATTCGTTCGAATATAGTTTTAATCGAGTAATTTAATTAAAGTTTTTCGTAATATAAAGAGCTTCTTACGCGATATACTATATAACAGGCCTTATAGAACTTCCAAAGGTTAGTTTTAATTATCAGTACGAAGGAAGATTTTGTAATTCGTTCCAAAACAGTAAAGGGGTAATTTATCGCTAAAGGCTTTATCTAATAAGGGGGTGAATTTCTTAAAGTCGTTGGAGAACTTATCGTAAATGGAAACGAGTATTTTTGTAGCGAATAGTTTATTAATATTTTTCGAAAAAAAGGGAGGCGAACCGCATAATAGCGGTTCGATGCCAGCGGGACTTTCGTAAAATGGTGTGGAATATAACGGCGCGGATCCCTTTTGGCGTTTTCTATATAGGCGTAAACCCCTAATTTTAAACGTAATAACTACCGGCTCGTCCTAAAAATAGTATATACTTCGAAACTTCGTAAGTAACTTACTGGTATTTTATCCAAGGTTTGCCCAAAATAAAGTTATATTATAAAAAGTAGATAATATAAGCCTATATCCGGTAACGATATTAATTAAAATCGATTTACAAAAAGGTTATAAAAGAAATAAATCGTAGGTGAGAACCGGGTATATAGTACGTAATTTTGCCGAGTGTTTGTAGTAAAAAAAGAATACGCGATAAATTTAAACGATCAATAAGCTATTTACTTACAACGTTATAATATTTATAACTCATATGTACTAGAGTATAAATGAAATGAATAAAACTACAAAATAAATTTATTATTAATGAGAAACTGTTTAAAAGTTAAAACGAAGTTAACGGGTCGAATTAAAGTCCTGCCAACTCTTATACCCGACAATATATAATAGTTACACTTTTTCCTCCTAAAAGTTAATAAAATATTCAGCTGAAGTAAAATGGATTCCCATAACAGCCTTACCGTTAAAGCCGTTTGAGCGTTACGTAGGATCCTATGGGCAGGTACGAATATGATAGCTATTCGCGCCGTACCGCAAATATAACCCTGAAGTTTTTACGACGGGAGAATTCCGAGTGGTAAACTTGGGCGGCGCGCCGCTTAGAAAAGGCTCGAAAAACGTTTACGCCAGTTATAATAATGTCTCTCTAGCTACCTCAGGCGCGTCCATCGTTGCTATTAGTCTCACTATGTAAAATACTCCTAATAACAACGTTAGTATCACCGCAGCGATTACGAAGGTTATAAAGGCGTCCGTCGATAAATTAAATATAAGTGACCTACTTGTTGTAGTTGATGAGTACATTAAAGTAGAGTAATGTATTGGCGAACGTATTGTTAATAGCTTTTTTCAAAATAGCGAGGTTAACGGCGGATTTTTAAATTATACCGCCAACTTCCGCGAACAAATCTTATTAAACGTCTAAAAACGCAAAATAGTTTTTAAATTCCCTATTTTATACTAATAAACCGAACGACATCGCCTTTAACCGAGTTAAAGTAGTAGTAATAGATGTAGAGTATAGTTTTAAAGGCGTTAGAGTTGCTAATACCACTATCGCTTTTGTAAACATAATAGTTTTTTTATAATCTTCTTTGTAAGGCCTTCTAACCATTAAAAATAACGTAAAAGTGATTTTTCCTAGTACTGATAAACTTCTTGTTTTTACGTAATTTGCGTATTATTGTAGCTTTTTATATTAGAAATCGTAACTAAATATCGGAAAACTTAACCGGCTTATCGAAAAGCTTACGTTTGGGTTGTTAACGCCCGTTAAATAGGGTGCCGATATCGTAGTTGGAGTTAAAAAAGTCCAAGTTTTCGTCGTTTGGGAAGTTAATGCGGTTTCTGGTAAAAAACGATGTAGTAGTTATGTTGTTCATAACATATGTAGGGGAAACTCTTTAAAGCGAGTGTTATCCCGAAAACGTAATCGTATCGGCAGCTTCGAACTATCAGATTATATTTGTTAACGCGTTTAATAAGTTGGTATTTTGCTATTCTAAATGTTAAACGTATTTCTGAATGGCTTAATCCCACTCAATAAGTTCCGTATATAAAATATTGGTAAAATGTTTATATTAAGTCGTAAAATAATCGTGTTAAGCCGTTAAAAAGTTTTAAAGCTGCTCCCCAACACGTATGTAGAGTAATTACTTTAAGGCTTAAAGGTCCAGATTCGGCGAGTCAGAAAATAAAAACATAACTCTAGGTTATAACCGCTAACTAATAACTAAAATACCGTTGAAAAGGAATTAAGGTTTATATATAAAGGGACTAAGGCTAAAGCTGTCGTTTAAGATAGTCGGATTCTATTTATAAACCTCGATAAAGAGGGAAAGAAAAGGTTCTTTCTAGGGAGCTGCTATAGAGTTGAGAAGATGGTGTAACACGGTTACGTAACGTGTGAAAATGTGTTTCTAAGCAGCTTCCTTCCTATTCCAGAGCATCTTAAAAACGTGTAGAACTACTAGGGTTGGATCCCTGGTAATACTAGCCAGGCACTAGCTTGTAACAACTATTAATTTTTGAAATCGATTAAAACAAAAAGTTTATTAAATACTTTACTTATAGAAGCGATACAAATAATTAAAAGAAACAGTAGTTTTAGTATATATATATCAATTGGTTATTTCAAAATTTATGTTATAAGGGGAGCACGTCTTCAAAGTGGAAAGAAAAGAAGTTTTGCCTAAACCAATAACGATACATTTTTCATAATAACCTGAAAACACGTAACATCGATAATTATACCTATAAAATCACACTCCTAAAAAGATAAATAATTATATCGCTATTAATAATTATACCGCTGCTAGTTACCTAAATTAATTAAAGCTTATATTACAATCATTATTAGGATTATTAATTCGAATCCTTACAATTTTATATTGTAACTATTACCATTGTAAAAGTACTTATTGAAATTTTAACCGAATTATATTATAAATTAAAGCATTATAAATAAATTGCGGATACGTACTCTATTATGAATCAAATTATTACTATTAAATTCAAAATATAACTAGTATTACAAACTAAATTATATTACTAAACTACAGATACGGGCTTTGCTTAAAAAAGAAAAGATTACCTATATAGATATTATTATATATCTTTATAGTAAGTAAACGGTTACGTTGCAAGTTATACCTTTATAGAGTGTAAGATACCGTGCTAGTTTACAAGGTATACTCTTACAAAGTGTATGATAACGTACCACTACCCAGGAGGGGTATTGACAAAGTGTACGATAAAGTGCTACTGCCTAAAAGGGAAATTAACAGAGTGTATAATAGAATCACACTGCCCGAGTTAAAGCTTATAAGCTTCCACCTGAGGCGAGCACTCCCCGGATACCTCTTCTCCCTTTGATCTTACTATATTCAATATACACTAACAACATTTATAATTGCCATTCTACTATTACCTTTATGTTAACGTATCCGATATAATAGACCTTACCGACAGTACTAATCTACCGAATAAATCAATAAGTTTTTTTATCATCGTTACGTTAAAAAGCTTAAATCAAATTAATTAAAGAGCCTTGAAACATGTATAAGTGCATTATGAGTCGTCAACGTTTTTTCTTTTAGATCGTGGGTTTTAAAGGTATTACTTAAGTTAAGTTAAGTTGAAAAGAGTTTATACCAACTTAATAGAGGTTTTTTACTGATACGTAAACTCCTTTTCATTTAAGTTGTAACTTTATCTTGGAATTTACAGTCTTCTAAACTGCCTTTCATATATTAATAGTCCAGTTTTCAAAGAATTTACAATATTTGCGAAAAGCGTGGTCGCTATGGCCAAGTTTTTTGCCGACGTTTTACCTGAAGATATTATAGCCAATGAAATTAAACAGATGCCTCTCGATTAAGTTTTTGTCGACATTTTAGCTCTAAAAGTCTTTATTATAGTATTTAAAAAACAAATCCAAAGATTTTAATAACCTTTAGTAGTTCCTATATAAATATCATTTTAACGTTTTAAATGGTATAAAATTTAGTGGTTTGGGTGAAAAAGCTTGTGTCTCAACGTAAAACCGTATAAGAATTTAATAATATAGTCTAAACTTGTACAACGTAACTTTCTTAACGTAATTTAGCGATTCTTAGTGTTTTTGCTTGAGGCAGTGATTTTAGGGTATAGGGAGAGGGGAAAAAACAATGTAAAAGGTAAGGTTAAAAGTTATTTTTTATTGGTAAAGGTTGAAGGTTGAAAGTTATTAGCTGTAAAACTTAGTCGTTTTTACAGTAGTAATACTCGTAGTAGTTTTAATTTAGCCGTTTGCCAACTTACCAAACTTTGAAACTTCTAACAATCAATCTCAACATTTTTTTTAAAAAAAATCTATAAACATTTCTTAATATTTTCGATAACGATATCATCGTTACCTCTCAACTGGCATAAAAACAAACATAAACTGAAAGTCTTCTCTCTTTAACTTATCTGTATTTAACCTAATAAGCATTGATTAGTATTAATAGAGCTTTAGACTTTACAACGTTGTTGATTCGATTGGTCAAAGCAACAGTATTATTGAAATAGTTAAGCGGTGAATATATTGTTCTAGGTTTGACAAACCGTTAGCTGGTCTATACAGTAATTTGTATGGCCAATAACTTGGCCTATACCCTAGTGTAAAGTGGGCGCATATTGTGCTTAATTTGCAGCTAATACACTAGGCTTATATAAAATAATACACTTAACTTACAGTTAGTATAGTCAACTTTACTTGTAAATAAAGTTAACCTACTACACTGTAACTACTACTATTCCAACAGATAACATGTTTAATAAAAAGGAATTTACGATGTAAAATCAACCTTAAAAACTAGGTGTTAAAGATGATTTATTTAGTTGTTATACCATTGACTTTGTAAATATTCTCTCATGGTTTTTCGAATTTATCCCAGGTCAATACTATGTGTTACTCTTTTAATATTCACAATTAATACTTTTTCTATATACCATTGAAGCGATAGTATTATTATTACAATATTATAATACATTAGAAGATTAATACATACGAATTTATAAGAAGATAAGTTAATAGATATAAGTATTGTTTATAGCGATTTGATAGTATTGATTGTGTATTTATAGGTTGGATTGTTTTATCAATTACGTTTCATTTCGGTTAAAAGCTTGTTAAAAACGGTGTTTTTGAAGAATTTAGCGATATGTTTTTCTGAAGACACTAATATCGATACATATATAACGGTTGAAAAAAGAATAACAAAGAGAATAATTAGAAACTGGTGATGAAAATGGATAGAATGGCCGGTATTGTATTATTTTAATTTTAGCTAATTTTGGTAGTGTGGTGTATTAACATATAAACCCGGGTAAATGCCGGGTTCCACCTGCCGGCACAACATTTGTCCCCGTAGGACACTGTACGTAGTACGTGGAGTGGGGGCCCCTTGTAACTGCCAGCCTTGCCGTCAACGCTGACTTGGCCCAGGTTTCATGTACTGTATACAGTCACAAGCTTGGAACCTATACAGTAACCTTGGATTCAGCCACGAGCATGCTCGTGATGTAGAGACTGCCCACCATGACAGTCTACTCCTTCTACATCTTCGACCGGCACAGTGCGTATTTCTCCACCCCTCCTCCTCTCATCTCTCAACAGTCTCCGTACTAAACCTCCCCCCACCAGCGGAATGCATCTACACCAAGAACTGGCTGCCCGCCTCCCAAGCCGCCCCGCCGCCGACCCTCCCCACCACCATCACCACCAGCA
>JASMMZ010000003.1:33525494-33545249 GCA_038502455.1 Anisogramma anomala | reverse complement strand
AAGCTGATCTTCGGCACCGTCTTCAGCCTGCGCAACATGGTGCGCAAGCTCGGCGGGCCCGACGACGCCTTCGTCAGCTACCGCACCGCGCAGTACCGCGTGCACTACTACGAGACAGCCGCGAGCCTGCGCTTCGTGCTGCTGACCGACACGGGCACGCTGGGCATGCGCAACGTGCTGCACCAGGTGTACATCAACCTCTGGGTCGAGTACGGTAGGTTGGTTTGGTTGTGTTGTGTGGTTGTGTGGTTGTGTGGTGTGGTGTGTGGCGCGGCCGGTGGATGGATGGATGGATGGATGGATGGATGGATGGATGGGCCCGCCCCCTCCCTCCGCTCCCCTTGACATTCATTCCCCTTTTGATGGACCTTGGAAAGGGGGGCTGCGTTGCAATGCTGACGTGGGACTGACTTGTTTGGGGTCGCAGTGGTCAAGAACCCTCTCGCACCTGTCGAGCACAAAGGCGGCGAGGGCGTCCGCAACGAGTTATTCGAGTTGGGCCTCGACCAATTCATCAGGGGTCTCCAGTGACCGACACCGACACCGACACCGACACCGACACCGACACCGACACCGAACCCCGGCACCGAACAGCCAACCAACACACCCATGATACCCCCCGGTACTAGGACGTCAAGTTCGCGCCATCAGAAGAAGGTGGTGAAGGCAAGCACCCACCCACCGTCATGAGGGACGACGCGTGCAGTGAAATCTAGCCTTCGGTCTGCTTTTTCACTGCCTCGGGCCTCGGGGCCTCGGGGCCTCGGGGCCTCGGGGCCTCAGCCACCTGCCTCGCACCTAGCTGCAGCTTTTCTCTGTTCATGTGGGGGCGTGGATACAGGCGCAGAGGAAATCCAGCATCTTGCACTGCGGAAAGATCGGCCAGGACGACCCCAGCGAGCTGTCACGAACTGGCAGAACCCTGATGCCTATCTTTGATTCCAACGCTGCAGGCCCAGGCGCTCTGTACCCTGGGAACACAACTCCCAGTCTGGCGCCTACTACTTTGGTAAGGCGTCCGGCAGATGGGAATCGCCGTGGGTAGGGAGGGATGCCACCGTAATCATCAAGAGAAGTCCAAATGATTTGGCTAGCTTACTGGCGCCTAGCTACTCTCAATTACATGGATGATTTCGGGGCCAGAACCGACCCGCTGCGGGGCATGCATTCATCCCATCGTAAAACCCGTCAAAATATGATACAAGTCGAGGCTGGCAGACTTGTTGCCAGCCGACGACATTCGTGCATCCCATCCCCATCCTCTTCCACGGAACTGGGTATAGACTAGACACCAGCAAACCAGTACAGCACCTCTTTGCCAACGCCGCGCTTTGCTTCTTCCTGTACACCGACCGCGTCAGCTCTTCTCCGTGACTTTAGCCCACACGCGCTCAAACGAGCTTTGCGAAGGCTCCACCAGCACCATACTCTCCTCGCCCTCGGCTTGGCCTGTAGCCGCAGACTGCCGTACACCCGACCCAGCCGTGCTCGTCGCCCCGGCACGCGGCAGCCCGCTCTCGCTCCCGCCGCCGGCCGCCGGCTGCACCAGGCCCTCCTCGCGAATCTCGTTCTCCCAGTTGCTCGAGTACACCACCGCCGCAAAGCCCTCGAGATCCTGCACCCGCTCCATGGCCTGTAGGTACTCGTTCGGCATGCCGCTGCCGATGCTGTGCGCCTGCCGGGTGAGCACCGACAGGCACTTGGGGAGCAGGACCTTCCGCTCCGCACGGTCCCGCACCACGTCGGCGCTGACGTCCACGATGGGCTGCGCGGCCGCCGCGGGCGACGCCGGCGGCGGCGGGAGGTCGAAGGGCCCCTCGGCGAGCTTCGTGTCGAGGAGGACCGAGAAGCCGGCGTCGAGGATCTGGGTGAGCACGCGCGTGAAGGTGGGCGACTCGATGAGGTCGGCGGTCTCGTCGAGCAGGCGGCGCAGGGAGGCCGCGGAGGTTGGGGTGGAGGGCGCGCGGTCGGGGGAGTGGGCTTGCAAGGCGGCGGAGTCATCGATGATGCCAGACGCTTTGAGGACGTAATCCTCCATGTCTGGGGAGGGCAGCAGGAACGGCAACCAGTGCGTGCTGGTTCCGCCTGTCTGCTGTGGTGTTGCTGCTGCTGCTGATGGTAATAGCGCTCCGCTCTCCACCAGCCTCCTCACCTCCTTGGCCATGTTCGCGAACGTCTCAAATGTGACCTGGTCCCGGGGACTGGTCTGGCCATACACCAGACGCACCGCAGCCTCAACGCGATGCATGACGTCCACCCAACCCTTGTGCAGCAGCCACCAGCTGAAGGTCAAGTACTTGCGGTTGACCTCGAAGTCATCGCCGTATGCCTCGGTCAAGCTGTCGTCGTCCTTGTTTTCGAGACTGATGGCCGCGGCATGGGAGCCCGTCGCAAGCGACACCACGCTGGACAGGTAGCTGCGCCGGCCGAGGAGGTTGAGCTGGATGCGCGTGAGCATGGTCAGGAGGGCGAGGGTGTAGACGAGAGTGAAGGCTCTAGTTATGGCTGCGCACGGTGTTAGCTTCCTGCCCCGCCGTGTTCTGCTGCAGTCCCGCAAGTGGCACGTACAGCTGATCGTTATGTCGCCCCACAGCTGCCGCTTCGTCCGCTTGGGCTTCTCGGGCTGTGCCTGCTCGCCTGCGTCTGAAGGCTGGCCTTGGCTTGTGGGCGGGAGGGTGGCCTGGCTCGCATGCACCCCGCTCTCGCTCGCGGACAGGATACTGCAGGTATCCTCATCTATGAGACCGGTCGTCTCGGGCAAGCTCAGGGAGTCGCCGCTCCCGCTCATGACGGACTTGGTGGGGCCATTGGCGCCCTTCAACTGTTGGATCTCGAGGGTGATCTGCTCGACGTCCAGGGCGTCTATTATGTTCTTGGCGGCACTGGGGAGGAGTGCCAGCACGGTATAGGTGCAGTCTTCTTGGTTCTGTTGAAAGCGCCGCCGGAGACTGTTCGAAGGTGGGGCAACCGGTTAGCATGACGACGACGATGTCGGGCGGGGAGGTGGGGGGACGTACTTCTCCTTTGCGATGCGGTCGTTGCTCATGCGCTCGCGGGCTTCGTCGAACTTGCTGACGACGTATTGGGCGACGACGTAGCCGGCGCCAAGGAGGCCGACGGTGACGGTGAGGGGGGCCCTGTTGCGGCGGAACCAGCGCCGGGTGGCGGCGAACATGTCGCCAGGTCTTTTGGGTCTGCGTGTGTGTTCTGCTCTGGCTTGAGTCGCGGAGGAGACGAGAGTGGTGCTCAGTCAACGGGCGAGACCGTTCATAGCGCCCAGGTGCAAGAAAAGAAGCAAGTGTCAGTCAATCTGAAGTGCTGTGTGTCGCAAGCAAGACTCATGCGATCTTCATTCATGGAAACACTCTTGGCAGTCCTGTAAGGTATTGGCAGATGGCCGGGAGCCCGGGAGCTTCTCCAATGCTTTCCCAGCCTGGGCTCACCTATCTCGGCTAGGAATAATCTATGCTATGTAATCGGTACGTACCTAAATGACTACATTTCTATTCACTACAAACAACCTGTGTAGCTCACCAAATATCATAACGATGTTTTACAAGTTTGTAATACCAAGTACTTGCTTTGTGCGCACACACTACTGGTAGGCTATCATATTCGTACACTTTTTGGCACCAGCATCGTCTCTCTCTTGCTTTCAGCCTGGGACAAGGCTCCCGCACAAGCTGATGTCAAATTGTCGCCAGCGAGGTGTGTGGCTGAAATTTGGCGGATATGGTTACAGATTGCCATAGGCACGAGTTTATCAGCACCGCAGCGGTCTGGCCGCAGTGCGCTAGCAATTCAGTAGATGTTATAGGTCTGTTAATCCCAAAGGGCTTTCAAGGTAGCTTTAGCGTCTTCCCACGGCACATCTGGGTAAACGCTGCTCTCTTTTAGGTCTTTCCACCTCTTTAAGATGGGAAGCCATCGCTTGATGACTTCACCAAAAAGTGCCGTGGGAAAACGTTGAGCTGCCTTCAAAGCCCATCTAAATATATATATAATATATATATAGGTATATACACACATATATATATACATAATATATGTATATATATATGTATACATATTTATACATATATGTATATATATTTATACATATATGTATATACATATATATATATATACATATATATACATATATATATATATACATATATATACATATATATATATATACATATATATATAGATGTATACCCGTCGAGAATTTGTTGGAGACTTGCAAATCTCTTCGGATTTCCTATGTAGTAGCAGTTACACCACTGTGTGGGAACCTCGCCTACAATATATGCAAGCCCTGTGGGGAGACAGCTGGCCCTCACATGACAGATGCCGCACCAAAAGCGGGGTCTGGACGTACTCCATTCGACACGAGCTCGAGAGCCATAGTCTGGATGGGTAGATGCTGGCCAGATGGCAAGATGGCAGGCATCCAAAACCTCCCTCGTGGAGAGAAGTATGTGCTCGGCCTCGATTCGCTGGGACTATGTCCCCGAGGAAGGGGGACGGCATCCGGTGGCCACCAGCCAGGCTGGTTGGCATCATCCATTGGCCAGTCCCTAAACTATGTACAGTATGATTCACATCTTGGTGTGATTCCTGTCCTGGGTGTGGACGCCCAGATAGCAGACATGTGTGGGGGTGGAATGGGCTCAGGTGTTGTTGTTATCTTCGCTATTTGCAGTGTCGTTCTCAAGCGGGAACGCAGCAGCGTTGCCGTTGACAAGCGGCCTGTCCTGCTCGGCGGTGGAGGAAGCCGACGAGCGTGGCTGGTGGTGAGCGTCACCGTTAGCGGTCGCCGTGGATTCGGACTGAGGCGGCGAAAGATTTCCAAAGATGCGCTGCGCGGATGGGTGATGGGGCGAGGTCTGCGCAGCAACTGTCATGGGTGGGGTGCGCAGGCCAGACAGCAGGTGCTCGAGCCCCTGCTCCTTGGCCAGACGAGCGTAGTTGGGATCCGTGGGAGGCACAGCGGTCAGACCATACCGGGGCACGCGATTCTCAGGCCACGGGGTGTAGCTGGCCGAGCTCACGTCCACCTGGCCCTGACGCACCATCTTGCCGTCAACAAAGTACTTGCTCCGAGGGCAGTATCCCATGTAACGAGCCGCGTCTGGGTCGTCTTTCCAGCGCGACGGGTAGTCACCGTTGTCGTGCTGCTCCAGAGTCTCAGCAACCTCGTGGTAGGTAACCACGATCTCCAGGCTGCGTAGGTGAGGGAGGCTCGGGATGGCAGCCATCAGATCCGAGAGCCTGACGAAGAACAAGTCCAGATCGAGGAACTTAGCCTTCGACTCCAGCTCTAGTTGCCGCTTCTCCTGGCTCGTCAGTTGGCCCGGCTCTTTCCCGAAATAATGGTCTGGGAGCAGTTGTCTGCCAAGATCCCAATCATCCCGTGCAGTGAGACCAGGTTTGGGGCGCGCCAATCCCATGACCAGATGCTTGGCGGGCAGTGAAGCAGGCACATGGTCCCAGCCGGGGAATCGCGTCAGCTGAATGTCGCTCTCCCCTAGAAGCATGGCAACCTGGGTGTTCAAGACCCATTGCTCGCGTCCCTCCTCGGTCCCGGCGGATGTAGGCTGGATGCTGTCGAATCGTACGCCTCGAAGCATGCGCCAGCGGGCAGCTATCACCTGGGTCTTAGCATTGGTGCTGCGGTCGAGCCAGCGCAGGGAAGCAGGAAGTCTGCCGAGTCGCTTTCGTTCCTGCTCCTCGTGGATCTGACGCTGCCGCAGCTCTTCGCGTTCCCGCCGCTCCTGTTCTTGGCGCTTCTCCTCCTCAAGCTTGCGCCGCGCCTCTTCCAAAGCCTCCTTCTCCTTGCGAACCCGCTCTTCCTCGTCCTTCTTCTTGCGCTCCTGTTCTTCCTTCTCGCGGAGGGCCTTGGCCGCCTCGGCCTGGCACTTTTCCAGCTCCTCCTTGGCTTTCCGCTGGGCCTCCTCCACTTCACGTTTCTTCCGCGCCTCGTCTTCCTGCCTCCTGCGCTCTTCCGCCAGGGCGCGCTGCTTTTCCTTTTCCAGCTCTTCTTGATTCTTCATGTCAGCCTGACGGCGCTGCTCTTCTTCTCGATGCTTCCGCTCGTCAGCCTCCTTCTCCTTTTGCTTCCTCTTGGCCTCGAGCTCGGTACGCCGCTTCTTCTCGTCCTCCTTGGCGCGAGCCTTGCCCTCGTCGAACTGGGTCAAGTCTGCATCGCGCGACACAGCATCAGAGTCCTCGGCTTTAACGTTGACATGGATACTCTTGTCCGAGGATCCAGATTTTCCGCCCGCCTCCCGCCGTGTTGAGTCCGAGGTTAAATCCGATTTGCGAGGCTTGGAGTGTTCTCTTCGTTCAGCTTGGTCACCATGTTTGCGCCCGGGCTTGTCGTCATGCTTCGACAAGCCAGAAGCGTCGCGGGAAGAGACCAATTTGCGACTTCGGTCAGGCGAGCCACTGGGTTTGCCCGCTCGATCTTTCTTTTCCACATCCAGTCGGCGCTTCTTGACAGGCTCGCCCTCCTTTTCAGATGCGCCGTGATCGGGTGTGGCACTGGTTCGACTGCGCTTAGCTGAGTGCTCACCCGTGGCAGAAAGTTTGTCTTGGGGCTTGTCCCGAGACTCGCCTTCCTTCAACGCCTTGGCCCTGTCATGGTATTTCTCGGTGGGAACTTCGTCGTGACGCGCGTCGCCAGGGCTGGAAGGGTCCCGCAGGGAAGATGAGCTGGAGACCATGCTGCCTCGCCTGCCGAGGGACTCTACCTTCTCCTTCCGGGTGATGAGCCTGCGACGGTGGGGCTTAGCCTCACCTTCTGAAGACATGGACGCAGCATCCGGGTCGGCGCGTTTGATCTTGGGGCTCCTGGGGGGCCGCGGCGAAGCCTCTGCATCCGATACTGCAATGGTCGGCATCCCAGCCTCGTCCTTCTTTGGCCTGCCGGGAGCTCTCCGGGGCGAGTTGGCTCCATCAGATCTCGATGCCTGGCACCTGGTGCCCACCTTGGGGAGCGCACGTTGCCCTTCCCGACTTGGGCTGACAGCTTTGCGCTTCATGGATTTGACAAGATCGTCCTTGCCCTCTGCTCGACCAGCTCGCTTGGACTCAAGATCCCGGCGGCTTGGAGACTTTTTTGAAACATCCCGGTGTGTCTTTCGGTACTCGTCATATGCGTTCTTCAGGATGGTCTCCTCGTCCTTCCAGCTTGGCCCTGCCCTCTTCCGTGCAATCTCGTAGTATGTTTCCCCTTTGTACTTCCTGGTGGGGTCAAACGTGGGCTGCAACAAGAGCAAGTTGATCACCTTCAGGTTTTCTTGTCCAATGGCGGCCAGTATTGGTGTGGAGTGTTCTTCGTCTTTGCTCGGCCGAACCACAGGGGGATCAACATTGCAATCGCCCATAGCAAGCAGCAGATTCATGACATCTTCATGTCCACCTTTTGCTGCTGCGACCAAAGACTCGGTAACATCCGTTCCCTTGGCCAAAACGTTGAGAATTTGCTGCACACTCTCCGAATCACCCTTACCGGCCGCTTCCCTCAACGATTTGACGTTCATGTCCATGTAGAGGACCTTGTTGGACATCTTGTGCCAGCGGGAACTAGCAGCCCGTCGCGAGGAAGTCTCGTGAAGACTGGGTGATTGTCGGCGAGGACTATCAGCGCCATGGGGAGATTGAGCGTCATTTTCGTCGCGAGGATCCTCCGTAGAAGCTCTACGCAGATCAGCGGCCGCATTTTTGGCCTTGACGAGTGCGTCTCGGATTGCATCAGCATCATCCAGGTCATCCGTGACCAGATCCAGCGGCTCCTGGCCTCTTTGGTTGGATTTACGAGGGTTCACGCCAGCATCCAACAGAAGCTTGACCACCAGCAGGTGACCATTTTCGACAGCATCCAGAAGTGGCGTGTCCTTGTCGTGGTTGGAGCAGTGGACGTCACATGACTGCTTGATGAGGAATTCGACGATTTGCTCGTGGCCGTTGATCGCAGCACACTGAAGGGGAGTGTTGCCAGCGTAGTCAGGGGTGTCCTTGTCTTCTGGTCGTTGCGCAAACCTCTTTTTGACGTTCTCGAGTTCCCCTTTGGAGCAGGCTTTTGCAAGTTGTGTTTGGCCATGGGCATCGACGCGACTCTTGTGCCCGGGATTCCTGGCCGAGGACAGCATGGAGTCGGCGGTAGCTGGCGTCGCTAGGCCACGCGCGGTCGCAGATCGAAAGTGTGGGCTACCAGACCCGGAAGACGCATCAGACTGATAGTCGGTCGAGAGGGGAGGGGGGATGCGTTTTTTCTTGTGGCTCAGGCCCGAAGGCTGGGCAACGACTTGGGTCGATGCGCTGCGTCTGTGGCTGCGAGGATGCGGGGATGTTGATCGGTAACGCACTGACGAGTTGCTGTCTTGGGTGGGTTTGACGGTGGAAGTTTTGGAATTGTCGCGGTCTTTTAGGGGCGGGCGCGATGACGACGCATCTATGGAAGCGGAAGCATTAGATGCGGAGGTGGACGTTCGTCGGCGACGCGTCTTTTGGCTTTGCGCATCGGCCTCATCGTCCGACTCGGTCCGAGGCACTTTCCTCTTGTGGGAGACAACTCGATCTCCAGCCCTGACTTTGGCGCCGTCTTTGTCACGATCACGTTCACGTTCGCGTTCGCGTTCGCGTGGGCGGTCTCGGTCGCGACTCTGGTGCTCTCTGGTGTCTTTGCTGTCCTTGCTGTCCTTGTTTTCCTTGCTGGGTTTACTGGATGACGACTTGGCAAATTTGGCATGGACGGAATCAAACTCGGACTCTGTAGGGTCATCAGCACAACGCGGCGGTCTTGGGAAGGCGTGGATAAGAGGGGTACTAGGCGCTGAACGCAGAGCGCTGGACTCCTTACTTTGACTGGAGGCCTGATCGACCAACCGCTTCCGCTTGGCATGATCCACAGGGGGCCTGTTGGCACTGCCGCTGGCTGTGTTGATAGCGTGGCTTGCTTCTCGCACCGGACCGCCGGATTCTGGCTTGACGTCAGCAGCCGAAGAAATGGCAGGAGCCTTCCGCTTTGCAACGGCATCAGGCGTGTTGCTTCCCCGGTCGACAACGCTGATGTCCTCCTTCTTGATGACCTTGCGGGACTTGACAGGAGATACATCCTTTCCCTTCTCAGCGAGGACAATCGTCTCGGCCTCTGAGTTGTTGTCGACGGCAGCATCATCATCGTGGCCATGATCACGAGATTGAGGAGCAGGAGCACTGACTTTAGAGTCATTTTTCTTGGAGGAGGGTGTCGAAGTTAACGGCGAGGAAGGCACCACAGGGTGCACAGACGAAGCGGAGGAGGGCAGTCTGGCCTTGGCATCAGGTTGGGAGGTGGAGGTGGAGGTGGAGGAGGGGGCGGAGGTAATGAACGGATCTGAAGTGGCAGAGACAGTGCTGGTGGTGGCAGCAGTAATGGGGTTGTTGAGCGGTGCAGAAGAAGCCGGTGAAGCAGATTGCTTCGTTGCTGTAGGCTCGGCGGCATGGTGCGCATCCATGTCAATTTATGGACGGGCGTCCCTCATTGCCGGCCCAGAGTGAGACGATGTCGAAATGATGGCGTCAAAGACCAGAGTGGCATGAGGTGCGGGCTCGATCTGGAGGGTAGCGGGGAACTTGCGCGATGATTTTGCAAGGTTAAGTTGAGCGGGTTGTGGAGGCTGAGGAGCGCGCGATGCTCGATAGGGAATGAATGTGTCGCTCGCAGGTGGCTGATTGGTGACAGCTGGATGAGGAGGTGAGGGTGGAATTGCAGGTAGGAGGAGGAACACGGCACAGGGCACGGATCTAAATGTGGCCGTGGCAGTGGCCGTGGCAGTGGCAGTGGCACGTTGTTGAGACTGGCTGTGGACTTTGCCGTTGTTAGACGCAGACAGGACAACGGAGCAAAGCGCAAGAGAGAGGAGTTAGTTGAGTTCAAGAAAAGTGAGGGATTGAAGGAAAATAGGAGCAAGGAGACCAGCGCACAGCAGGCAGAGCGCAGCAGACTTTGGCACTGGCTGACTTTGATGACTTGACTTGGCCACATGCCCTCATGCTCTGTGCTGGGATGGGGATTCGATTCGGCCTCCCCCTCCGCCTCTCGGTGTGCCCACTTGCCCACCACTCACCACTGTCCACCCCGCCTCCGCTGCCAGCCGGACGTCAGCCTGTTGTCAGCCTGCTGCCAGCCTGCTGCCAGCCTGCTGCCAGTGGACAGGGCAGTGCCCCTTCTGCTGCTGCTGCCCTGGTCGCTCGCTGGTTCTGGCGCCCCAAAGACCAAAGCTGCTCACAGCGCGCGCGAGAGGTGGTGGCGCGCGCAACCTTGGAAAAGGTCTTCATCGAAATAGTCAGCATTCGATCCCCTGCAGGAAACCAGGAAGACGCCGATACCCAAACCGACCTGATTGGCCAACGCGTGCGAAGACTATGGCAGACTGCCTGCGCCCTTTTGTGCAGCTCCACCCTCCTGTTTCGGGACCCACTGTGTCCTGTGTCCTGCGTCCTGCGTCCTGCGTCCTGCGTCCTGCGTTCTGCGTCCTGCGTCCTGACGGTCCGGACATCCTGCCCCTGTCTTCCGGTGGTCACGGACTGCGACTTAACAACCATCCCGCTCTTCCCTCCTCTCATCATCCACAGCCTCTTCGGGAAAGGCTACGCGGAATGGCCAGAGACAGTACTCTCGCCTAGTGACTCCCAGCAGGCCGTCCAGTCCTCCCGACACTCGAGCCATGGAGAGCCTATTTCCTCGTGCGCACAGCTCGCGCTTTCAGAGAATGACGACAACATTCTGGGCCTGGTCCTCCATACCTGGGATGTCGGAGGGGTGCATTGCAAAGAAACTCGTCGACAACATGCTCGCGGACGCGGAGTGTCATCGGTTAGGCTGTGTGAGAAGAGAGACAAGGAGAGAGGAGAGAAAAAACACAACGCTTGCTGCTCTCCCAGGACGCTTTCATGCAGATTACTTCTGCTCAAAGCTTGCAAACGACTAAAAGCAGTGACCGTAATGGGTATTTTATGGAATAGTCCCACCGAGAGACTGGCCTAGTGACCAAGCTGAGCAACCACCATCACAAACAAAATCGACGGCTTCATTCTTGACCGTCTCGTAGTTTGCTCATACCGCCGTACAAAGTTAGGGTTTTCAAACACGAACGTTTACGGTACTGTGTGGTCCATGTCCATGATCGAGTTGTGATGACTCATTTCGTCTGTTTTACTGTTTTACTAGTCACAACAACACTTTGGCCCTGTAGAACGGACACTGTACCGTATGTTGACTCGTCCATTCCATTTTCGCAAGTCGAATCAAGTGGTACTCCGAGATCCGCCACTACGGCCTTGCCAAGAGTACCCATTACCCTTACCGATACAGTCAAGACTCAATTGAGCATGTGACTCTCTGTCCCATCAGGACGTTCTCGAAACCCTTCTACGGACTCCTTCGCGTGCCTGCGTCGCCCGCCCCGCCACCATCGAAATCATGGACCGCGTCACGCTGCCCGACGTCCTGGACGCCGCAAGAATCACTCGCCTCCCCGCCACCGCCTACTACCTACCCGACTTCATCAGCAAAGAGGAGGAGAAGATCATGCTCGACAAGGTGCGTCCACCACCCAGACTGCCAGTCGGGAGTCGTGAGATCATGTGGCCCCCGTTTGGGGTCGGCAGTCCAGGCGGCTCACACCCGCCCAGGTCGCCAATGCGCCCAAACCGCGCTGGACGCAACTCTCCCACCGGCGCCTACAGACCTGGCCGTCCGATCTCATCCAAAACAGACTCCTTGCTGGGCCTCTTCCTGCTTGGCTGGACGAGCCTGTGGTCTCGCGACTCCTTTCGATCCCGTTAGCGTCCGGCGATCCCTCTTTGCACCTCTTCTCCGCCAGCCCGCACAAGCGCCCGAACCATGTCCTGATCAACGAATACCCTCCCGGCCAGGGGATTATGCCTCACAAGGACGGTCCTGCCTACCATCCAGTCGTCTGCACCGTCAGCTTAGGAGCTAGTCTGTGTCTCGACATCTACAAGAGCAAGGACGACGGCGTGCTGGACCCAGAGCCAGCCTACAGAATCCTCCAGGAGCCGCGGAGTCTGCTTGTCTTGACCGACGACATCTATACCGATTTTCTGCATGGGATCGCTGATATCGACAAGGATATCGGTCTCTCCGCGCAGACGGTCGTCAACTGGGATATGCTGCGCGCATCGGAGACTTTCACCGGTGGTCTGAACCAGCGGGCCACTCGGACGAGCCTCACGTATCGCGATGTCTTGCAAGTCTCGAACCTGGGGAACAACGTGGGGAAATTCCTCCCACGTTGACACTGCACTTCTTGGGACGAGCTACCTCAGTACACGAGAGGTATCATAATCCACTTGCCAACCACCTTCTCCGGGCCGAACTTCTCGACATACCAGCTCCTCGTGCCCTGCGCCGTCACACCAAGATTCACAGCCACGAACGTCAGCACGCACAGCAGCGATCTGTTCCACCACTGCCCCGCAGGTGCGCCGGCAACTGCCAATGAGACGTACACCAAACACTCGCAGGTGTAGTGGGGGCACACAAGATGACGAAACAAGCCGGAGTCGGGCAGCGAGTACTTCTTGAGGCCTGCAAGGTGTTTGTGGCATTGGTGCTGCATGACCCACCCGCACAGGAATAACGGCAATGCGATGCCGGCCTTGAATTGCGCCTCTGCCGTAAAGACCCGGGACAGTCGGCGTTGCAATAGGGCCGCTGCCATGCGAGTTTTAGTGTGGATGATTCAAGACACCGTGCAGGAGCACGTACCGGATCCTTCGAGCCAGATGGCCACACTGAGCCCCAAATAGTAGCCCATGCCCATAAGCCAATGGACGCACCACATGGTCGACTTGGACGGCTTCATCACCACAAAGCACTCGTACAGTCTCCTCGCCGCCTGCAGGAACATCAAAGCCCACAGTACAGCCACCTGGCTTACCGTCATGGTCGGCGCATTCGGGGCGAGGGCAACCTGCCGAGTAGCGAGATACCCCAGTAGACTGGGCGCGTCCAGGAAGTACTGCGTGGCCCAGGCCGCGGCGCAGAGAATGTAGAAGGCGTAGTATGTGAAGAACCACGAATGCGGCACCTGGCCGAGGGACGTGACCTTTCTCACGGCTTGCACGAGGGAGTCCTCAGCCTTGGGCGCGGTGGACTTGGCCTCGTCCTTCGCGGGCGCGTCCTGGGCTCTTCGAGCTCCATAGTTGAGGAGCAGTTTCCGCTCTGCTGCGGGGGCCATGGCGACGGCGACGATGAAGCACGCCGTGAGTATGAAGATCGCCTGGATCCATTGCGCTGGAGGCAATTCGGCCAGGAGGGACAAGGTGCTCTCCCAGATTGTCATTCTGGTCTTGGGTGGTTGTGTGGAGAGTACGAGCGTGAGAGGCAGGAAGGACCTCGGGATGGTTCATGCAGTTCATTCCACGCGCCGAGATTCGGAAACGACAACTTGATCACTGGACGTCGATTCTTCAAGAATACGTTGAGAAGATGAGAAGAGACTGTGGCCTGTTGACATATACATCATGTTCCAAGCCCTGTCCTCTACGTCCAAAAAGCATGAATGTGTCCGGGCCCGCTAGGCCAGAGTCGACGAAGTACATTACTTGTGGAGCGGGGCTGCTGCATGTCTGTCCTTTCTTGCTTCTGGCAATGCCCAAGCTGTCAACACCAGCCACTGTTGTTGTTAAGGCTTGCCCACTGTGCTCTGCATCGTCTTCTATATATATTACGTTTGCCTTGGCATTCTTGTTTGCTTCCTTGGGCCTGTCGTCTTTTCCCACCAGACGTGGCCTCAACTGTCTTTCCAGTTTCGCGTCCTCATCCGTCTCCAGATTATTCTTTCCACCATGGCAGCAAGTCTACAACCCTCAGCACCACAACATCGTCAGGACCGTGAGACCTAACAGCTTTCCACCAGGCGTCATACCCACAGGTCGTCCTCTTCGGAGACTCTCTGTTTGAACGGTCTGTTGAAGTGCAGGACGGCTTCTCATTCTTCGCAGCCCTACAGCATCGTTTGCCTCCCCCTCCCTCCCCGGCCCCCTGGTCATCGAACGTTTTGACACCGACATTGAAAATCATGCTGTCTATCAGACTGTGCCCGGCGCTATGATGTGATCAACCGTGGGTTCTCTGGATACAATACCTCGCAGGCCTTGAACATGCTGGAGCACGTCTTCCCCGAGCCTGCGGCTGGAGGGCACAAGCTCAAGTACCTGGTGAGTCCTACTCGCCCACTCTCACGAGGGCTCGAGGCGTAGAGATGCCGGCGTCTCACAAAAGCACCCCGACGAGCCCACATCTCCAAGCCGGTCCAGCCCCCCCCGGTGCCACTTTTCCCATGCGTTGCCACACACACACACTAACGCCGGGGCCCTCGCCTCCCCCACACCCCCCCAAGCTCGTCCTCCTCGGCGCCAACGACGCGTCCGTGCCGCGCGCGGCGGACAACCAGGCCGTGCCGCTGGCCGCGTTCGCGCGCAACCTGGCGCGCATCGTGGCGCACCCGCGCGTCGCGGCGCACCGCCCGGCCAAGATCCTGCTCGTGACGCCGCCGCCGGCCGACGAGCTGCGCACGGCGCAGCTGCCGCGGCGCGGGCTCAACACGCACGCCAGCGCGCGCGCCGCGGCGTACGGCCAGGCGGTGCGGGACGTCGCGGCGGCGGCCGGCGGCTGTGGCGGGGCGGAGGTGGTGTGCGTGGACTTGCAGCGGACGTTGATGGAGTATGCGATGGCGCGGACGCCCGGATGGGAGGATGGGGGCAAGGGGAAGAAGGGGTTGCTGGGGAGCGTGGAGAGTGGGGAGAGGGGCTATCTGGAGAGGTTGTTGCCGGATGGGGTGCATATGAGTGGGGAGGCGTACCAGGTGTTCTGGGAGCTGGTGAAGGGGGAGATCGAGGTTCCGGGAGGGGGCCTGGAGGGGTATGTGTGGCCTGGCTGGATGGAGGCGGAGTGGTTGAAGGAGTAGCAAGGACTTGGGGGGGGGGGGGGTGTTTTATTGGCGGTCTAAAAGGTGTTCAAGAAGGTTGAGTAGAATTCGGGGTTATCTTGGCTTGCATTGGATTCTGGTCATGATTCGAGGCTCGGAGGGAAAAGAACGGAAGTGTTTCTGTTTCATCAGTACTTCAATAGACGGTATTGGCCCACCCAGCGGAGGCCACCAAAGTGAGTTCCTACATGGCCGCCTTCACAGAGCTGCTGGATCCATGGAACGAAGTGCTCCAATATCCATCGGCATGTCAGTAACTGAACATCATCAGATCACGATCCTGTTCAGAAAGCAAGAAAAATGTCAATTTGACATTTCTGCTACCTCTTCGGCAGAGAAATGCTGCATGTGCTCAGCAAGCTACTGACATGTGAAATTCCGGTGATCCTGTGCTTGAGCGCTCACAAAGTTTGCATAGATTACGATGTTCCAAAGTGTAAAACTGGTTTTTTTTTTGTTTACAACTACGTCACCGTAAAGTCAACCTTGGAAGCTTGGTTTGCAGTTGTGAGCAACGAGTAGCTTACATCATCCAGCCTGTTTCAGGTACCGGACCGGGATGCGCGGCCGAAAGCAGCACCGTGATCGCTGTTGCCTTCGAGACTTGGACCCTTCGTTCACAAAAACCAAACGCATTTGGATCAACAAACAGACACTGCCGCACCAAGTTCAACCGAGGACCAGCATCTGTCTTGACCCCGTTCAACTTGCCTTCTCATCATTGCCAGCTCTTGTTTCCCACTGCTCTTTCCCTGCCACTGCCACACTCCTAAGAAGGAAAGCCTAGAGGCGACCATTCATCAAGCCCGCGCCAACAACTGCACAGTTCAACAGCGACCTTCGTTGACTTCGTTGCACCGCGCCGCGCCACGCCTTTACCTTTACAGAGTATCAAGACTGTCTTCTCTTTCTCCGCGTCCCGATTGGCCATCTGTCTGCTTCAAACCCTGCCGGTCGTTAGCCATCGCGAGGACTCCAGCCTAGCATCACCGTCATCGCCCGCGGCCGCGAATCCCCGGCCTCAGACGACCGACTACTTGTGTTGGCCAGCCCCAACATCGAATCGTACACCCGCTTCTTTTTGAGACGTCTATCAATAGCCTCGAGACTAGATCAACAGCCTGCGACCGTTCCTCCGGTGCCGTTCAACCTCGAAGCCCCACGCGATCCTTAGCTACTCCCGCGCCGGGTGGACTATTCGTTCTCTCCAGCCACTCGGAAAACACCAGAGGCGAAGGCAAACATTGCAGGGAGACCTTGAGGTCGTCGCGTGAGATGTGGGAGCTGGACATCTTGGTGATCTGACTCTCCAAGATCAGGGTCGCCGAAGAAACGGGCACGGCGATCTCGACGTTGGCACATCTCCACAGCCGAGTGCGCACGCGGGAGACTCAAGTATAGCGTCGACTTCTACTCCCGCCTTTCCTGGTGCTGGCTGTGACTACAACTTGGCCCTCCACCGCCAGCTGTGGGCCCTTGTCTCTCAGCGGAACAGAGCCGCCCCGACCCTCACGCCGCACCGAAGCCGTCCTGGCATGGATCCCCGTTTCGCGCCTCTCCATCAAGAAATCCATAATGTCCAGATGGAAGTGAAGCAGGTCCAGATCATTCAGGCCAGTCATGCCGAGCGACTCAACCGTCTCGAGAAACGCCAGAACGAGGACGCCGCCATAAAGTCCGTCTGGCACCCATCCCCCTTTCCCAGTGTTCTGGGCGGGACCCCTCAACATGGTAAACCCGACATCGCACCTCAACGTATGCTACCAAAAAAATGCTAACATTTGACACAGGGCCAGTGCAGATTCCAAACCACGAGGTTTTTGACGACTTAGACGACGAAACGGGCCAGAATCTGTTGGGCTCACTTCACCTCGACGCCGACGAGGAGCCCACTCGACGGGGAGCTGCGTCCAGGGCCAACAGCGTACGCTTCGACGAGACGACTCTTCACGGCTCCAACTGGGGTCAGAGTGGGCGCCAGGCAGGGGAGTTCGGACCTACCCGGCCGTCTAGTGGTCTCGGCGGCCCATCTCTGATGGAGCGAACATACTCTCACAAGTCAGACGGCAGACACAGCTCGGCTGGCCATTCGATCCACTCGTTCCACTCCGGTCGGACCAGTAGTCTTGGACTCGACTTGCTCTTGGGTACTCGGGACGATGACGAGTCTTCGTCTCCGATCGACATCGCCGGCCCGCCGCCAGGGCTTATTTTTCTGGGGTCGTTCCCGTCCATCGTCCGGTGCTGGCTCACGACCGAATACTCCCACGACACGCTCTTGTATGGGGTGATTTGCAGCGGCGCTCAGAAATCTACCGTGGACTACACACTGCTGAAAGAGCTTGATCTGCAGAGGGAGGCACACAGAAACATCAATGGAGTTCTGCGTATCAAGATTCCCGTCTACTTCGCCGAGGCCACCGTCTCACAGCCGCCCTCTCGCTCGTCCAGCCCTTCTCGCCAGGTGCCGTACATCAACGTCGACTTCGAGGTCGCCGGTTCAGAACAGAGTGTAGAATGCGAGGGCAGAAAGGGGATTCGCATCTTCATTGGGAGTGATACGCTGCGAGCCAACAGTGCCGATCTGCTCTTGTCACAAAACCGCATGTCGCTCTTGGGGAATGGCGAAATTCGAGACAGACTCTCGGTTCCGTTCGTGCGACCTGAAGACGAGTCGGTTTACAAGCACATCACCACAGTGAACGTTGTACCGGAGAAGCCGAAGCTCAATGCCAGTGCCCCGGAGTTTGTGGCTGGTGACTCTCGCCCACAGACCGTCACAGTGTCGGAGTCAGCGAGTAGCGTCCCGCACTCGGAGGGCGATGCATCACAAGCACCATCACCCTTCTCGCCCACGGCGCAGCCCGGCTTCCAAACGAAGAGCATTGGCATCAGCCTTCCGTCGGACGATGGTAGTGAGAGACATCCGAAGGACCAGGCCTCGAGCGTAACCGATAGCATCGGCAAAGAGAACGCGACACAGGCAGAGAAAACCCGGCGGGAGTCCATCCCTGGAATCTGGGGATCGTGGCGACAAGGGACTACTCCCGGCACCGATGCTGTTTCGCGGGAGAATGGACTCAGTGGGTACCAACCCGCGGGCAACAAAGGTGGACGTAGCATGAAGATCTTGAAGCCGCAAAAGTCGACGTCTTTGTCCACTACGCCTCGGCCCGGACCATCTCACGGACCACCCCACGAGACTCCCACCGCGTCACGACCAAGCGGCGACCTTCGGCGGAAGAGTCAAGGGGCTGCTTCCACGTTCGAGTCCAACAGCAGCTCGACATTGAATCCTCCGACGGTGCGTTGGGAGCACGTCCGGCGCAGTGTCAGCAATGCGGTATCAGGCGTGACGGCGTCTCCTGCCGTGACGACGTCGACTGCAGAGACCAAGCCCAAGGCTCTGGCGACTCGATCCAACCCTGTTGGTGGCGCCTCGGCTTTCTCCTGGATGACCCCTAGTAGCGGCGGGGTGAAGTCCATGGACACACCGGCTGGCAAGCCAAAGACCCCGGCGACGACAGCCTAGGCTTTGACTGACTGATGAAACGGGAGCAACAAGAGATCGATATTGGTAGCGAGGATGACTGGTGTGTATGGAATGCGGATGCTGGAGTCGCTGGTGGTAATAGCCACAGCATGATGTTGTATCCCGGGCCAAAAGCCCTACCACAAGTACAGGCCTCACTCAGCGGCACGCATGCATGAGTGCTGTCCACTGTGATTTATCTTTCTCCTACCGCCTCCGTAGGGTCGGGCCAATACTGGGAGGCGGGCCTGACTGAGCACCTATAAACTCCAAATCAAGACAGCAGACAATATCAATGAAATATCATTGGAAGCATGTGACTGATCGGGGCTTTTGGACGGGTCTAGGGTGTCTCGAAGCGCCCGTCCAAAGGCCAGCCATGCATCCATCCTTTGCCAACCCGACGGATGCCATGCGAACGCCCCGTCCTCAAATCTTGGCCGCCCCCGGCACCGGCACCAAGGCGGCCAAGGCGGCCTTGGTGTCCTTGGCGCTCTCCTTGACGACGCCAATCAGGCTCCTGAACTCGGGCGCGGCCGCGTCGCCGACGACTTCGTACAGCCAGCTCTCGCTCGTCGTGACGGTGACGCCCGGCGCGGCGCGCAGGCGCGCGAGCGCCAGCGGCACCTCCTCGGCGTTGCAGCTGCTGACGCCATCGGCGAGCACGTGCACGCGGTGGCCGGCGGCGGCGGCGTCGAGCGCGGTCTGGGCGATGCAGACGTGGGCCTCGATGCCGAGCAGGGCGATGTCGCGCGGCAGCGGCGGCGGCGCCGCGGCGGCGGCACCGACGGCGCCGAGCATGGAGAAGCGCGTCTTGTCGACGTGCGCGCGGCACAGCGGCGGCGCGAGCAGCGGCGCGAGCGCGCGCACGGTCGGGCCGAGGCGCGCGGCGCGCTGGGTCGTGGCGTAGATGGGGATTTGCAGCGCGTGGGCGAAGCGGAGGACTTTTTGGGCGGTGAGGACGCTTGGGGGGGGGGTTGAGCTTGCTTGTTTGTTTTGGTGGCGGATGGGTGGAGGGGAGGGAAGAGCACAACATACAGCTTGTCGAATTCGTGGATGGCGGGGCGGAAGTTCTCCTGGAGGTCGCAGACGCTGTGGGAGGTGGGTCAAGGTCAAGGTGGGTCGCCTTCGGGTGGCGCGGGCGTGCCCCGAGGGGGGTCTACTGACAAGATTGCGCAGTCCTCTGGATGGATTTGCGTGAGGGATTCTTTTCGCGAAAGAGGCTTTTGAGGGCGG
>JASMMZ010000003.1:33385933-33522945 GCA_038502455.1 Anisogramma anomala | reverse complement strand
CAAGCCTTGCCCCCACTGGCACTTCCTTACCGCGGTCAATCACATTCAACACTTTCACCTACAACCCTTTCAACCTTGTTATAAAATATGTATAATTACATATCGTATATATTTTTGTCTCTCACGCGTTTGGATACAATACCAAGTTACGCGACTCAAGTCGTGTCAAGAATTCTCCCAGTCCCACTACGCCAAGCTCGCTATATATCTCGAGACTCTTCTGGTTCTTGGCCTTCAGCGTACAGCCAACTGTGGCCAGTACAATGTACCTAACTGATCACAATAAAAAAAGAGATCGTTTTTTCGCACGGCTTAAAGTATCTTTTTGCACGGGCAACTCTTTTTTGGCATATGATAATATTGTTGGAACAGTAGTAATTGCAGTGCAGTAGGTCACCTTTACTTACAGTTAAGTTGACTTGACTGACTGCAAGTTGAGTGTATTGTTTGTGGGTCTACTGTATTGGCTATAAGTCAAGTACAGTATGTGCCCACTTCAGACTAGGGCACGGGCCAAGCAATTGGCCGTACAAATTAGGGCGCAGACCGGCTAGCGGTCTGCCAAACCCAGAACAATACATCCACCACTTGACCACGCAGTACTACTGTTACTTCGACCACGATTCGAATCGACAACGTTGCAACGTCTAAAGGCCTATCATTGGCAAGGACTATCAACACTGATCAGTGCTTATTAGGTTAAGCATAGATTGGCTAGGTAGAAGAAGAGGCTATTTTCTGGTTACGTTTTAAGTAAGATTAAGGCAGAGGGCAGACTTTTGCAAAAAGCCTCTACATACGTACTACGCCAGTCCAAAACGGCAGTAAGTAGAGAAGATTTTTCAATTGCGACAGTCCAAAACGGCAATCTAGGGGTAGCGACGGTATCGTTACTTCAAAACACTAAGAAATCTTTATTAAATCCTTCTTTAAGAAAAGTATTGAGATTGACTGTTGAAAGTTTTAAAGATCGTTAAGTTGTTAAACAGCTAAATCAGTACAACTACGGGTGTTATGACTGCGAAAACGACTAATTTCTATGGCTTACAACTTTTAACTACAACTAATTATGGTAGATAATCTTCGATCCTATTTTTTATATTAAACTCTACCTTTTATACTAAGTTTTCCTTTAACACTACTTCTTTTCTCCTCCCCCTACATTACAATCGTCAATTGAGTACGTTAAGACTGTTACTATAAGCGAAAATACTAGGAATCGTCAAGTCGTATCAAGAAGGCTACATCGCACAACTTTATACTAAATTGTCAAGTCTCTTTACTTAAAACACTAAGTCTCTACGTTCACAAATCACCAAGTCGATTCGCCTAAATTTCCAAGTTAAAATGGTACCAAGCCATGAATACCTGAAGATAATTGAAGCCATTGTAAAAAAAAAATATATATATATTTCGACGAATAGCTTTAGATTAATAATGTTGACGATTTTCCAACTAATGAATACCTAGTTGATTACGTTGGTTAATATATCTTTGATACAAACATCGGCGAAGATTTTGGCTATGGCTAACGTATTTTTTAAAATATTAATGAGTTTTTTAGTTATTACATTATTAATATATATAATACGATATAATGTATTGTTAAAATTGAACTGAAGGTAAAGGTTAATATGTGTGTGATTTATATGTTAGATAGGACTTTAAAAGGAATGGTAGAAACCTCTTTAAGTTGATATCATTCAAGGATTTCTTTTAAAATCTTCAACTTTAAGACTTACAAAAAAACAGGCAAAGGAGTTAATTTTTTTTCATTTTTTTACATACGTTTTCAGGGATTATCTTTCTAGTTAACCTAAGCTTTTAACGTTTTCATTAGCATTATGTTTTACACGTTAATGATAAGGAATTTGTTGATTTGTTTGGAAGTTTAGTACCTTTACGTGATAGCATAAAGTATGTTGTTAATGACGATAAGACGTGTAAAATAGCAGTTGCTAACGTGGTGAAAAGAATTGACGTTGGCATTATTTAGCGGTTAATTGAGTAAGATTGTTAAATCTTTTGAAACCTTTTTTTACGATCGTCAAGTCTATTTGACCCTTTAAACCTTTACTTGAAATCGTTATTTTCTTTAAAGCGAAGCTTTTCACGGCAGGTATATCTATACGTGCAAGCTTACTATAGATTTGATTATAGGACTTCATGCTTCCATCCATACAACTAGTAATTACCTCCACTACTGTAATTCGGCAATAATAAGAAATATTATCAACGACTAGGGCGACTATTGCAACTTTTCTCTTAAATTTGTCAATATTGTTATGGTTTAACTTACAAGGGTAAGCCAAGTAGCTGTCAAATGGGATTTACTATTGAGGTACGGAGGAAGATTAGAAGAGGCTACCGTAACCCAACATGCAGGACCTATGGGCGGGATCAATGCTTAGCCCATCACATGCCCTTATATATACCGTGTACGGATCGTGCTCGGCTTATACCTGGGCCGTACCCGGTCTGCACCCCCGGACTAGGCCTAAGCCGAGTATTACCTATCCCGTTACATATATAGCCATGTAACCTATAAACTTAATGGCTAATGGTCTAAGTTTATAATATACCCTTCTTTTTCCTGGATGCTATAAGGGTTACGGCATTTCGCTGGATAAATACCGGATGCGGGCCGTATCCGTTCCGTACGCGAGTTAAGTGTAAGCCGGTAACACTACGTTTAACATATCGTATAACGCTTCGGCTAGTGGAATTTTAGGTTTTCAGCACCGTATAACGCGTCCTTTAACTTTGTCGCCAATACCGTATAGCATGCTCATAAGTTAGGTATATAACGTTTCGGCTAGTCAAATCTTAAGTTTTCGATATCGTATAACGTACCCGTTAACGCACCATATAATATATTCTTTTTATTTCTGGCACCGTATAACATACTCATTTACGCGCTGTATAATATATATCTCTTATCGCTAATATCGTATAACGCGCTGTATAAAGTCGCATTCTTATCTTTAGTACCGTATAACGCGCTCTATATAATACGTAACCCCTACCGAATCCGATTCGTCAATTCTTATAAATACGGACGTCTTTCGTAATTTCTAAAACTTCATCCTTTTTCTTTTTATAACGCTGCCTTCCTTTATTAACTACCTTTTTAAAAACCTTTCTTTAACTACCTTTCCTATAACCCTTCTACTTCCTTTTTATATATCTTAACTAGTTATTTTAATTAATATATTTTTGTCCTTTCTCCTAATTGATTATTATAACCAACGTATATAATGGATTTAATCTAGGTTACATTATCGTCGACGTTTTTAAAAGAGATAATAAGCTACTTCGTAAGGTATATTACCTTATTATATACTAATACCTTATTATTAATTACCTGTTATAACCGCCTTACGTTATAGGGGATTTTCTTATCCTTAAAAATAATAAGGATAAAAGTAAGTTTTTTCCGTTATAGGTTAAAGACGCTTATATATTATATATTAATCGCTTTTCAAATTTTAATGTTTTTCTTCTTTATTTTCAAATTTATCATATGTAAAGGTATCGTATATACTGAATGATTTATAATGAGGTAAATTTATAAATAAGCCTTATAAGAAATTCAACCGAAAATTGAATTTTTTCGTAATATATTTTAAAAACAAGTTTACTTTCGGCTTTATCAGGTTTACGTACCTTTCTACGTTAAATGGTTACTGTAATGAGAAATAAAGGTTATATTTTATCCGTTACGCGTAAACGTTCAAAAGATATCCTGAGTCATTGACCCGTTTTTACCCTCGTCTTTTTTAAATTAATTAATTTGTTTACCCGGTTTCGTAATATTGTTTAAACGTAAAAAGTTTTTATTATACCGGTCGTATAAGCCGTTACCCCTTTAGCCATACATTTACATTATCCCTTCTTTTCGAATCCGCTTTTACCTAAAATTCCTTCGTAATCCTTTATTATATCACCTATTTATAAAGATAGGACGCCTTTGGCCAGCTGAACTTTAACGCGTAACGTTTTCGCTTCGACATTTTTTAATTACCGTCGTATAATTTTCTGTAGTTTTAACGTAAAAGACCAAAATAACATAACCACCAAAGTTATATCTTTTATAACTAATATAAGTTACGGCTTACAAAATATAAAGAATGACGTTTAAGGCTTCACTATACGATCCCCGATTTTATTTATATCTTATTTATTAATTTTAAATGAAAGAGAGTTAATCAAGCTAACCGCGAACGGGAGTAGAATCGTATCCGGATCGACCGTATTCCTAGGGCTTAAACTAATGTGTTATAGTCTTTAGTAACCCATTTAAAAGATCGTTTTTCTCGCCCAGTACCCCGCTTTACTTCTCGTTAACCGCTATTATCGGCTTCTTTTAACGCTCGTCCCTTTTAACTTTATCCTTTATTATTGGTTTCCCTTAACGTTTATCCCTCTTCGTATTATCCGTTATCGGTTTTTCCTAACATCCGCTCTTTCTCGCGTTACCCTCCCTTTTCGGCGTCGTTTTATATTCGTTTCTCCTTTTACTAACCCCTATTTTCGACGCTTACTAATTTCCATTACATTTTTTATCGTCCCTCTCCTCCGGTATCCCTTGGTGTTCAAAGCCAGTTATAATAGAGCCCCCGACGTTAGTAACATAGGTATTTGTTAAACCTTGATAAGGATAATAATAATAAATAGGTAAATTTTCGTCGGGTCATGGTAAAAGCCGTTTTACGGTTCGATCCATATTCAAAAAAGTCGGGTTATATTTATCTGACCCTATTTATCATATTATAACCTCGTTTAATAATAAACTTTCCTCATTATCTATAAGTAAAGTATCATTACAAAGGTATAGGTGATTTGCTTCGCGCCTGTCGTTTAACATAATTTCGATGCCGACGTCGAAATACCGGGTTATCGTAAACCCGAATATCTTTCCATTTAGTTTTAAATTTTTTTAGGGCTATAATATATTGGAAATTTTCCAGTAATTTCTACTTTGATTTATTATAAACTCTTTACGTAATTAATATATAACGAACTCCATTTCGTTTTGTTTTTGTTATTAGCATTTCTTATACTTTAAATTCCTTGTGTCTACCTTTTTATACATCGTTAATTATCCAAACTAATCCTGGGAAATTTTAGTATAAAACTTATAAATAAAAAGCGTCCAAACACGCCTACTTAACCAAATTTATCTAAAGTATAAATTATTTTCTAAAATATCTAATATAATATTAAATGGGTTCGAAATATAGATTACCTGATACTAATTATAAAGGTAGTCGAGTTTTTTATTTGGGCGGTTAATTTTAATATTATAAAGACTTAACTAAACCTCATTCACTATCTTATATCGTTTCATCGAACGTTGTTTACTATTTGCCGCCGTTTTTATTTATTACTAGATATAAGCTATCGCTACCTGAATAAGCTTCGTTCTCTTACATAAATAAATTAAAAATGTAATAACTCGCCCCACCGAATCGGTTGACGACTTTATATTTTTATTCAACCTCAAAATAAGTGATGTTTCCTATCTGTTTACCAAATGGTTTACGTTAAATTCGATAATCATCGATTTGCGGTTATTTAAAGCGAATTAATTAACGGGTAAATATAAAGCCTAATTATATTACAAAAAGCCGACGATAATACGTAAATACTTTTAAAACTTTTAATCTACCTCTTTAATATCGTTATCTTTTTTTAAGTAATACTTCGTAAATGAAACTTATTCGACTTTTACTAAAAAAAATAAGATCATTTAAAATATGCCTATTTCAGTCGAACCGTGATTATTAATATTAAAAGTTGAAAATTTATTAAATTTTCACCATATAGCCTTTAATTTGATAAACTTAAAAACCGATTCGTAATAACTAATAAATATCGAAAACCGTTAATAATGATTAACAAATCGACTATAGATTCAACCGAAATATAAGTTTAATAACGGTTAGAAATAAAAAGAGGTTTTAAGGGGATTTGCCGTCAAATACGACAAGGTTTCGTCCCGTTACATTACGTATATGTTTGATATAAAGGTCGAATATCTGCGACTATCACTTTTTAATGGTAATCCCGTTAAAGAACGCGAAATAAAATATTTTTACCTGGATAACTTATAATAAGCGAGTCGTAAGTTTATTATAAAATCCTTGTTATTAATAGGTCTTAATTCGGTATATATAAACTATGATAATGATGTAATATATCTTGTGGATCAATCCCGTAATCCGTAATCTATATTAATTGTTTTGTCTTAAATGGAAAACGTTTAACGCCTTTGAAGATCATTAAAAGGCTAACCTTATACAACAGGTTATTTATTACTTTTTAATTTTACAATTCAGTTAACGTATCCGGGTCAAAAATAAGGTAATCATTCGGTGTTAACGATACCGATGGGTTTAACGCAGGCCGGGCTCGCAGCGATAGTACTATTACCGTCGTATTAAAATCCTTTAATGTTATCCCCAATAACAATCCGGATATTGGTTAGGCTCGGGGCAAAACCACTCTGAATAATCTTTCCAAAACCTCCGACTTATTTTTAAAATGTATATCGTTGTAATTTAATGATTAATACTTCTTTTCGCCGTATTCCTTTACATCAACCATCATAATATGTGTTCTTTTAATATATATGTCTATAAATACCATATTTAATATAATAATAAAAATAAGTTAAAAAACCCACGCATGACATCTCTTAACTTCGTACTTATCTTATAAACTACGGGTTAATGTATCCGGATGGACGCTCTAAATTACAGGCCTATACCGCAGATAGTATTGAAAAAGTAAAAGGACTCCAGTTTATTTAACTTAGCGTTTCGAAATCAAATATAGTAAAAAAAAATATTTCAATCCTTTGTATTCCATTAAAATTTTAAACGGTATGCGAATATTAAGTAATTCGGAAAACCACGCTTTTAAATAGGATACCATCGCGAAAAGCTTTTTATTGTAAATGATACAGTTGAGTTTCGAATTTATTAATTTCGCGAAGTAATAAGCTACTAGCTTTAAAATACTATGATTATTCTATTACGATAAGTACCATTTTAACGTCGTTTCCGAATAGTAGATTTCCACCATTATTAGCCGATTTGGATTTTAATTTGCCAAAATTGGGGCCGCAATAAAGGTATCCTTTAAGGTTTAAAATGTATGTTTTTCCTGTTTCATTTAAGCTTAACGAATACCTTACTTCGTTAAACAAATGAAATAATCCACTATCTTTAAAAAATTACTAATAAAATTACGATAAAAGTTAGTAAAACCTTAAAAGCTTCGAACCTTCCTAGTAGTACATAATGATTCCTATTCGCGGATTACCCGGATTTTTTCGGATTCAACTCGGATACTTACCCTCACCGTTACAATAAAGCCTAGATATTTTACCTCCTTAACAACAAAGTCACACTTTTTTAAATCCAGATTTAACCTCGTTTCGTGAAAACGTTTTAAAATTACGCAAACTTTCGTTATATAATCCTATTTAGTACCTAAATAAAAAAAATGAAAGGTTATTTAAGTATATTATAATGAAATCGTTTGAAATATTCATGATTGTAAAATTAATATATTGTTAAAACGTCGCCGGCCTTTCCGTTAGCCTAAAAGTGGCAACAAATTATTTAAATAACCTGAACCGCGTACGAAACGCCTTTAATTTCTCCCATCTGAGTACAACTCGAATACGGAAAAAAACGTTCTAATATCTAACTTCGTAAATTATATCGACTTTAACAATGTACGTAACGTTTCTTTAATTAAAGGTAAAGAAAAAAGGTTTTATTTTGTAATTTTATTTAATATCCGGTAATCGATATAAAACTGTTATCGCTCTCCAGTTTAAAAATAAGTAATATTGACGTTACAAACAATAAGAAGTTTACCCGAACGTAGCCTTTATTTATTAAATTTATAAGCTGCCGTCGAAATTTAAAAAATTGGTTTCTTAATATGGAATATAACAGCCCCTAAGGTTATTTTAATAAAAACTTTTTTTTATTCGGTTTAATATGAATATGATAATCGTGTTTCCCCCTATATTAAGGTAAGTCTATAGCCTTATCTTTGTCGAACAAGTCGCGAAATTTCGCTAATTTTGGTAGAAGATGTAACTAATTATTTTCCTCTTCAACCGTAGTTGTCGCCGTCGTTTACAAAATCCGTGCTATTTCGTAAAAACTTATAACATAAGTAATTCGAAACGGGTCCCCTTTACGTCATACCTCTTTATATAAACGTTATATTAAATCGAGGAAAACTAAATCTACTACGCCTTATATATCTCCAGTTCAAAAGTATATTATTACTACGTCGATAACTTAACCCCCCTAACTTTCAATAACTAAAAGGTTACCGCTTATATTAAGGTTACTTATTGATATAGAATATAAGGCATTCCAAAATTCATATCTCATATTTTTCCGGGAATAATATATATTAATATCGGGTTCGATTATTTGTTAATATTTATACTAAATTTAATTATGTAGGTAATACGTACATTTTGCCTTCAGCCTAATATTGTATTAAAATTTCGCGAATATAATAGCCGAATTTACTTTATCTTAAACCATTATACTAAACCCTTACTTATAATATAATGATTATTATCATTGAAATCAACTCAATTATTTAAAAAAGTAAATATTATTCGAAAATATAAGGATAAAAAATAAATCCTTACTTATACGTATTTTAATTAAATTATATTTATTTTTACTCGATTTTGTAATTACGAAGTTAAAACTATGTAACCCCTCAACGAAATTATATTTAAAAGTTAGGCCTCCCCCATCGTCGTTAATAGGAAATCTTTTTTTACCTTTTTGACTTCAATCGTATATACCTACGTAAAAGATAATGTCGGGCGGAAATCGTAACCATATTAGTAATAGTTTAATCAACTATAACGTACGTAACGACCTAAAATAAGTTTAACTTAACGTTTTTTTATTATCGTTTACGTCGTTTTAGGTTTTTGGTTTTGAATGCGTACCGAACGGGTTTATTAAAATAATTAACTGCGGTATCGAAATAATTAGCCGCGATTACCACAGCCTTTTAATAAATGTATTTAAAAAGTGTAAATTCCTGTTATAATTATATTATTATTCGGCCGTTAGGCTTACAAGTGTCCTATTAATTAACCACCAAAACACCGTTTCAATTTTCAAGATTTGAACTCGTCAGCGAATTTGCGTTATTTTTTTAAGGCTACGCTATAATTTACCCGGCTATATACCTATTATAATGGATTTATTATGAATACGTAACGATATGCGAAAGCGTAAGTAGTAACACTTTATAAAAGAAGGCCAATTTAAGTCGCCCGCTTAAGCTAAAAGTATCTTAAATTTAATAACGAATAGTATTTATAAGTTTTCATTATATATAACCAAACCTTAAAATTCAACTAATACCTTATTTAAGTGATAAAGCTTATCAAAGCCACCTCGATATAATCGAAAAACTTTTTTATATTATAAATACCTTTATATCCTCTGGATTCGTAATACGTTGTAACCGTCTACTTCACCATAGCCGTATAATATCTCTATACGTAAAGGAACGTATACCGACCCTTTTTAATTTATATTTTATTCGCTTTTAGTATTAATTTAATCGTTTGGCATATCTCCATCTACGTAAAATTAGATTTATCGAATTACGGTTAGTTATATCATTTTCGTCCGCTTTAAGCCGGTAAAGATTCAATGCGAGTCGCAACTAATTCAGCTTCAAATTACTAAATCTTTGTAACGACTTAAGCGAGGTTAAATGTAAGTTCGATAGTTAAAGTCGATTAACCAGGTTATAATAATTGTTTCAAAACCGACTTAATAAAACTTATGGTATTTTTAAATAAAAAATATCGGCTGAAGTTGGTTTTGAAGAGGTAGGAGATATATTTATAAAGGTGAGAAACGAGGCATTCACCGACAGCCTATCTTTCCCGATAACATTAAAGTGTAACGCCAAATTATTAAAGTTTATCATCGATTCGTTTATTATAAGTAATATTTTAATCCAACCTATAAGGGTAAGTGAAATAAATATTAAATGGGATTTACTATTAAAGTATCAAGAAAAATTAAAAAAGGTTATCGTAACCTAACATATAAGACCTATAAGCGAGACAAATACTCAACCCATTATGTGCCCTTACACGTGCCTATACGGACCGTGCCCAACCTATACCTGGGCCGTACCCGGTCCGCACCTAGACCGGGCCCAGGTCGGGTACTGCCCATCCTGTTACGTACACAGTTACGTAACCTATAGACTCAATGTTCAATGTCCTGAGTCCATAACAAATATATTTGATATTCATTACAAGTTCTTTATAAACTTTGTGAAAATTTGGAATCATATAAAAAGGTATGTAGAAAATCTTTATAACATATTTGATATAAATATGTTCTGTTAATATTTGTGGGTAGATAGAAGTAATCTTTCCTGTTTTTTACTCTTTATTTTCTGAAATTTTAATAGGGTACGCCAGGGATTATTATCTAATTTTCCTAATAAGAGTAGAATTTTTTCGAGAATTTGAAGATAGCATAGAAATCTATTTCAAATACGACATCCACCATACGTAATATTATATAAATTGGGTTACAGCAAGATTGATGACGTTAATACCTAAGAAGAAAGAAAAGGAAAATCCAATGAATGTTTTTAATTATATGTTTCACAATCTAATATTGCTTTAATAAACAATAGAGAAAGCTTATATTAGTGAAGCTATATTTTACGAATAGGTACGAGCAGTTGTTAATGGTGTAAATGAGTTCGAATACGCCTTATAACTTATAAATACTATACATAAAGGCTATTTCAGCGAATTGTAGTTTTCGTTTGCGGTTATCATAGTCTGTACGTAAAATTTAGTTGGTATATATCCCCAAACCGATGATTTACACGATTGGAATAGAAAAGACTGCGTAATAATATATTCTATGAATTATAAATATGGGCGGCCCTAACGTTTCAAATCTGGTCCCAGATTTTCGAATTGAAAGTTGTTACTATATTAGCGTCCATAATGATAGCAAGACTAAATAGAAACTATTAATGGTAAAATCTATCGTTGTAATGGTAATTAAATATATTAAATTGGTGGTAAATACGGTTATTAGTTCATTCGTTTCTTTTCAACTAAAAGCTATACATAGTACGTGATGTATTATAATTAATACCCTATTTATTTCGGGTAAAAATACCATGATCATATCTTATAGTAAAGGGGTAAAAAGGCTATTGACAATAACAATATACTTAAGTAAATTACGTGGCATTAAGATGCTGTTGTTAGCGTGGCCTAGTAACTAGTCGATATCGCTTTTTTATATTGTTTAAGCAGTGAATACACCTATATTTTCCTTAAATATCAAGCATTTGAATTTTTATATACCGTTAATTTTTGCGATTGTAACGAAAACTATACGTTTTAAGGTATTATATCAAATATAAGGGTAGTAAAATCTGTAATAGGATTCTATTTGTAATAATTGATCTTACGAAGGGAAAGTATCACCATCACCGTTGGTAAGGTATTAGACGTTGTAACGTTGTCGATTCGATTGATCGAAGTAACAGTAGTATTACGTGGTCAAGTGGTAAATGTATTGTTTTAGGTTTGGCAGACTGCTAGCCGGTCTGCATAGTAATTTGTATAGCTAATTGTTTGGTCCATCCCTCAGTGTAAAGTAGGCGTATACTGTACTTAACTTACAGTTAATATAGTAGGCCCATACAAAATAATACATTTAACTTTCAGTTAGTATAGTTAATTTTACTATAAATAAATTTGACTTACTATATTTCAATTACTACTATTACAATACTATCGGCTTTTTAGTTTGTATGCATATGTTAGTACAATTGACTAATCTTTTCCAGTAGCCGCTAAATCATGACCTTATAAACTGGCCAAACCCCTGTTGATTCTAGTTAACTTTTATATTAAATTGAACCTATTTGTATTCCAATTGACCTTAATTATCTTTTATTACCCTATTGCCTCAAGGTCCGACTTTATGAATTCTTATAAAATGATTCTTCCTTTATAGGCTTATATAAACGTCTAATTCATCCGTATTAATTGAACAAATCGTCATCGTTAATTCTTTAGCAGTTTTTCAGTTTAGTAGTATATTTTTGATGACATTTACGTAACTTAACCTTACTAGATGTCCTATTAATGGAGATTTCGATCCGTATAGTTAGCTTATTATTATTTATAAACCTCTTAAGGGCTTTTTTTGGCGATGTTTTTCTTATAACGTTAGTAGGATTGTCTTTTCCGTTAATTTACCGGAACTCCTCAATTTCCGTGCCTTCGTAGGCTTTGCGAAGTGCTATTACATCGATTATTTGATGTTTCTTGCTAGTGGTTCCGAGCTTCGAAAGGTATTCGAATAGGTTTTTCGAATTGGTCTAAATTATTACCGGAATAAAGGGAATTTTTAACTACTTAGTAATAATGTTAAATTTTTTTATAGTATTATGTCTATATTAAAGCCTATCTTTATTCCGTAAACATTTAAAATTAGTAAGTTTTATATAATATTTATATATTTAACAAAGGTTTTATAAATTAAGCTGTTAACAATATTAAATTAATTCTCCCACCTATTTTCATTGACAAGAATTACTAGGAAGTCGATTTGTAAAGAAAAATCAGTATCATTTATAAAGGATTTATTTGTGAAGATTATTAACTTTACTTTCACCAGGTTGATTAGAATTATATTAATCCCTCGGTTTAGGTTTCGTATTTTCTATTTTAGCCTTTTATTTAGCCGTTTAAAATATTCATTTATTGGATTTTATGTTTATTCTGGAATCAATATGTTGCATAAGGTCTCCAATTAATATAGGATATCGATATAGCTATTACATGTAAGCTAATTTTTATACCATTGAGCTTTAACTAAGTTAACCTTATCGAATATCGTTAAATCAACGACTTAGCCCTCTTGGCGAAAGTTAAATATAGTATGAACTACAAGTATAAAAATTAAAGATTCGTTAAAATTAAGTTAAATCCCTATTGTTAACTTTATAATTGGCTTTAATTTCAAATTTTGAAGTCTTTAATCGGTTACTGTTCCAATGTCCAAAAATTAGCTGTTTTGATAAAAAGGGTATCGTTAATTTAAAAACTTACCAGGCTGAAGTTTTTCTTTTACGTTACTAATAGATATGGATCGTATGTTGAAGACTTTATATCTAGTCGAAAATTAAAGTAGGATTAATATGTTAAAAACTAATAAACGTTTGCTTTAGCTAGTACATATAGTGGTTTAATACATTGTATTACCGTTACCGAAAGTTATATGACATGTAATTCCTATGGTAATATTAATGAAATCATTCGCTATAGATTGGTTGCTAATTATACATATATATATATTATATTTTGGAAATTAAACGTAAATTTACCTTTAGTTTTAACTATATAATCTGTTACTAAAACGACTGTCAAACTTTATCTGAGTTTCTGAATTGTTGGCGATTATGTGAAAATCCAGTTTTTACTTTTATTACATAACCTTAAGTGATTAAGCGTAACTTTTCGTACGGCCGCTTCGTGGTCTTTCCTTTAACCTCGCAAATGATCCTCGACTTGAAAATAGTAAAATTTAGGGTTTGAAGGTTAAAATAGGCTTTTGGTACGAATTATATAACTTTTCGAATTAGTAAGTTGTTAATCATAACTTTTTCGCTTTTTTAAAAAGGTTTACTGAAAATTTTAATAATACCTTATACTCGAAGCTTTAATATCAAGTCTTCATCATCCTTTTCTTTTCTATTTACTTAACTAGTATTTAGATACGGCCTGGTATATATTCTTCCTCTATAACATTCCTTTTATTTAAGGTTGTCCGTGATAGCGACGTTTTATAAAACTTATTGATAATAGGTTTAAAAGGTTTATATTGACTTGGTCGTTTAACTCAAAGGTTTTCATCATCGGTAGCCTTAATGTAAAGCCTAACTTAGGTAATATGAAACGTTATGAGGCTATTAAAAATTTTAATAACTAATTTAAAGTTGGCGATATTTAAAATTTTATATAAGCCTTTATTGAAATAATAGTATTTGTAGTGCAGTAGTTTTACCTTACTTGTAGTAAAGTTATCTATACTGACTGCAAGTTGAGTTTATTGTTTTGTATAAGCCTACTGTACTTAGCTGTAGGTCAAGTACAATATAACCTCACTTCATACTAGGGCAAAGTCTAAGCAATTGACCATACAAATTACTATGTAGACCGGCTAGCGGTCTACCAAACATAGAATAATACATCTACCACTTGACTAATGTAATATTACTGTTACTTCGACTAATCGAATCAACAATGTTGCAACGTCTAAAGGCCTATTGATAGGTAAGCCCTACTAATACTGATTAGTGTTTTTTAGGTTAAGTACAGATAAGTTAAGTGAAAGAAGAAGCTATTTTCTGGTTACGTTTTACGTTAATAATGGCGGTGAGGGTAGGGGGAAATTTTTTCGAAGGGCCTTTACTACTATATTGGTTTTTACAACAGTATGTAAAGAAGATCTTTAGACTGTGTTAGTCTCTACAACAGTTTGAAGGTAGCGACAGTATCGCTATTAAAAATATTAAGAAATATTTACGGATCCTTTTTAAAGAGCGTTAAGATTAACCGTTAAGAATCCTAAATCGGTAAGTTGGCAAACAGCTAAGTTAGTACTACTGCGGATGTTACTACTATAAAAACAACTAAGTTCTATAACTTATAACTTTTAATTTTAGCCTTTTACCAATAATAAAAAACGACTTTCAACCTTACCTTTTATATTAAATCTCTTCCCCTACTTCACTTCTTTTCCTTTCCTACGCTCATTCAATTTTTAGGATCACTGCTTTAAACAAAAACATCAAGTCGCGTTAAAAAATCTACGTTGCATGACCTAACGCCAAGCCGCCAAGTTTTCACGTGACTATACGGCGTAAAAACTAAGCCCCTTGCCTACTAAGTCTTACGCTACCCAGAATCTAAAGATGGTACCTCTTTAAGATTTTTAGAAAGAGATTAAAGCTTTCAGGTCTCTTTTTTCAAAGTAATAAGATGAAGACCTTTGGGGGCCAGATATCGACGAAGATTTAACCGAATGGCATCTGGTCAACTTCGTCGGCCATTTTTTTGTTAAGAAAGACAGCGGCAAAAAACTTGACTGCGGCGAATACGTTTTTTGTAAATATCGTGAGTTTTTCGCTGAATAAACTATTAATATGTAGAAAAACATCGAGAAATATGTTAAGTCCAAATTAAAAGCACAACTCGAGTAACGTGGGATCTATGTGTCAGAAAAAAAGGCTTTATTAAGCTGGCAAAGACTCTTTTCAACCTTAATTAACTTGAGGAATGTCTTTAAGACCCATACCTCAAAGGAAAGAGTGTTGAAAAACCTTAACGTCCCTATATGCGTTTTAAAGGCCCCGAATTATACCCTCATCTAAGTTAAACCTCTTTACGCGTTAACGATAAGGAACCTGTTAACCTACTCGACAGCTTAGCACTTTTATGTAGAATTGCGGAGTATGCTTTTAGCGGTGGTAGGGCATATGAAGTAATAGTCGCTAACGCTATTAGAGGAATTGACTTCGGCAATTTACATCAGTTAATTAACTAAGATCGTTAGGCCTCTTAAAACTTTTAAGCCCCTATTACCTCCTATCCCTTTAATCGTCAAGTTTTCTAAAACTCTTTCCATGATAGGTCTGCTTACACGCTTAAGCGCACCACAGGTTTTACTATAAAACTTTATCCTTCGGGCCAGAAAACTAGCAATTACTCTCAATACCATATCTAGGCGGCTCCAAAACCTAAACTGTTAGGAAAAACTACCAATAAAGACTGGGATAGCTATTGTGACCGGCACTTAAGACTTGTTAAAATGGTTAACATTGACCATGAACTTTTCACAGACTTCGTCAAAATCTGAAAATACTTATAAAAGTATAACGAGAAGCCTTATAACATTTTCTATACGAAGATAATACCCTTTTTAAAATATTTGTAAGTGTATAGAAGTTCTTCTTTTTAGTTTTTATTTACTGTTTCCTAAAATTCTTATAGGGTACGCCAAGAACTATTTCCTAACCTTTCTAACCCAAGCAAATACATTTGATATAGTTTATAATAACATAAAAAGATACTTCGAATACGACATCTACCTTATCTAATATTATATAAATCGGGTTACCATATAGTGGATTATGATGATGATAAAGAAAAAAGAAAATCAAATACCATTGAGTGCGTTTAACTAAATGCTTAATAAGTTGATGTTATGTTAGCAAGTAATAGGGAAAGCCTATGTTAGCGAAGCTATACTTTGCAAATAGTTAGGAGTAGTAATTATAGGTGTTAGCAAATTCGAATACATCTCATAACGCTTAAGCACTACTTGTAAAGACTTTTTTAGCTAGTTACTTTTCTTGTTTGTAATTATAATGGTATATATACTAAACTAGTTTGGTATATGGCTTTAAGACGGCAACTTCCCCAACGTGGATAAAGAAAATCTTATAGTAGTTAATTATGTTGACCGTAAATACGGCTACGAGCGCCTTTAACGCCTAAGGTTTAGTTTATCGATTATAAATTGGAGGTAATGGCCACGTTAACTCTTATAAAGCAAAGATTTAAGCGGATCTATTAACCCTAAGCATTATCGCCGTAATAATAGCAAAAGATATTAGATTCGTAGTAAGTCTAGTTATTAGCTAATCAAGTACCTCTTGGCTAAGCTAAATGATAAAAAGGTAATGTATCATATCTAATATCTTATCAATTTTAAATAAAACTACTTAAATTATATCGTAAACTTCGAGAGTGACAAGTCAATTAACGGTGATAATACTCTTAAGCAGATTCAGTCGCATAAAGATACTGTTTTCAGTACGGCCTAATAATTAGCGGACTATACCCTTTTATACTGTTTAAGTGATAAAAACCCTTACATTTGCTCTGATTAAGCCTTTAACCCTTTATATACCTTTAACCTTTGCGATCGTTAAGCGGATTATACTTTTGAATGTGTTATGTTAGATATAAAGGTAGTAAGGTATTTAATAGGAGGTTATTCGAAGTACGTGGTATTGCGGAGGAAAAGCACCAAGGCTACTAGTATTAATCGTCACGATACTGGTAAGGTTAAAGTTAGTTTCTAACCAAGCGAATAACTATTATTATTAGAGATAATAGTAGTTTAAACTGTTACTAGATCAATTATATTCCAAATTCTCAAGTTTTTTACCCTTTTCCCTTTTTGTTTAGAAGATATGAAGTGTTGATAGGCTTTTATTATTACAATGTAGTCGATTCGAATTACTGTGGTCGAAGTAACTGGTGTTGTGCTGATATTGTTGATTGAGATGTATAGGTTCTAAGTTTGGCAGACCGTTAGGCGTTCTTCACACTAATTTGTATGGCCAAACGCTTTAGTCTATGCCTCACTTTGAAGTGGGCACCTACTGAACTGCACTTGCAGTGTAGTCCTACAAACTGCAGTCAATTTGCAGTACATACAATCAAATTTACTGTAGGTAAAGTTAACTTGACTGTACTGCATTTAACCATTATTTCAACACTAGCGGCTTTTTGTTTTTTGCTTATACGCCAGCGTAGCTTGCCATTGATTTACGGTAAACTTTGAGATCCCTAGTTAATTCGTAAGCCAACAACAAGCCAAACCCTTCATGAATTCCAATTAAATTATACCGTAATCAACTTTAATTATGGCCCCTTATAGCCCTTTTACTTTACCCTTCCGAAACCTTACTTTTTCAGTTCCCGTATACAAATCTTTCGCTATAAACCTATATAAATCAAGTACGTCACCATTTTTGTAACTTTTACTAATAATTCAAATTACTACTATTGATACATTTTCTTTTAACGTTATTACCTTGATAATCTTCCAGTTTACCAAGGCTACCCTATTCATTTACGTCATGTGCCGGGCGATCTCCATAACCCTCAATTCTTACAGTTAACGTATTACTGTCTATCAACCTTTTTAGGGTGCTATTAGGTATAGCCTTAAATATAACGTTAATGGGCTATCTTTTTTGTTAATTCACCTGTATTTATCGATTTTCTGGGCTTTGTATACCTTCTTCAAAGTTATTACTTTTATTATTAAGCGTTTTTAATTAGTTGTACATAATTGAAATAGGTATTTGTAAAGGCCCCAGGAATCAAAAATACTACTATAAGTATTGCAAGTAATCTTAATTATTTGGTAATAATTTTAATATATCGGTAATGACTATACCAATGTTAAAGCCTTATATTATATCGTGGGTTTTCGAAACTAATTCGTTCCAGGTTATACGTTTTTACTGAACGGATATTTAGTAGATAAAGTTTTCGATAATTGTAAATTTCCCTTTAAACCTGTTTTCGTTAACAAGTATTATTAAAGAGACGATTTACGATAGAAGGTTAGCATTATTAATAAATAATATAGTCGTAAAGATTATTAGTTTCTTCTTCACTAAACTATAGAAACTATTTTCATTCCTATTTTCACGTAGTTTATTCACCACTCAATACGTTTATTTAACTTATTAAAGTTTCTATTTAGTAAATCTTATACATATGCCATAATAAAAAAGTCATACGATACTTTTAGTTTGTATAACGTAACAATATAAGCCATATAGGCACTTTGTTCCAAATATCTCTATAATCTTATCCCGTCTACCTTATTAATAATCGTTAGTTTTATAGCTTGCTACTTTTGGCGTAGGCTGATATAAGTGCTATTTTTAGCTTTAATACTATAGATGCGGATTGAATATTTATTAAAGTCAAGTTAGATGCCCTTAGCTAACGTTTCGACTAGCTTATACTTTTCAAGGCCCGATATTTCGATGAAAAATTGTTTCTCCGCTATAAACCTATCGTTTTTAAGGAAAATGGTATTGTTAGTTTATATACCTACGATCTCATAGTCTTTGCCTTTTGTAATTAATAGGTCCAAGTTAAATATTGAAGTCTTAATACCTAACCTGTTTTTAAAATACGCCTGGTATATTATGAAACAGTTGATACTTGCCTCGGCTAATCCGTATAAAGGATTAATTTAACATATTATTGTACCGGAGAAAAACTTATCCCTTAGTTTTTTTTAATAGTTTGAATAATATAACCCGCTAAAACTGGAAACAGATTATGTATATGTTTACGTAATATCACGTATATTAAGTTCAAATTAACTTTTCATGCTAATAGTCAAACTAAAGGTATTTACGACGACGAAACTTTGGCTAATTGTTAGATTATAAGCTATTAAGTAAGTTTTTAATCGTGTTCTTTATTAGTGTATCTTTGAACAATAAGCCGAAACTTTTCGTACATTCGGTCCATAGTTTTACATTTAACCTCATAAATTATCTTTAATTTGAATATAGTGATGTCTTAGCCTTCAAATTACATTAATGTTATAAATTATATAACCCCTCGTAAAAAGAGGCCGTTAATCATTACTTAGTCGCTTTTTTAAAAGGTTTTCCTAGTATGTTAATAATACCTTCGTCGCATAACTGAAGAGTAAGTTTTCCGTTATACTTTTCCTTTTAAAATACCCACGCCGTTATATATGCCTTACCAAGACTATAGTCCCCATCACCATCCTCCTTTTTAATATGTATTTTCCTTTTGGATAGTCGTTTACACTGCTGAAATTCCATTGGATTGTTCATGATTGGATCGGAAAGGTTATATTGATTAATTCATTAGGCTCGAGGGTTATCAACGTCAGGATCTTTATTAGATTTAGAGGGTTTTCGGTATAACTTAACCGGTATAACTTGGAAAGTTATAAGGCTGTTAACCATTTTTCCCACTAAGTTTAAGTTGGTATTACTTAAGATTTTATATGGCCTATCCTATTTATCAGGCTCGCGTTACGTAAAGATTTCGTTTTAAAAAGGAAGAGATAATACAATTATTATTTACCTGTCGGCGGGCCGATTTCTTTCTCAGTTTCTTTAGAGCTTTGTTATATGCTATAATATATTTCTGGGTATTTAACGAGGGCAATGACTTAGTTGTTATACGTGGATAGGCCTTAAATACCAGTAAAGTTGATATTAATCTGTTGGGGTCAATAGTATTGTTAAAAACTTTTACTGTTATTTTGAATACTATTTTTTAACTTAAAAAGCTTTCGATTTCTAATATAAGGATATTATAATCCTTTTATAAAAGGATATATGCCCTCTGGACTTTGCTAATACTTTAGTAAACCTTAACAGAGATTTATTTATACTAAACCCCATTAACTTAACGTTAACTTAAATCTTTATCATAATAAAGTTGATACCGGCGTCGTAAATCAATACGTTTAGTGGACTAAGGTATATATTAATCCATCAAACGCGTAATACCTTTTACGTTTCTTTTGACATAATGGTTTTAGAGAACTTAATGTCGTAAAAAGCCGTAGAGAAGTCTACAACGTGTAGTATTAGCTTGTCGTTTAAGTAAAATACGTTTACGAACACTTCCAAATTAAATTTTTAATTTTTCTTCAACGTAAATTTAAACTTTGGGGGGGCTTCAAAATGTGTTCAGTGATGATAGTAAAGCCGTTCAATTATCTTTTATGTTTGAAAATCCACATTTTTGTGGCTAATTTTCTTTAAACCCCTGTAAAGCGTATTAGTCACCGAGTGGTTAAACCTATAATGTAATTAAGGAAGTTTCGTTTTCGTCAGGTTTAATATGACTTTCTATAGCCCTTAAAAATAAAATTTAAGGTATCATTATTTAAAATTAGGTGAAAACCTTTTACTGGCATCGAATTATATTAATTCGTTAGTCTAAACATTAACGTTAACGCCAAGGTTTTGCATATGTTTTAAGTAAAGGAGGAAGGGGGTAAGGAACTTTAAGATATGGAAAACAATAGGGCTGATAACAATCTTGACCTTCGTTAATTCCAGTAATGATAGCTTTTTTTCAAGTTTAAAGTTAACCTTAGCTTTACCAATATCTATGTAATCAAGTTTCGTAATAGTATAAGTATCCTTTTATAATGCGACGTATTGTAAATAACTTTTTATTAAGTACTGTACCGCCTCTATATCTGGTATAATCCTTTAAAGAACCTATTTCGCGTAATGACCTTAAGTAATAAAAAGGTGTATAAAGCTAAAGTCTTTATTGTTATATCGATGATAAGGGTTTTTACCTATAAAACGGTACAAAAAGGCGTGATCATCGAGTTTTTATGTTATTTCTGGGCCGGTATCAGTATCTTTATACCAGTTAATAGCTTTAGAATTTTTTTCCTCCTCTTCAACTATAATACTTTTACGGTTTTATATGGTATTAATGTAATTTTTAGTAGGAGTAGATGAGAATTATATATAATACCTTACTCGTCTATTTTACGTTCGGCGGTAATATAGCATGAAAACTAATAGCCTTGCTTACCGTAAATCCAATATTTGGGTATTTAAAATAGACTTGTTTAGCTAATTGAAAAACCTAAAAAAAGAGGAATAATTTCCGCCGTAGTTTCTTCTCAGGTTCGAGCCTTTTATTAGCCGTATTAGCTGGGCTTTCCGTACTTCCGATTAATGTAATACGTTTTGGAGGAATTTTTTTTATAGTTGGTAAACCCCGGGATTTAAGGTTATATATTAGTTAATTTGTAGATTCGAATTGTTTCGGTGGTTAATAAGGAACGTAGTTGGCTAAAAAACCCCTTTGTAAATGGCATCTAGGAATTGAAAGGTGTGTTTGAACTCCTTGTAACCCATAACGGCTTGCCGGACCTATTAGCATAAAGCGCCTTCACCAGATTTCACGTTCCCTATTACTTATTAGTAAAGTATTAATCTGTGAAATATTTAATTGAAGATGTTGATTTTACTTTTCGATTCTTTTTTGTAATTTAACATATAAAACTACTTAATCATATTCCAGTCGGAATATTACCAGGTAAAATTAATATCGTATTCGAAATAACCCTTTGTTCCATTATAAATTTCGTGGAAAAAAGAGCAATTTGTTTGGTACTAAAAGTAGTAATCTTTGGCTTAATCGGTAAGGATATTAAGAAATAGTAAGTAAAAACCTAGCAATTTAACACTTATTTAGCGGAAAATATTAAAAAAAGCGTAGCTTAACATCTAAGAAGTTATACGTCTTACCGTTATATTTCTCTGGGTCTTCCTAAATCTTAACAAACGTAATGATTACCGTGTGATGTATATCCATTATAAAAATATGTTGAGAGAAAAGGGTAATATAATAATAGTAGAGACTTTTTAGCTTTCTTTATTGGTATTAGAAAAGGTATTAAGATTGTTAGTATTAATAAACAGGATAATTACTTTTGGCAGGATTTAAAGGATAAGATCTAATGGTCGTGCTTATAATAGGCTAGTACGTAAAGCTAATTCGTCTTTAGTTTGGCGGTAGAAATTAAATATATTAAGGAGGTTAAAGGAAGGGTAATTAAGAGTTTTCGTTATATAGAACTTGATAATAATCAAATGGGTGTTAAAGGGTACAGCGAAATTTATATTTAAATTAGTTAGTGGATTTAAGGGCTTATAGCATGAAAGTTCATTGATTCTTTACATCTAATGACACAAATAGATTAAAAATCCGTTTTAATAAGGTTTACAGAATTATTTAGGCTTGGTAAAGCGCTTACGAATATATATAAAGGCGTTGATGATTACTATCATTAGTAATTTTCAACATTTAATTAAGGTTTATTAACGGTTTTCTTTCGTAACGCATTAGTAAAGTTAGTTAGTCAGATTACCCTCCTTTTTTTTTTTTTTTCAGGGAGTTCAACTTTTTGAGTAAATAGTTTAGTTTTTATCCTCATCTTAACTTATTCATTTTCCTCTTTTTACATATTGAAACTTTATTTACAAAACTATTTTTAAAAGACGTTGAGGGTTATAAGTTTACAGTTAATTTCAATAGGGTTTAAGTCGAAAATGAAGCGACTGATTATATTGGTAAGGTATTTAGTCGAAAACCTTTCGTTGATATTTATATATTATAGGTTTTCATCATAGTTTTTTTCGAAAATATCGCTGAAAACTTTGATTACTATTTTCCTGATAGGGTTAATAATACCTTTAACTTTAACTAGTTCAAAAGCTATCATAATATGTATTAAAAAGTATAAAAAAAATATAAAATAAAGTAATAGGTCGTAGGTTTTCCGTCAAAGTTAGTATAAGTTAAAGGTTGTAAAACTTAATAGTTTTTATGATTATTAATGATAGTACTTATAGTAATAGCTGTGATAGTACTAAGTTAGCTGTTCATTCACTTTTTGGTTTAGTAATTTCTAATATTTTTAAATGGTTAATTTCAACTCTTTTCAAAAGAATTAAGAAATATTTTATTAGTGTTTTTAATGGTGATACCGACTACTACTTCTAAATTGACGCGAAGAAAACATAATTCAAAAGCCTTTCATACGTACTACCACGAAAACTACATAATACTATAGGGGGGTTTCGCAAAAACCTTTCCTCTACCTTACCCAAACAAAGGGTAACAACTGGAAAGCAACTTCTTCTTCTACTTAAACAATCTGTGCTTAACATAATAAGCACTAATTAGTATTGATAAGCCTTTGTAGTTGCAATGTAGTCGATTCTAATCACTGTGGTCGAAGTAACTAGTGTTGCATTGATATTGTTAATTAAGATGTGTAGGTTTTAAGTATGGCAGACCGCTATCTGTCTTCACACTAATTTGTATAGCCAAATGCTTTGGCCTATGCCCTACTTTGAAGTGGACACCTACTTCACTGTATTTTCAGTGCAGTCCTACATACTGCAGTCAATTTGCAGTACGTATAATCAACTTTAATATAAGTAAAGTTGACTTGACTGTACTGTATTTGACTGCTATTCTAATATGAAGACTTTTGGTGTTAACTTTAACGTTAACGTTGACGAGTTGGTTAAAAACGGTTAGAGTTTTTCTCTTGCCTTCAATTAGGAGTATTTATGGTTTTATATTTAAGGCTCTAAACTAGTAGTGTTCAACCTGAAGAAGCCAGATATACCTTAATTATACCGTCATTTTGACCATCTAGCTGTTAACAGGTTATATAAAGTCCTAATGTCTGCAAGGTATAAAAATGTGAAATATTTTCAATTAAAAACTATTAAAAAGCTTTACTACTACTGATGAACGTATGTCTAAGCCCACCGAATATTTGAATTTACACTAAAAGACGAAAAGAACTTGAATTATAAGGTTTTTATTAATATGTTTCACTTGAATAATAAGCACGTTTTTTTTATCGTTCACTTAGTAACCTCTTTTTATAAAGCCAAGTTTTCAAAATTTCTTTTAATAAAGAATATATAGGAAACATGAATAATTTTATAGACTAATACGTATTTAGGTCCACCCAACGTCGTTGTTTACAATACTGACGTCAACTTTTCGATGGTAAAGTTTTAGAAAAATACCAATATAATAGATATCTAGTATGAGCAGATTGCTTTAAAGGCTCATTAAGGTATTGTAAAGGTTAAAAAAGTACATGCCTTACTTCGCTGAATATATAATATTCCTACGCTGAATAATTAAAAGCTTTATGAATTTAAAAACCTGCTATTGAATTGCGGTAAAGGGCCTAAACGATATTATAGACCTTAACGGCTTCGTGTTAATGTTACTGGTCTATGGAGAGTACCTATTCCTAACAAATAAATTTCCGCTATTAATAATTACCTAAAAGCGAGTTATGATTTACGGAAAATCTTCAAAGGAATTATAAAAGGAATCGGCACGATGTTAGGTCAACGATGCCCTTAATACTAGGAACGGCCCTATAATAATCAATGTACTTACTTTAAAATTATAAAGTAAAGTCCTTATATAGTGAGAGTTGGGAAAATAGAAGGGCTTATATAAAACCTTAAGTATTACTAACTTTAAAGTAGTCGTTAAAACTGTTAACGATCTTATATTTTTTCGAACCACTTAGGTTAAACTTTATATCAAGGCTATTAATAATAAAGATCTTTTAGTTAAGCAATCGAGTTAATATAGACTTCCTTCACCCGTTATCGACAAGCTGATAGAACGTATCCGGCGTGGACGACCCCTAAAAAAAGAAATATTGAAGAAAAGAAATACATACCGAGTCATATTTACGATACTATTTGGGTAAGTAGGAAAAAAAGGATAATAAAAATTTAGCATAAAAGCTTCGAGCGTAAAGTATTATCAAGACTTTCGGCAAACCTTTTAAGAAAAGTAATAAGGTGGAGATTAACGGCCTACTAACTCAAGAAGTTATAAAATTTGTGCTGAAGGTCGATTTTGACCTCTAGGATCTAAATGTTAAGATTTTTAAATCGAGGATTATTTACGAGGTCAAAGGTAAGACTATAGAGCGGTTGTACAAAGAGTTAAGCCTAATCGTTTAAGGATACGGTAATAAAAGTGAAACATAAATCTTCACGTAATTGGCAACAATTTAGAAAATTAGTTATATCTTAGTGGTAGTTTTAGTAATAAGTTTACTAGCCAAAATCTAATGCAAATTTACGATTAATAGCCGAGATGTAACGTTAGTTTACACGTAACAATTAACCAACCTATAGCGGATTATATTACTGAAATTGATACAGGAATTACAGCTCATTTATCTTCTAGGAACGGTAATACTATGTATGAAGCTTTCATACGAATCAGATAAAATGGGAGTTTATTAGTTTCTTACTTCCCAGTAGCATTTCAAATTACGACTAGGCATAAAATCTTTGATATACGACCTGCGTTTGCTAATAACATAGGAAAACAACTCGAGCCTCGTGGGTATATAAATTGACGATACCTTTTTCATCGGAATGGCTTGTTTTATATTATCACAACAGCGTATATTATCAAAAAATAACGCGATCAAGGACTCAAAGGTTTGGAATTTTAAGCTGGTAATGATGTGAGTAGATGGGAATCAACTTGATATTATCGGATTGTTAATCCGTATATTTGATATTAATGCTGGCCTTAGTTTTGGTTAAAAGGTCTGGGGCACTAATTTAGCCATAATCAATTAGATTAACGTAGCTAAGGCCTAGCGGTACCAGAAACAGCGCGCCTATAACAGTTATATTATCATTTTATGCTAACTAAAAGCTTTTTATGACCTTATCATCACGGTGTAAGTATAACATCCAATAAGTAACAACTTTAACCGACTTGATAAGTGTTTGTAAGGTCTCAAACCTAGTGTTTCACGTGAAATAAGGTGTATAGAAGAGTAATCAGAATGATTAGTATTGTAGTATAAAAAGATAGATGTAAGAAAAAGCATCCAGAGATTCACGCCACGGGTAAGAGCTTATAAGCCCTTGCCCAGAGCGTACCACTCTAAACCGATCCACGAATTACTGTTTGGTTTGGTATAATCATTCCAAACCGATCCATGAATTGCCGTTCGGTTTGGTATAGCTATTTCAAACCGATTTATACATAATGCACTTCATGTCTTATAAGAGTGCAGTATACAACATAACACGTTATCGTATACTCTATAGAAGTATACCCTACAATACAATATATTGCCACTAAGCCTATATATACTATTTATAAGGGTATATAATAATATTCAAATAGGAAATATTATCTTTTTTCCTTGGGTATTTCGTGCTTATAGCCTAGTAGTAATAGTATTATTATGATTATGAAGGTTTAAATCAATAGGTTTTATAGTAATAGTGTAATTGCCATATTAATTACAAAAGGTTTAAATTAGTAAATTCACTTAGAATTAATAAGGTTTAGCTGCGGTAATAGTTTCAATTTATTTAGTATTAGTAAGGTTTAGTTGTAATAGTAATTATAATTTGGATTTAGTTAGTATAGTCGAAATAAGGGCGGTATAGTTGGTAATAACGTTTTTGGTAGTTAATAGAGGTAATTGCGTAGATATTATTTATTTAATTGCATAGGGGTAATTATGTAAGGGTAATTACGTAATTACGTATTAAGTTAGTATAAAAAGATATATTGCTATCAGTTTAGGTAAAACTTTTTTTTTTTTAAAAAAGCACGTAGTTCAAGTTAATATAAGTCTCTACCCTAATTTAATTTTTATTTTATTTAAACAAACCAAACTGTTTCAATAGGTAGGGTTTTGATTAATACCCATATACTAACTTTTCCCTCGAAAAGATACCGCGTAAAAATAGGACAGTAAGGCGCCGTTTAGCGCGAAAGCGTCGGCGCGGCGTCGTTGCCATAATCGCTACCGCCGACTTTACCAATCCGCCATTATCTGGCATAATATTCTTTATAACCGCCACCCCGCCGCCTGCCGTTACGCCGCTATCCGCCGTCGCCACCTCCTCTTTATTAGCCCCGCCTACCCCCGCCGCCGCCGCTACTCCCTTTTCTGTCGCCGCCGCTACCCTTTCCTTTCCTCTATTTCCCTCCCTCTTTCCCAAATATGAAAGGGAAGAGTAAAAGGCCCTTAAAGTTATAAAACTTACGTCTTCCTTACGAGTAAAAATTCTATTACACGTATATGCTTTTTTACGCGGTAAACTTAACCTAATATATTTACGATAAGGTATATATATTTTAAAATTATCCGTTTATAAACTTTTCAACCTTTTTCAAAATAAAAAGTACGAAGCGAATGTCATGACCCAGACAGCGGTTGGGTTAGAAAATGGGCCAGTATGTAACTGCGCCACTGAGAAGCCTGAAGTCCAATACATCAGGTGGGGAACTTCTCTTATGTCAGTAACCCCGGACAGGGAAGGACCGATGGGACCGACAGCGACTCCAGCGGTCCAGTACTGAAGACGGTATGAAGGCACGGATATATAAGGACACGGTCATCACCACACAAATAGTATTTCCTTCATAGCTCTTCAGTTATCAATCTAAGTATTCAGTCTACATATCTGAATAGCCTAACAGCTAATGATCATCCTACAGCACGAACAAACATCTTCTTAATATTGCACCTTTGTTACCTCTGTTACCTTACTACTAACATAAACCCCCTGACACCTTCTATTTACTCACGGGTATTTAGTGTGATCATTATAGCGAATTTGTTTCAACGCTTCAAGCTTTATATTGCTAAGGTACGTCGCAATGTTTTTTTAACACGTAAAACTTTAAAGCAACGTATTCGAATCCGTAACCTCGAGCTGCTAATAAATACACCTTACGTATCGTATATCGTATTTACGGCCTCGAGTAAGTCCGTTAACGACTATTATAAAAACGGAGGTCATTCGGCCCGTTACTATCGTTACAACCGGATTAATAACTCGTACGCTCCCATTTCAGTGGTTTTAAGGCCGTAAATCGAAACCGTACTACGTGTTCACCGGCTTTTTAATAAACTTTGATTAAACCTTAAAATTTCTTTTATTAGGAGCATACTGTTAAAAGAAATTCGAAAAATAATTACGGTTGTAAATAACTAAATTGAACCAATAATAATTAATAATAAACGTTAACTGGTGGTTTAAAAAAACGGTAACCGTTGTTACCGCTTAAAAACGAAGTCTACGTATATATTACGTAAACGAGTTTAACGACGTTATTGTACATTGCTATAAAAAGAGTAATTCCCCCCTATGCTTTTACTTAAGGGCATGACTAATAAGGCGCAAAGCCATATACTTATTAGCGCTAATAATATCGATAACGATAATAGAGGTAACGTTAATATAAGAAGGGAGGGTGATAGGGGGGATAATAGGGACGCGATAACGTTGTACTCTCCTTTTATTAGTAGATAAATACCTTTGGGTCGGCACGGTGTACCCAGCCATAATATAGTACTTTACACAGTGATTCTATAACTTTTTATAGAAAACTCTTCATGAATAACTTTAAAATATATAACATAAAAGAGGTGATATTTAAAGTTGTTACAATATTATGAAATGAAATAATTTAATTTAAAAAGTAAAATATTTAATAAAGCTGAAGTACTAAAAATGAATTGAATTAATACGCCAGGAATAACGTAAATTAGTAAAACTAAATAAAAAAAAGGAATAAAGAGGAAATTCCATCGGATCAAAACATATAAAACGAAAAAAAGTAAAATATTAAAAGCGGTAAAAATTAGTAAAGTTGAATAAAGACAAAAATGGGGATTAACCAGAAGAATATAATACAAGCCGATTGAATTTGGCGAAAAATAGTATAATAATTTATGAAGGTTGTGAAACCTTTTTGATAACCTTAATAAATAGTATATTTCTTGTTATAAGTATTTCCAATACCTTGTTCAGGGTAGTTTTAGTGGTTATATCCGTTGGATCAAACTTACTTTCGATTTACCTTGTTTCTTTGACCTTATGTCGTTTGTAAGATTAAACTAAAGTTATAAAATTAATTGTCAGTCGTTTTTAATTCGTATTACCTAATTTAATTAAACATTGGTAAACAAAAAAAAATCAATATATACGATACGGGAAATAAAGCGTAAATTAAGGTTAGAAATAATTATTTGAACCATTATCATTGTAATAATACCCGAATAGAAACATTCAATTATATTATGAATTTTCAACGTTAAAACGCTTTTCCTAATCCTTTTACACTTGGTAAAGCTTGAATAAATATTATTTCCATAAAGCGTAAAACCGTTTCGCACCGGTGAAATTTTGTTACCGAAAATTAAGACGAAGTTTATTTATAAACTATAGTCTTTATTATTAACGCAAAAGCCGTGAATAAAAACAAATAGTTTTATAGTACATATATTTAAGGGTATAAATTTTAAACCGCGGTTTAAATCGTGTAATTTCCTCAAAACCAGCTTATTGAACTCTTTATATATATCGTATGTAGGGTTGGTTTGGTATTACGCGGCGATAGAAAGGTTAAATACAACCTTTAATTATATTGTAAAAGCGACCTAAACGCTATGTACGCGTTAACATTTATATTCGTCGGCTCGTTTTACGCTATCCAAAATGATAAGGACAACTTTATAAAGCTACCTCTTTTATATAAGGCCTAAAACTCCTTTTAAAAGGGTAATGGTAGCGTTATTAAAGTCAATTATATTGTTTTTTTTCAGGTATGTTTTTAGCTTCATTTTTAAATTCATCTTTAGAAGTTTCCTTTTTTTCAATACGAAAAACGAAGTATCACATAACGTTAGGGTATCGTCCATTTATATTCCAGTTAATATAAAGCCTTTTAAGTGGGTTGTCGATATTAATAAGCATAGGTCGAATATAAAATTAGTTATTTCGAGCCGTTTCTTATAATGTCTTTGGTAAGTATTATACTAGTAAATACCGGCTTAAATTTAACTATAATATTGTCTTATAATACGTAAAATCGTTTGAAGTAAATGGTATTACTTAAACTCTTTTGGTATATCGGCGTAAATTCATCATTTAAGCCGTTATTGAAATTATATATATATTTATATTATATTTTGAAGTTCTATATATAGGATATACAATACATTCAAGAAAGATGCGAATATAAAATCAGGCAACAATTTGCCCATTATAATATACACAATTAGGTTATAATTTTCTTTTTTCCTTTATCGTTATATCTCTTAATAACTAAACGAGTTTTTTCGTAAGGTTTTCTGGTTTCATCCTTAACTTTGTAAACGAGGTAGGTTACAAAAATCTTATAAGTACTGTAAATAACCAGTTCAAAACGTTGAAAACGAAATACCTTTGAGTCGATTAAAGTTAAGATTTCCGTTTAGGTAAATTATACAAATAAGGCACCTAAGGTAGTAATAATACCTTCGCGACGAAGCTTTAGGCTAAGATCGCGATTTTCTATTTCTTTTTGTATAATGAAGGAATTCGTAATAAAGTTTCCAAAGCGTTTTTTTAGTTTTCGAATCGAAGGGGCGCCCTCAGAGACGAGGTTTTCATTAGGTCAATATAAATAAGCCGTTTTTATTTAAAGTAGTCGGGTTGGAATCGTGTTTTAGAGGTAAAGTTAAAGTCAAATTTGGTTTAAATTCTTAGTTTCAAGTAATGTTTCACTAGAGATTTTGCTCGTTTTATAATTTCGGACCAATCCTTTTTACCCTGCCTTAATACTAGCGTTCTATTATTTAACAAAACGAATTTATACCGTTTGGTAAATTAACAAGGACATTACAGCCTTTAAACCCATTAATGGTTCAAAAGCTAATTTATTTATCCTTAGTTTCCTGAACCGAAACTTTAAATAGTAACGGTAAATTTAAAACGGTAGCTTTATGTAGTCTATTCCTTATAGTCAACGCTTGGAAAACTTCGTTTTTCGTTTGTAGAGAACTTAATACCACCATAGATTTTGCTATAGCATTAGCTCTTTGTATTATAAACGGGAATAAGACAAAGTTTATATGGATTTTCGAGTAGGTACCAAAAATAAAAAGCGTAAGAGTAAGCTAATTTAGACTGAAATTATTATTAACAACGTCAACCGTTATTTAAAAAATAAATTCCTTAAAATTAATACCTTTTATTTTTTTACTAACATTATATACGCTCTTTTAAACGGTCCGTAATACCGCTTACACTTTCCAATACCCTATAGGGCCTTTACTAGGATTTGTTTATATTAGTTACGGACTATCCGACCCTTGATACGTTACTAAGTAAAGTCGAAGGCTATGTCATCCTGGTATATAACTTAGTTTATGGGCCCTAAATAAAAGGTAAACTAATTGTCAACTAAAACGGTTTAATAAGTTGTAACGAAAACGTTTCTTATAAATTTGTCGGCCTAAAACGACGTTGTTACATCGACGACGTGAAGGACCAGTAAATTACTTAAATATATAATATAAATAATTACTTCGTAGTTGAAATAGATATTGTTTTAAAAGCGGAATTCAAACCGTCGTAAGGTCTATAAATGTAATTAGAACTCATGGTAAAACTTTTCGATAAATTTAAGTACATTTTTCCTATATCTATGTAGCCTATGGTATAAAATAAACGTAAAAGATGTTCTGTAACCGGGTATCCGAATCGTCGTTATAATTTCCATAATTCTAACTAAATTAAGTAAACATCCTTAATTATATATATTTCGGGGGAAAACTATAAATAGCCGAATTTAAACCGAAGAGATACGGATACACCATTAAGAACGCGGATAAATTAATTAGTCGTATTCTGGACCTTAATTTCTAACTTATTTATATTAACTAAAAAAATTAGAAATAAAGTTTTGAAGTCCATTACGTAAAATTTAATCGGTTTGAAATACGTATTTATAACGATCGTTCTGAACAACGTCGCTTTACCTTTATTAAACGTAATCTTTCGGTGTTTTTTTATTCGGTTTAGCTGAAACTTCGGAAACTTCGCTGCAAGTATATCGAATTGCTGTTTCCCGGGCGTTAAAATTTCACCAACATTAATATCAGGAATAATACCCTGAAAACTATTTTCGTATTTGTTCAAAAACGTGAATTACGATATTATATAGGCGTTAAACACTTCATTTACACAGTTTAGGCTTGTAACATATATAAAGGAGGTTTTTTATAGGCCGGAGAAAATAAATTAAGCGTTTTTATTGCCGTAAGCTTATAAATTGGCATTATTATACTTAGGGTCGTTTTTTCTGGATATATCTTCGTAAAGGTAGGCGTCGAATCCGTTATTTATTTCTTTGTATTTAGCTACGTATATTATAAAATTAATTTTTATCCGATCTTTAAATTTATACTCGGTTTAAAAATTTTGTTCAATCCGAATTCATTCGTAAACGAGGTGGTTTATAAATTAGTAGCCGATTTTGCCGTATACTATACACCGCTTTTATAAACCTATAGGATTCCATATATGTTTTCGCAAATAATACTATAGTTTCCATACGTTTCTTTTCTTTTTTCGAACAATCGTCATTATCTTTCGTTAATAAAGTTTTCTCCTTAATACCTATACTTTAGGAGTTTGTTTTACGTTTTATAAACCTTAAATCTTCGATCTAAAACATAGTAAATAATTGTAATAAAGTTTAATTTGGTAATTAAGTCCTTAATTTTAGTTTCATTAACTATAAATACTGATTCAAAACTCCCCTGTCGGCGTATAAAGGTTTTGATCGATGTCATAAAGCTTATATAAAAGGCTTTTAGGTTCTTTTCTGGTTTGAAAAGTATAAGGTCAAAATCCGGGTTTCCGCGGCAGGTTTTTATTACTATTTAGATAAATAATCTGTCACCTTAATATTTTGGTTTGAAAGTTACCTAATACTTTCGAAATTTAGGCAATGAAATGGTAAAGATTTCCTATAGTTTTTCATCGGCGTTTTTTATTAGTTTTTTTACGAATTTCGAAATCGTTTCGATTTAGTCTTCATCATAAAGTTCGTAATTAATGTCAGTCTAGAAGAAGGATTTAAAGCGGTTGAAATACTTCGAAAATATTTATACATATATAAGCTGATATATATATTACTCCATAATTTATACGAAAAGTATCACAGGTAAAATAATATAAAATTAGGATAACTTGATATATAATTTTTTTCGTATATTAAATATAACGCGTATTTTATTATTTAGTACTTTGTACAGTTCGCCGTTATAATTTTTATATCTATCCTATAACCTGATAAAGTTAGTTAACTTTGTAAAGTTACTTTTATCTGTGGGAAAGCGGTACGAAGGAAGGTCGAGGTAAGGGTCGTGGTTAACGGGTATTGATCTGTAAGGTACAAATTAGCGTTTTACGCCGCTCGTCAATCCCTAAAGCTGGTTGTTTTCTATGTTTGAGCCGATTCTTTTACGGTCGATCTAGCCGTTTTCGGTGTTTCAGCCGCTTCTGCTATAGTTGAACGGGTCATTTCCATCGTTTGGTGAATGGTTTGTTATTGGGTTTTATTCCACAATATATATCAGTATAAAAATATATTATACTTATATAATCAATAAGGATTGTAATCTTCTTTCTTTTTCGTAAACTTCATTTTAGGCCTAGGGTATAGTAGCTATATAAATAAATCGTTTTATTCTTCGTTCCCTTCGTTTTAATAATAATCTCTTTTACTCCGTAAAGTAACACCCTTTTACGAATTCCGTCAAATACATATCTTTATCCTTCCAATCCGTTACATCGATAATCTACGCCGTTTCGAATAGGGCTTTTATAAGGCGGTCATTTTTACCTCCCGGGGTATTCATTCCTTTATTTATCAGCTAAATCCTTAAGGCTTTAGCAATAGTAATATTTACTATTTATTACATCTTTAACGTCCAATTCGATTTTTTCAAAAAAATAATCTAGTAAATTATGTCTTTGGATTTTTTCCTCTCAATTGTGGAATATAACGGTAAAAATTACTATATTTATAATATAGGGTTTTAATTCCTTAACTGGAGAATCGATGGTATTATCCTGAAGACCTAAATCGATTTAATATATTATAGTTTTTTTAACTTCTATATATTCCACCAAGTGATTGAAGTAAGCGTTAGGTTCCTCTAATGTTATTCATCTTAAGGCTATAGCTATAGGTATCTCAGGGTAGTTAGGGGTTACTGTATGTACTTAGTATGTTAAAACGGGTTGAGTTGATAATATTATACCGAGATTAAATTTGGGTGTCTATAAACGGTAAACGTAAATTAAATAAAATAATTAAAGTATTTAACAAAGTATTTATTAGCGTTTGTCAATATGGATTAATTTCAAATAATAAATGAATAAGACGTAAATATATATTAGTCAAACAATTTGAATTAGTTCTACTAACGTTTAATAGCGTTATATTAATTAAGTAGTTCAACAAAAACTATAACGTTACATATATTAAACTTAAAATATATAAGGCGAACATAGGAAAGTAGGCAGGGCAAAGGGAGTATAATTGTATATTCCGGTATTTGGTAATCGATCTGGATTAGTGTATAGTAACTGAACTTCTTAGGGAAATCGGTTTAATTACTTAATTCGTAACCGAACTTGGTGAAGTGGTTGGTTTAGTTACATTATATATAAATAATCTTATCAAAGAGATTGGTTTGGTTGTTTTATACGTAACCGCTTCTACCAAAGCGAGTAATTAAAATAATCGAAAATCGGATGGGTTATAATAAAAGGTTCTGAAACTTGGTAGTTACGTGGCCTAATACATAATAAAACATTTTTTACAAAGTATCTAGGTAGATCAAAATTCCAAATAAGGGTTAATAGTGATGTAATAGGGCTTTTCATAAATAAAACGTTATATAAATGTTAATGGTATCGTATTAAAGTTTTTATTCTTAAAATTATTTAGTTTTTACAGCTTTTAATACTTTAGCGTGTAAATCTTATAAAAACGAAATATTAGAATACAAATAGTTCAACTCCTAAGCTATTTGTAGTTTACCAAGTCGGCTACTAATTAGTGTTAATAAGGGTTTAAAAATAGTATTATACGTAAAATAAGGTTTAAAGAAAAGTAATTAAAATGATTGGTATTATACTATAAAAAGATAAATGTAAGAAAAAGTATCCAGAGGTATACGCTATGGGTAAAGGCTTATAAATCCTCGCCTAACATGTACTACTCTAAATCGCTCCACGTATTTCTGTTCGGTTTGGTATAGCTATTACAAACCGATCCATAAATTTCCGTTTGGTATAGTATAGACATTCCAGACCGATCCATTTATAATATACTTTACGTCTTTCAAGAGTGCAGCCTGTAGCGTGATACGTTATCGTGCACTCTGCAGGAGTACACCCTGAAATACAGTGCACTGCCACTAGGCCTATGTATACTATCTATGAGAGTATATAGTAATATCCACAATAAGAGGATTAAATGACAAATGCGAAATCTGGACTAAAAAATTAATATGGTCCTAATCGACTAATCGAAATTCAAGTTAATGATTTTTACAAATAGGTTTTTCGTAAATAACACCAACTTATCTTGACAAATAGGATATCTTATAACTTTCGTTGATAAAAATGAGCGGGAAAGCTGATTTAGTATTATTGGCAGCCTAATTTACTAAAACTTTGTAAAATATAAAAGCATTACATAAAGCGTAATAACTTTGAAAGTACAGGATATAATGGCACGCTTTAATGTAAGAATAAGATTATGGGAATCCCTTAACGTTATTACCAAATAGCTGAAGATTTTTCGAATCCCGATAGTAATTTATACCTACTCGAGGAGCCTGTTCGAATGCTTGTTGAAACACGGAACCATTAGAAAAAAAGTCTAATAATTGACGTAATAATACTTCGCGAAGCTTATAAAAGAAGAGATATTGAAAAGTTCCGATAAATTAATGGAAAAGATAATCCTACTAATGTTATAACAAAAGCATCGCCGAATAAGGCTTTTAAAAGGTTTGTAGATAATAATAAGCTAACTATACGTATCGAAGTCTATATTAATAAGCCACCTGGTAAGCCCAAAACATTTTACGGTGGTGAAAGATACATTGTTAAACTGGAAGACAACCAGAAGAGTAACTATATTGACTTGTTTAACTAGTATGGCTAAAATAAAGGATTATACGGGTTTGTAACAAAAAAACTGTTCGTAGGAATCGATGAAGTAGAACTTCAAAACCGTGGGGTAACTGACGAAAATAAGGGTTAATTCATATGTAATAGTTGTATTTGAATTCGGAGGTCAATTACAATTGATAGGGGTTTGGCAAATTAACGAAGTCGCAATTTATCGTTTTTCGGAAAAGATTAATTAACCACATTGGTGTACGCGTACAAACTAAAAATCTACTAGAATTGGAATATTAGTATTTGTAGTAAAATAGGTCAACTTTACTTATAGTAAAGTTAACTATACAAACTACAAGTTAGGTGCATCATTTTATATGAGCCTATTGTACTTGGCTCTAAGTAAAGTGCAATATAGCTCCACTTTACTCTAGAGTATAGGCCAAGCAATTGGCTATATAAATTACTATGCAGACCAGCTAGTAGTCTTCCAAACCTAGAACAATACATCCACCACTTGACTACTGCAATACTTCTGTTACTTCGACTAATTGAATCGATAACGTTGCAACGTCTAATGGCTTATTGATAGGTTAGCCTTACCAATTGCTTTACCATTTACCCGCCTTCCGCTATACGAGGACTTCACTTTATAATGGCAAAACAAGTACGTCGATTATCGTAGGGCCGTTCTTTGTGTTAAGGGCGTAGTTAACTTAGTGGCGTGTTGATTCCTTCTGCAATTCTTTTAATACTTTCCTGTAGTCCACGGCTTGCTTTTAGGTACTTATTAATAGTGGAAATTCATTCTTTAAACGTTAATAAGCTTTAAAAACCAATAAGGTTAAAACTCAACCATTAAGGCCTAAATTATTATTCCACCCCTTCACCGCGATTTGAAAGTATGCCTCTAAATCTGTAAAACTATCAATTTCTAACGGAAAGATATTATACATTCAGCAAAGTAATAAATACTACTTTTTAGCCTTCCCAATACTCCAGTAAGCCTTTATAAGTATCTATTTACACTAAATTCCTATCATTTTAATATTTTCCTAAAACTCTGCCGCTGTAAAATTAGTATTGATATCGTAAACCACGATATTAAGTGGGCCCAAATACATATCAATTTACAAAAACATGAGTGTTTTCTACGTATCCTCCACCAATAGGAACTTTAAAAACTTAGTTTAGTAAAAAACCTTTACGAAGTCAACGATATAAAAAATGAACTTATTATCCAAGTAAAACTTTTTAATAAAAACCTTGAAATTGAAATCCTTGTCGTTTTTCAATATAAACTTAAATTCTTGGAGCGTTCAAGTATATATTAAGCATTAATGATAAACCTTTTCAATAAATTAAAAAAAAAATGATTCTATATCTTTATACCTTATGAAATTTAGGACTCTATATAATTCATTAATAGAAGGGCAATTAAAACGCAAGTATAGTGAAAGTATCTTTGAATCAATCAAGTTTAATATCACTACCTCTAAGCCCTAAGGATAAAACTATAGGTACCTTCACTCAAAGGCGAAAAAACCTTTAGCCGTTTTTAATCAACTCATTAACATTAACGTTAACGTTAACGAAAAAAGTCCTCATATCCTTCAAGTAAAAAAAGGAAAGAGGTAAAGAACTTGAGGATATAAAATGTATGTAATCTCAAAATGGTTTCAATTACTGTTATCCCTAGTAACAATATTTATTCACCTAATAAGATGCTAACTTTAGCCTTATTATTATCGTAACGATTAATTTTAGTCGTTGTAATTCTTTCCCTCCGTAACTACATATACTACGAATAGCCTCTTTCCAAGTACTTTATTGCCCCTGTATCCGATATAATACCTTAAAATGGGTAATTCGTATAACAATCGCAAGAGTTAAAGATGTATAAGAGGTAAACGGCTTGGTTAAGATGAAGGTAAGGTTTTTCACCATATAAATAGTATGAAAAGGGGTAGTTGGCTAATAACTAAATTATATTAGAGATTGTATATTTTTATTACTTCATTTGATTGAAGATGTTATTACCTTTAATAATTGTATCACCCTTAGAGTTTACAATAAAGTTCAAATAATTTTATTTGGAAGTAATAAGGTACTAGATATTATATATTACCTTTTTGTTATTATATTTAGTATTAGAGTAACGAGTCTATCAATCGTTACATTTACTACAAATTTAACTTTAATTATTATTGAAATAATATTTTTATGATTAATGAGTCCACTTAAATGTTAGCCTCATTAATGTTGACATGGATGTTACCTTTAGTTTAAAACTGTTAGGCTAGATTTTAGGTGTTAAGGGCATTTATAGTCGGTTGACTTGACCAACTATCATAAGGTTTTCTTTATTTACATTAGGGAAATTGACGGTTTAGGGGTATATACTAAGCTAGTTCTCTATAAGCATTATAACAATTGCTACTAAGGAGTGTAACTGGCTAAAAAAAACTTTCGTAAATGAATTCTAGCCGTTTTAAAGCGTATTCAAACTCGTTAACACCCGTAACGGGTGCCCGTACTTGTCCGTGAAGTATAAATTCATCAACATAAGCTTTGCCCATTACTTGATAGTATAATATCAACTTATTAAACATCTAATTTAGCACGTTTATTGGTATTTTCGCTTTTTTTTTCTTTGTTTTTATCGTACTTTATCTTATAGTAGCTTCATCCGTATGATATTATGTAAGGTAAACGTCGTACTCGAAATGGTTCTTTATACTATCATAAATTTTGTGAAAGGTAGTTGCTTAGATCAGAAATATTAGGTAATAGTTCATGGTATACCATATAAGGATTCCGGGATATAGTAAGTAAAAACTAAATGAGAGAACCTTTATCCACTTATGAATGTTTAAAAAGGGCATTATCGTTGTATCAAAAAGGTTATAAGGTTTTTCGTTATATTTTTCTACATCAATACAAATCTTATCAAAGTCCGTAAAAAGAGTATAGTTAATATTAATCATATTGACAAGTCCTGGAGGAAATTAGCGATAATCGTCCCAATCTTTATTAATATTTTCTTATAGTTTAAGCTTTAAGGCCCCCAAGTCACAGTGTTAAGCGTAATTACGAATCGCTGAATACAAAGGGTAAAGTTATGTAATAGGATCTATAGTAGGATTATATGTATAGGTAAACCTACTGTGAAAAGTTGTTTAAATAAGTTAACTATTCTGATTAAATATCTAGATGGTAATAATGATTTAAAGGTTTTAAAGAACTTAACGGTCTTACTTAATTGACTAGTGAATGACAGTAACGTTAATTCCCCTTGCCGCGTTAGCAGCCACTGTTTTACGCGTTCTAACGCCGCCAAAAAAGTACTCCGCATTATCACGTAAAGTTACTAAGCCTCCAAATAGGTTAGCAGGTTCCTTACTGTTAGCGCGTAGAAAGGATTAACTTAGCTAGGAGTAAAGGAGAGGTTCCCTAAAACGTATATAAAGGCGTTAAAGTTTTTCGAAATCCTTGCCTTTAAAGCGTAGGTTTTAAGGGCATTCCTTGTGCTATTTTAGATCGAAAATAGTTTATGTCAGCTTTATAGCACCCTATACTATTGCGTAAATCCCTCGTCGTTTAAATTCTAACTTAAGCCTCAATTTAACCCCTTTTTAAATTTTCCTTCACATGTTAATAATACAGTTATCAAAGAAGTTATAGTAATTACGAAAAACACAATCATCGCAGTTGAGGGTTTTACCGCCATCTTAATCGAAAATATAATTATTGACAAAGTTAACTAGGTATTTCTCTGTCAAGTCTTTGTTGACATTGAACTCCCAAAACTCTTTATCATAATGCTTTGAAAAAGGGGGTTCGAAGGCTTGGTTTGCCTTTATTCTCTTTTAATTAGGTCTTATCATAAGGTTTTGGCTAGTGTAAAACTTGATTTTTTGGTGTAAGGTCGCGTAGAAGCTTGATGGCTTGGTTTTGGATAGTGTATTATAGCGTTTTCAACGCAAATTAACAAATCTTGGTGTTTTTCGCTTAAGGTAACAAAATTGATGATTAAATCATCGTAGGGGAAGGAAAAAGAGTAAAATAAAGGGAGAAAAAACTTGGTGTTTGGGTAAAGGTTTGATATAAAGAGTGAGGTCAAAGGTTGTTATGATAAGTAAAGATCGAAGATTATTTGTTGTTTTGGTCGTAGGACTTAGTCGTTTTTTAATAGAAACACCCGTAGTAGTATCAACTTAGCCGTTTACCAGATTTCCAAACTTTAAGACTTCTTGTTATGGACCATACCATTGGCAATTGAGTTTATAGGTTACGTGACTATACATGTAATGGGATACGCAGTACCTGGCCCGAGCCCGATCCGAGCGCGGTCCATATGCGGCACGTTCGAGGGCATGTGACGGGCTGAGAATTGACTATGCCCATAAGCCTTGCATGAAGGGCCACTGTAGCCTCTTCTAGTCTTCTGCTTATACCTCAATAGCAAACTCCATTTAGCAACTACTTGACTTACCACTGTAGTTTGGACCATAACACTTCTAACAATTAACTTTAATATCTTTTAAAAGGATCTTTATTAAATATTTCTTAGTGTTTTCAATAACAATACTATCACTTACTTCAAGATTGCCTTTGTAGATTGACGTAACCTAAAAATCTTCTCTGTTTTTCTACTGTTATGGACTGGCGTAATACTAATAGAAGCCTTTCGAAAAAATCTTTCCTCTACCCTAGACGCCGTTATTAACGTAGATCTTAACCAGAAAGTAGATTTTTCTTCCACTTAGCCAATCTGTTCTTAACCTAATAATCACTAATCAGTGTTCATAGGGCTTTATATGTTGTAACATTGTCGATTCTATTGCTTGAAATAACATTTTAATTACATGGTCAAGTGGTGAATGTATCATTTTAGGTTTGGCAGACCGCTAGCCAGTCTGCGCAGTAATTTGTATGGTTAATTTCTAGGTACGTACCATAGTGTAAAGGAGGCGTATACTGTACTTGACTTACAACCAATACAGTTAGTTCACACAAAACAATACACTTAATTTACAGTTAGTAAAGTCAACTTTACTGTAAGTAAAGTTGATTTAATACATTGCAATTACTACTATTCTCACAATCACGAAAACTAATAGTTAAAATATTGGTAAAATTGAAGTTAATTTCGGATTTCGAGAATAATTATCGTTGTAAAAAACGACAATTATTTAAAATGTGATTAGATTATTTATATTATATATCCTAAAATCACTTATCTTATTCTTTTTTTACTTCAAAAGATATAAAAAAATTCAGTATCAACATTAACATTAACGTTAAAGAATTAGTTGAAAAAAGTTAAAGGTTCTTTTTAGTCTTGAAGTCAGAGTATCTTTGGTTTTATCTTCTAAGTCCAAAGATAACAATCTTGAATTTAACGGAGTGAAATATGTGTTAATTATACCAGATTTTTAATTACTTAGTCGTCGATAGAGTATATATAGTCCTTAAGTCCATAAGGTACAAAAATGCAAAATACTTTATTTTTAAGTTAATCTAAAGTTTTTCCATTATTGCCCAAAATATATCAAAACCCCATCAAAATTAAAATTTATTTCAAAAGACAATAAATATTATAATTACGAGATTTTCTTTAATATTTTCAATTTGGATTATAAGCTTGTTTTTCACGTTATTAATTTCGTAACCTTCTTTTATAAATTTCAATTTTTCAAGTCACTGTCGGTAAAATATACGTGGAAAACGTTAAAAAATATTGTGGTTTGATTCATATTTAGGTTCATTTAACTTCGTTGTTTTCGATGACGATATCAAATTTACTGCAGAATTTTTTAAGGAAATACAAAGATAATAGGGATTTGGTATAAATAAGTACTTATTAAAGCCTATTGAATCATTGGAAAGATTAAAAAGGTATATATACTACTTCGTAAAGAATAAGATATTTTTAAGTTGAATATTGAGAGTTTACAGATTAAAAGAAACGTTTTCAAATGATGGTGAAGGGACTGAATAATATTATAAGCCTTTATCGATTAATATCATTTGTATTAATTTGATGAACCTGTTGAAATGCTATTAAAAGCTCGTAATCACTAGCGAAAAACGCCTGATGATCAATATAATAGCGCTCTATAAAGCTCATGAAAGCAAAGAAATGTAGGAGTTATGACAGATTAATAACGAAGACAACCCCGCTGATATAATAACGAAAACGTTTCTAAATAAGTTCTTTGAAAAGTTTGTAAACAACAATAGTATTATAGATTCAGGCTATTAGCCATTGGGTCTATTGGTTATATAACTGTACACGTAACAAGATGTGAAGTACCCGGCCTGGGCACGGCTTAAGCACGGCCCGCAAACATTACATTTGAGGGCACATGACGAACCGTACACAAACCGTGTATATAAGTCTTTTACAAAAGATCTTTATAATATTTTCCAATCTTTTTATACCTTGACTATAAACTTTATTTGAAACTTACCTGATATAACTTCGTAGGTCGAACCATAATATATAATTAAAGTCTTGTTTTATTCTTTTAAAGGAATTTTCTTGATAATAAACAAATCGATAACAAATATTAATACTTTTACGTTACACTTTAAAGCTACCAGAAAAAATAAACCGTCAGCGAATAGCTAATCCTCCACTTCCGTAAATTCACCCGTTTACCCCTTTTAAACCGATTTGAGCCGAGATAACTCGCTCATAAAATACCATAAGCTATATCGTATTTATTTTAAATTAAATGGAACAATCTACTTAATCGACTTTCGTAGTTGACGTTACGTTCGATTTCACCTGAGTCGTTACTAAGATTTAATAATTTGAAACTAACCAAACGGTTACTAGAATCAAGCTTTTAACACCAAAAAGTGGCTAAAAGAAATAAAATTAACCGTAATTCGATAGATTTACTTATACTGAGGTAGCGAAGCATTCAAAGATCCAGTTCTTATTAAATACGAAGAAAATAAAAATTGGGAAAGGTATGCATAGGTTTTTTTACGTATGGAATTATTATACGTCGGTTCGAAAGTAAATTATTACGACATATCCCGAGGGCAGCAGACACAAGTGAATATATGATACAAATGAATTTTTCAACTATATGAAAACTACTTTAAACGACTTTTAACGCGCGGATAAAGATTTAGTTGAATTCAAAGGATTGTTTCAAAACGATGAAAACCTATAGGTACTGTTTTCTATTAAATTTAAAATATTACTTACTTGGTTAGATGGTTTAAACTATCTTTTGACCGTTCAATGTAACTACCTTTATTTTCATATTTTTCTACGTATGAGAAATAAATTTATTATAATAAACGTTAATCGTTTCCATTATATCACTACTTGAGCAAAATGCCGCGAATTCGCGAACGATTTGAAATCTTTAAACCTAAAAAAACGTTTTGGTCAACAGTTATCGGAATTCGTATAAGTATCTGAACTAAATAAAAATACAAGTATAAAGGGAGTTTACGTCGTTTATATATCTTCGTTGAAAGACCGCGGTAATCGCGGTCAATTATCTTAATAAACCCGTTCGGTATAAGTCTAGGACTAAAAACGTCAGGTAATATAAATGAAGGCGAAGCACTAGGCTAATCAAACTATTAAACTTTACCTAAATTATAGATTTTTGAGCTATTACCAATAGGATTATAAACTCCGCCCGGCTGTTCCTGCAACATAGGTATATTTAATTTGAAACGAAAAGAGAAATATAAATTCCTTATTATCAGCGACGGGTAAATCTTAACTCATAAATATAGTCTTATTCTGGAAATATCAAACCTTAAGGACTTAATTACAAAATCTAGTAAAAAAGTTTAATTTTATTAAAATACGTATAAACGAAGATCCATTTCTTATCCTTATACTTCTTCATAACACTCATTTTTTGAACATCTAGGTCGATTTTCACTATCATCATTATCATGTTATCAATAAGGCTTTAATATAGAGGTTATGTATAAAATGAATTCGGCTATTATATCCTCGAAATTGAAGTATAATATCAGTGTTGTGGGGAAATACACGTATTACTTATATAGTGAAGGTTCACGTAAATATTAAGAAATAATCAACCACAGTATTAATATATATTATTTCCGAAATAACGCGGGAAATGATTTTTCATATTATTTGGATACGAAACTAATAACTCACTTTAAACGTTGGCGTAAATCGTTTCATAATTAATAGTTAAGGAGGATTAATAATCGAAGCAATAATACTATGCTTTAGGTCTGGCAATATTCGAGGTATTATATAATCTATTTTAATTAGTTCAACAACCTAATTGTCGTGAGTTACGTAAAATACCAGGGACTAATCATAGTTTACTTTAGTTACAACTATTTACCAAATAACGCGGATTAAATAGTTAACGGCACTAACGGTCATAAAAAAAATATTTTCCTACCAGAGCTAACGAAGTTCCCATATCTATTTAATAACAAAAAGGTAACAGCTTCAGTCCCGTATTAAGGGAAACTTCAATATTACATTTATATGATATGAAACGAAAACGGATCTTTACTAGATAAACTATAAAGACCGTTGTATTCGATACTATGAAATCAACTTTTCCAGCTCCGATATTAAGTTAGAATAAGTCTTTTATTGATTATAGCGCTGGTATTGCTAATTTTGAAACCGGCAGAAAAGTAACGGTTTTACGTCGATTACCAGGCTTTCAATAATATTACAGAATAAAATCGTTTTTCTTTTTATCTAATTAAAGAAACCCTATACGTAGTATCTAAATGGACTTAATTTACGAAACTTCATATTCGAACGGCTTTTTACCATATTTGAGTTATACTTGAATAAAAGGAATCAACAGCCTTTCATACTTATTTCGGATTATTCGAATAATCAGTTACTACATTTAAGTTAATAAAAACGCCAACGACGTTCCAACGTTACATCAATTATATTATAGCGGATATTTTTCATAATTTCATTACTGTTGGTAGGCTTTTATCGGTGCAACATAGTCGATTCGAAACACTGTGGTCGAAGTAACTGGTGCTGCATTGATATTGTTGATTGAGGTGGTGTCAGTTCTAAGTTTGGCAGACTGCTAGCCGGTCTACACAATAATTTGTATGGCCAAATGCTTTGGCCTGTGCTCCAGTCTGAAGTAGGTACCTACTGTACTGCACTTGAAGTGCAGTACCCCAACCAGCAGTCAATACAGTCAACTTTACTTACAGTAAAGTTAACTAACTGCACTGCAATTGACCTGCTAAAAATAGAAACCAATATTGTTCCAATAATTACGGCTTATTTAAATAACGTCATAATTTTTTTTTCAATACCAAGTAAAACTATAAGATAAATGTTCGCGAAATTTTGAAATCCCTTCGCAATACCGGGTGAAACTTGGATTCAAAAAATATAAATTCGTTGTAAAGGAGTTAAAATACCTTCGTTTTATTGTAACAGTCGACGTATATATTCTAGTCCATCCAGAAAAATCCTGGCCATTAGTGAATAGAGGTTTTTACGTAACATTTGGAAGGTTCGAAGCTTTTTAAGATTTAGAAACTTTTATCAGAAATAAGCAATATTTCTGAGTGAACGAATTACCATATTCGAATTATAGAAAAAAACCCTAATAGGTTTAAACAAATAGAATTTTTTTTAATGTAAAAGTATATATTAGTTATAAACCCAATTTTGGTATATCAATATATAAACCGGCTAACGGTAATAAAAACTAATTACTCAGAAATAGATTTAAAAAGGTATCTTTTATGACGGGATAAAAACGGTATCATAAAGCCGGTAACATATTATTTTGATCGGATGCAAAACGTAATTATACTATTTATGATAATAAGGTTTTAATAATAATATCCTATTTAAAGTCATGTTTATTGGAATTATATAGTATTCGTGTCTCGTTTAGTATTCCAACGTATTATAAGGCATTAAAGTATTTTTCACCACACTTGATTTCGAAACGTTAAATTTTATAAGCCGAAATTTTGTTTTCTTTTTAATATCACTTACATTACCGACTCCCGACCTAAAGAATTCACACGGATTTATTAACCCGTAGATTATAAGATAAACCCGAGGGTAAAAAAACACCATGTGGGAGTCTTTTAATCCATTTGCATAACTATATCAAATAAGATAACAATAAACTCTTGTATCTTAAAAACGTATATTATAGCGGAGTATACGGATAAATTTAATGATACGAAAGTCTAGTTACTTAATATTGATAATACACGCTTAAAAGGAGAGTCGAAAAATACTAAAACTTTAACGATTGCGATATCGCCCTGAGCCTGGCCCGTGTTAATACCGTCAACTTGGGTAACATCGGGTAGTTACCTTATTTTAGGGTCGAGTACCTTAGCGGAATTGTAAAATTAAGGTATAACGAATAACCCGTTATATACGGTTCTACTATTAACGGTTATCGAAAGCGTTAAATATTTCCCAGTTAAAAAAAATTCTCGATATAAATTACAGATTATAACATCGACTAAATGAGTAAATTACGTTAATTATGGTCGTTTATAACCATAAATTTTTAAGTTATTAATAATGAAAGTCTTATAATAAATTTGAAATTGGTCTAAAATAAGTTATCCGAGTAAAAAAAATTTGTTTTAGGTCTTTTAAGGAGACTGTTATTAAAAAGGAATAGTTGCAAATAGTCGACGTCTATATTGAATATATATGTAAATTAAAGGAACAAAAATTCATTATACCCTAAGATAAAGCCTTCTTTAACCCCTTTTTATTTTAGATTGTTATGAGTTCTATATTTCCATCGAATTTATAATAAACCTGCCGAATACTCATAACGGATAACAGTATTGATTTTTTTCTTCTACAAATCGACTTTCTAAAGTTATCTAATTTAAGGTAATATAATTTCTAATCGTTGAAAAGTATACGGAACGCTTTCAGAATATGTGGTAAAGATTTTATAGCTTTTCTAAATTTATAATTAATAGTCGCGGCTCGGATTGGATAAGTACTTTTTAAATAACCTTATACCTATCAATAGGAATTGAATAACTTTTATTTACGATATACAATATATTAACGGAAAGCGATATTAAACGAGTACATTAAAAGAAAGAAAAGTAAATTCGAGTTATCGTCGCTTTTCCGTATTTTATTTAAGTGTTATCTTTTTCAACTTATTAATTCGTATTGAATAAACAAAAATCAACGGTTAGCTGTTCTAATACAAATTAACTAATCAATAGATACGAAATATCTTTTATACATACGGTAAACGGTGATATGAGATCGATAATTAACCTGTTGAAACGAGTTTTTACGTATTTAGTATATTTATGTGAAGGTAAAAAACTAGTTTAAGTGGCTATAGTACATATATCATAACAAATGAAAACGCGATAATCTATCGATAACACTAGGCGAAAGAATATAAGGTAAACGATTAAATTAAGTTTCAATTACGTAATATTAAAAAGAATCAGCTAAATAAAAGACTTCACTAGTTATATAATAAATACAGTATTGTTGGCGTTTTGAATCCGTTTAATATCGTTTTAAATCTCCTTAATAAAAACTCTATTCTTTACGTAAATTTGGTTAAGCGTACAATCATAAACTGTTTTCCCTCGTAAAATTTATCCGATACCCGCCCAGCCACAATCTTCATCGCAAATGATACAAGAAATTATATATAAGAACAAATAAAAATTTAAAATATTTTAGTTACGAAAACAGAGTGAGGCGATATCCGTTATATACTGATTAATTTAAAAAAACATGATCAGGCGGAAGAAGAATTTTTGAGAATTACCAGGATGTTATAATTATAAATAAATTTAGAGCGGAATAACGAGATACGTGGTTTTATAAAACCCTTGCGTTTCGACGTCGGCGCTGGATACGCCTTAAAAATTTTATATTGAATAAGTTGTTTTTTTGCCTGAGAATAATATAATATCAACGAAAAGTTGTAAAAATCCATTATTACTTTATTATAATACGTGTCGGTAAGGTCTCTACCTAGTTACATGAACGTAAAAAGTAGAAGAGTAATTGTAAAACTTGTGTATATTGAAGTAGCTAGTAAGATAGAAGAGAGAAGAGGCATTCGGAGAGTGCACGCTTCAGGTGAGAGCTTATAAGCTTTTACCTGGGCAGTAGCACTTTACCATACCCTTTGCTAATCTCTCTTCTAGGCAGTGGTACTCTACCATACATTCTGCCAATGCCCCTTCTAGGTAGTGGCATGATATTATATACTTTGCAAGAACACACCTTACAAAGCAGCATGTTACCATATATTTCGTGAAGGTATAATCTGCACCGTAGCCGCTTACTAAATATAAAAATGTATAATAATATCCATACAGGCAATCTTTTTTTTTTTAATGCAGCTTGCATCCATAATCTGGTAGTAACAGTTTAGTTTATAGTATAGCCTATATCTATAATTTAGAAGTAATAATTTGTATCCTTAGCTTAGTAGTGATTATTTCATTCGCAATGGGGTTCGTTTTCCGTGGTTAATAGTAATATTTTAAGTAAGGTTTTAATTAACGGGGTTGAAACTAATAGTGGTTACGATTCAAAAATTGTAAAAGTTTGGATTAGCAGTTTTAACCGAAGTAATAATCATAATAAGGTTTTGATTAATTTAGGCAATTTAGCAGTGGTATAGTTATTAATAGCGGTATGATTGTTAATCCTTATAAAGGTGTAATTATAAAAGTATAAGGGTAAACGGTAATCATCGGTGTCACATATTTTAGGGTTGATATAAAAAAATATATCGTTATCGGTTTAGGTAAGACTTCTTTTCTTTTTACTTTAAAGACGCATCCACTTTTACATTATAAGTCCCTAATCAGTGAATTGGAGGTTATATAAATAAATTAATATTTTTATTAATTATTCGTACTACTTTTATAGGTAAGTTACTTAACGAACTTCATATTTTAATCGCTTCCAAAAATGAATAACATGTCAAAACCACTTCCGTAAAAGCTGTTTAACGCGGCAACGAAAAAAAAAGAGACCGCCGTCGCAGCCGCCCGCCGCGTCGCTGCCAACACTATTACTAACCTCGCTTTCTCTGGTAACATATTGTTTATACCTTCCTTTATCTTTGCTTAGTCCCCCGTCGCCGCCACCGCTAACGCCCCTACCCCTTATCCCCCCTTTTACTCCTCCCCTCCTCCCTTACCTCTTAATAGAAAAAAAAAATGGGTTCCTAAGATTATTAACCTTACCATTTCGCCATAAGTAAAAACCCACTTACTTATAACAACCCCCTCCTCATAACCTAAAACGTAGCCTAATAAAGTTATAACGCGGTCCTTATCACTTGTTTTCCCCTTAATTCAAAGTATTTAAATATTTTTGTAAAGGAGGGCATAGAGGCCAACTTAACCCACTGCTTCTAACTACGACTCATTAAAGTATACCGCAAAGTCTTTTTAACTCTTAAAAAGTTAAAGCGACGTACCCGAGTCCGCGTCTCAGGGCTATTAATAGATACGAATTAAGTACCGTATGTCGCGTTCGTGACCGCGAGTAAGTTTATTAATGATTACCGTTTTACCCGGGATTGATTGGTCTGTTACCACCGTTATAAACGGATTATTATCGAATACACCCCTATTCCGATAATTTGAAGACTATAAGCCGAAGCCCTATTATAAGCTCACTATTTCTACGGTAAATTTCATACAAATCCATCATTCTAGTTGTAAATAATAGTTACTTAATATTTTAATATATCATTTGGAACGTACTTTAGAACCAATTACTTTTGTAATAACTAAAACAAACTAATATTGATTAATGATAAAATCTAATCGACGGCCGAAAAAGATGGTAATCTCTATTACCGTTTAAAAGGCGGGTTTACGTATATATTACGTAGGTGAATTCGATGACGTTATCTTACATAGTTATAAAAAGGGTATAACTCCTCCTATACCCTTACCTAAAGGTATGTAGATTAAATTGTAAGGTCCCTCCTTTGGCGGCGTCGGTGGAAAAGTCGATAACGGTAATAGCGGCGGCGCTCATTGCAATGGCAGTAGCGAGGGGGGCGAGAAGAGAGAAAACGAAGATGACAACAACAACGTAACGTCGACTTCCGCCCCCCCCTCCTTTTCGTAGCAATTAACCGCCTAGTTTCATTACTTTAGATTATCTGGCTATAATATAATTCGTCCTATATTAATATAATTACCTTTTAAAAATAATCATAACGTAAATAGTGAACTCTAAGGATAAAGAGTAAAAATGTATTTGATTAAGTTATAAATAGTAAAAACAAAAGTAATACTATATTAAAGGCGGTGCGAATTATATATTCAATGAGCGATAAAATATTAATCTCGGTATTAATGGTAGATTTGAATAAGGAGAAAATATCAAAAATGGTGTAAATAATAAATCCAAACAGCAATGAAATTCCAAAAGGAGTGTAAATTACTTAACTGGAGTAAGGGCGTAAAAACTTTCCAGTAACGACAATGAATAAACTTCTTATTAATACGAGCGCTTTTAATACACTATTCGAAGTCCCTGAATCATTAAATCCGTTAGGTTTAACTTTACATTAATTCACTCTGGGTCTTTTATCCCGCAGCCTCATACGATTCATGAAAAGTTATAATATCGATTTTAGTGCATTCCTCGTTCGAAATACCGAGTTTAACAAAGTATTTGTAAAGGGAAAAAGAGTTTTGTAAACCTTCAAAGGTAAAAGTTGAAAATTAAAGTTTAAAATAATAACCTGGACCATTATTACTATTATAATTCTGTAATCAAATCCACCAACTATACCGTAAATTTCTGAGACCAAAACGCTTCAAATAACCCGTTAATATTTGGTAAAGCTCTAATAAATGATACTTCAATAAATTCGAAATCTGTTTCGAGCTGGTATTACGTTCCTAAATATAAAAAGGAATCTTATTTACGATCTACAATCGGTATTATAAGCGAATAATCTATTAGTAAAAATAAATAGTTTTATAATATGTATATCAAGCGGTACAGATCGTAAACCGCGTTTCGGATTATTTATCTACCACGTAAGTTACTTATTAAACATTTTATATACTTTGTTCGAAGGGTTGTTTGGCATTATACAACATCTAAAAGGTTAAATACCGCCTCTAGCTAAGCTATTAACGCAATCTCAACGCTAAGTATACGTTAATATCTATATTTATTAGATCATTTGGTGCTCAATAGGTTAACCAAGGTAACTTTATCTAATCATCCATTTTCAATAAGGTTTGAAATATCGTTTCAAAACGTGATTTTACGCTATTAAAGTCGATTACACAGTCCTCCATTAAACATACCTTAAGTTCAACTTTTAGGTCGGCCTTTATAAGTTTCCTCCCCTTTATAACGAAAAGGGACGCATAATATAAAATTTATATATCTTCCGTTTATATACTAATAAGTGTAAATCCTTTAAATCGCGGTGTTAAAACCAAAATGTATAGATTGAAAATTGAGCTGGCTATTCGGAGCCGCTTTTTATAATGCCTTTGATAAATATTATACCAGTATACTCTAACCGTAATAAGTTTATAAAGCGGTTTTAGTATACGTGAAATCATTCATGTTAAGTAATGTTTTCGGAGCTTCGTAGGCATATAGGCGTAAGTAAAATGTTTAAGCCATTTAACCATATATAAACCTATATAATACTACAAAGTTTGATATAAAGGTTACAAGATGTATGTAAGGAGGTGTTAAACGCTAAAATTAAGCGATGGATTACTTTTTATGAGATAGAAGATTGGGTTATAATATTTTTCTGCTAATTTCATACTACCCTTTACGTACAAGGCGGATCTTTTTGTAAGGTTTGCCGGCCTTATCGTTTACATTGTAGACCAAATATATAGGAAAAATTCTATAGGCGCTGTAAACCTCTGAATCAAATATTTTAAGATAAAAAACGCCTTATTCGATTAAATTCGTGATTTCCTTTTGTGTTAATTTTCAAAATGGTCATTTAGAGAGGTAATGGTGACCTTTTAGCGAATATTTATACCCAACTCGCGGTCCGCCGTTTCCTTATAAATAACAAAGGAGCCTGTAACAAAAACTTAAAAATGTCTTTTATTTTTCGGGCCAAAAAGACGCCCTCGGCGACGTGGTGCTAGTTTTTTTGGTATAGGTCTACCGGCTTCATAAGGTTAGAGAAGTTGTAAAGGGGTATCCAGGGAGTGTATAGTATTAGGGGGCGGTTTGGATTCGTTGTTGTAAAAGTGGTTTTATTAGTAACACTCCCTATATTACGTTTCTAAGCCGCTTTTATTTACCACTTCCTGTTTAGATTTATGTACCATCGTTTAATCGAAATAAACTCGTATTTTTCTCTAGGTTTATAAGTATATTGCTTCCCTTTAACCCATTAATTTTCCAAAGGCTAATCCACCCTTAATTTTTGAGAAATTCAAATTTGAGATTATAATAACAAATTTAAAATGCTAGTGTTACATGGGTTTTCTTTGTAGTCAATACCTTTTAAATATCATTTCAATCTGTAGCAAACATAATCCTGTTATAACTTTCCCTACATAACTTACCCTTTGCGTCGTAGTTAGCGAAAGTATTACATGTGTGTAAATTTTAGAGTAAATACCGAAAATAAGGAATGGTAAAATTAATAGACTCGAGCTCGATATGTTATTTACATCACTAACCTCCATTTATAGGATTAATTTCTTTACACCAACACCTTTAAGTGCCTTGGATAGTACTTTATACGCTCTTTTCAACGACTTATGGTATCATTTATATTTTCCGATACCTGATAGTACCTTTACTAGTATTTAATTTTACGAATTGCCGACGATTCTGGTTTTAATACATTATTTAGTCGAATTGAACGTTATTTGGGTCTCGTAAGTAATTTATTTTAAAGATACTAAGTAAACTTTCGACTAGAACGTTATTTATATATCTTATTAGTTTGTAACGAAATATTTTCTCGTAAGTATTTCACCTTCAAATAATATTTTTATATCAATAACTCATAATACTAACTAGTTATTAAGGTATATCATATTTATACTGTCCTTTTAATAAAAGTTTATATCGTTTTAAAAATGGAATTTAAACCTTTATGGTGCCCATAAGTGTAATTATTATTCGTAATTATCTTTTTCGATAACTGTCAACGCTCTTTCTCTTTTTTTTTATTTAGCAGCATAAAATAGCCGTAAAAGGCGTTTTTCAACTATGTGTTTAAACCGACGATATAGCATTCTAATTTTCAGCTACGTTATATAAACGGCTTTAATTATACGTACTTCGAGAAAAACCTATAGGTAACCCAACTTAAAAAGGAACGGTATGAATGCATTATCTGAAGCGCAAACAAATTAATCAGTTCTGTTTTAAACCTTAATTCTGAGTTTATTTTTATTAGCTCATAATAGCAGGAATAATGTTTTAAAGTACACTATGTAAAACTTAACCGGTTTGAATCGCGTATTTACAATGACTATATTAAATAACGGCGTTTTACTTTTACCGAATAGAACTTTCTAGTATTTCTCTATCCGGTCAAATCAAAATTTCAAAAATTTCGCTGCGAACGCGTCGAATGGTCATTTCCCGGCAGTCTAGATTTTAATGACGCTAGTATATGATATAATATCCTGGAATCGGTTACCGTACCTGTCAAAAAGCGTGAATTACGATGCCATAGAGGCGTTGAACACTCTATTTTCGCAATGAATGCTTACTAATAGAGTAATACAGTATCTTATAAACTTAGGAAAATTCTCTAGTTGGTTTCCTTATCCTAAGTTATTAAGTTGTTTCATCGTTTTGAAAATTTTCCATTTTAAAGGTATATTCGTAAGGATTAGCATTAAATTTATCCTTCATGCCTTTGTAGTTAGCTACGTACATTGTAAAATTGGTTTTCGTTTGGCTTTCTGGTAGGTAATTGGTTGAAAATTAGAGTTTGGCCTGAATTTACTCGTATAATAAGGGGTTAATTGACCAATAGTCGATTTTACAGTATATGATATAACGTTTTTAAAACCCTAAAAAGTTCTGTATACTTTTCCATAAATATTACTATATATGTGATAGGTTTTGTACCTGATTATAAGGTTGTTTTAGCTAATAGATATTTTATCTTCAGTTTCTTGAGCTTTTTCCTTAATATCCTTTTTTTTAATAATGTTGGAATAGTATTTCATGCAGTGCAGTAGGTCAACTTTACCTACAGTAAAGTTGACTGTATTGCAAGTTGAGTGTATTGCTTTGTAGAGACTTATCGCATTGGATGTAAGTCGAGTGCAGTACGCTGCACTTCACTCTAAGGTACGAGCCAATCAATTGGCCATACAAATTACAGTGCAGACCGGCTAGCAGTCTACCAAACTTAGAACGATTCATCCACTACCTGACTACTTCAATACTACTATTACCTCAACCAATCGAATCGATAACGTTGCAACTTCTAAGGCCTACTAACACTAATCAGTGCTTGCCTACTTATTAGGTTAAGTATAGATAAGCTAAGTAGAAGAAAAAGCTACTTTCTGGTTGTTATACTTTGTAGCTAAAGTGGTTAGAGTCAAGGAAAGATTCTTATAAAGGGTCTTTATTAGTACTAAGTTAGTTCTCAACGGCAGGAAAACAGAAAAGACTTCTTGGCTAACGTTAGTCCTTAACGGAAATCTGGAAGTAAGCGACGGTATCGCTACTAGAAAACATCAAGAAATATTTATGAATCCTTCTTTTAAAAAAAACGTTAAAATTGACTGTTAGAAGTCTCAAACTTCGGTAAGTTGGCAAACGGCTAAGTTAATACTATTACGGGTGCTGCTACTATAAGAAAAACAACTAAGTCTCATGGCTTACAACAAACAACCTTCGGCCTTCACCTATAACCTTCAACAATAAACGATCTACGACCTTACTCTTTATACCAAATTTTTACCTATACTTAGTTTTTTTCACTCCCTACATTACACCGATCGCAAAGCTCGCTGGTTTAAGCTAATACAAGAAGCCGCGCTAAGAAAGTCATATTACGCGACCTCTCGCTTAGTCGCCGAATTTCCACGCAACTTTACGCCAAAATACAAAAACTATACATCTAAGATCACCAAGTTCCTCGCCTTACACGCCTATCAAGATGTCTACCGCTAGCTCCTACCTTGAAGCTATTACTTACCCTGCCAGAAAAGAAGCAATTAAAGCACTCGGAACTGGTTTTACCAAGTTCTACGACGATGACCTCTGGACGCTGGATGTTAACGAAGAATGAACCGAAAAATACTTTACTAACTTCATCGGATGCTTTATTGTTAAGAAAAATACTAGCCACGACCATGATTACACTTTTAGCAGATATCGCGAGTTTTTTAATTAATAGATAATTGATATGGGAGAAAAAAAATAAGAAGCGGTTAAGTTAAAACTTAGGTCTAAACTGGAAGAACGAGGGATTTTAATCCAAGTATAAAGCGTCATAATATTAGTCTAAGCCTTCTTCGACTTGGCCCAACTTAAAAAATACACTTACAACCCTCGGCCTAAAAGAAAAGCTATTAAGAAACCTCACCGCCCTTACACGCGATCTTAGGGACCTCTCCTTCACCCTTAGCTAAGTCAGACAGACCTCTTCACATGCCGACAATAAACCTGTTGACCTTCTCAGCAATTTAGTACCTTCATGTAACAGCGCGGAGTACACCCTTAGCGGCGGCAAAGCACGTAAAGCGGCGGCTGCCAACGCGGCCAAAGGTATTAATGTTGACACTCTCTACTAGTTAATTAAGCAAGATTGTCAAGCCTCTCAAAACCTTCACGTATCCGCCGCCCCATAATAATTCACTCGTCAAGCTCTTTGAAAGCCTTTTCCTTTTGAATTTACCTACGCGCGAGAGCCTACCACAGGTCTTACTATAGGACTTTACCCCTCGGGCCAGGCTACTGGCAATTACCCCCAACACCGTACCTTGGAGGCTCCAAGGCTTAAATCACCAGAAAATACCACTTAAGGCTGGAACGATTATTGCGACCTTCCTCTAAAACTTATTGAAATAGTGAATATCAACTACAAGCTTATAACAAACTTGGCTAAAATCTGAGATAACACAAAAAATTATTGCGGAAAGCCTTATAACTTTTTCTACATTAAGATAATACCATTTTTAAACATTTGCAAGTAGATGGAGGTTTCTCCTTTTGGTTTTTATTATTATTTCCTTGGATCCTTATAAGACACACCAAAAACTATTACCTAACCTTTTTAACTTAAGCAACCAAATTCCTCGAAATTTATAATAATATAAAGGGCTCTTCGAATACGACGTTTATTTAACGTAATACTACAAAAATTGGGCCACAACGAGGTAGACTACAATAATAACAAAGAAAAAAAAAAAGAGGAAACACCAATAGATGTGTTTAACTAAATGTTTAATAAGTTGATATTATACCAAAAGGTAATAGAGAAAACCTACGTTAATGAAGCTACACTTTGTAAATTGGTACGGGAAACAGTTATGAGCGTTAACGAGTTTGAATACGCCTTATAACGCCTAAATACCACTTATAAAGACTTTTTTTTATCCAACTTCATTCCTCATTTGCCACCATAATAACTTGCATACTAAAATCGCTTAGTATATACTCCTAAGCCGGCAACTTTCTTAATGTGAATAAAAAAGATTTTACGGTGGTTAACTATGTCGACCGCAAATATAGGTGCTTATAAAGCTTAAGGTTTAATCTATAAACCTTAACCTTAGACTAAAGTCAGTAGTCATGTTAATGTTAACAAGATTTAGGCGGATCCGTTAACCATAAGTACTATTGTCGTAATAATAGTAAAAGATATAAAATCTACAAAACGTTTAGCTATTGGTTAACTCGTTACCCACCGGCCGAGATTGATAACCGGAAGGTAATATACTACGCCTAATACTCTATTATTTCGGAATAATATTACTTGTATTAAATCGAAAACGTTAAAGGCGATAGGATAGTTAACGTCATCGCTAACGCTTTAAAGCAGATCAAGTGACATGGAAATAATGTTTCCGATACGGCTTAATAACTAGCTGAATACGTCTTTCTATACCGTTTAGATTGTAAAGACCTCTACTTTTACTCTAACCAAGCCCTTAACTCCTTATATACCTTTAACCTCCGCGATCGTTACGCGGACTATATATTTTAAGGTATTATGCTAGATATAAGGATAGTAAGGTAATTAAAAGAAGGTTATTTGTAATATATAGCATTGAGAAGGGAAAGTATTACAGCCATTAAGATTGATCGATACGATGTTAACAAGGTTAAAGTTAACTTTAACCCGGGCAAACAACTATTATCATTATGGAAAACGGTAATTTAATCTATTATGGGAACAATTACGTTTCATTTTCTTAAGTCCCTTACTCCTTTCCTTCCTTGTTTAAAAGACATAAAGACTTTCGGCGTTAATGTCGACGTCAACGCAGACGAATTGGTTAAAAATAATTAGAGGTTTCTACTCTCCCTTAAGTAGGATTACCTATAGTTTCATCTTTAAGGTCCGAAAACAGTAGTATTACACCTAAAAAAGCCGGAAATACGTTAACTACACAGTTATTTTGACTATTTAACCGTTAATAATTTATACAAAGTCCTAAAGTCCGTAGGGCATAACGATGTGGAATATTTTACCCTAAAAGCTATTAAAAGCCTTGGCCACTATTGTCAAACGTATACCCAAGCCCCTCGGAGATTTAAGTTTACACTAAAAGATAATAGGATTTTAACTGCGAGATTTTTAGTAATGTATTTTATTTGAATAATACACTTGTTTTTTACATCGCTAATTTCCCAATTTCTTTTCACAGAGCTAAATTTCTAAAGTCTTTTTCGATAAAGGATATATGGGAAACGTTAAGGATATTGTGTATTAATACATACCTGAGTCCATTGGACGTCGTCGTCCACGACGCTAATATAAACTTTACTACGGTGAAATTCTAGGAAGATGCCAAGATAATAGGTATTTAGTGAAAATAGGTACCTGTAAAATCCTACTAAAGTATTGGAAAGGTTGAGAGGGCATACGCCCTACTTCTCCAAGTTTATAATATCCTTACGTTGGAAATTAAAAGCTTTACAGATCCGGAGACACGTTTATAAATAATAGTGAAAGGTTTTAACGATATTGTAGGCTTTAACGATACAGTGGGCTTTAACAGCTTAATGTCAATACTTTTAGTCTTTGGAGCGTACCCATGCCTGACGAGTGAATCTCTGCCCTCGGCAAGTACTTAGAAACGTTTTATGGCCTATAGAAAATTTTTGAGGGAATTACGAAGAGAATCAGCACGCCGCCAAATTAATAACGCCTTTAATACCAAAAACGATCCTTTAATAATCGACGTACTTAATTTTCCGTTTCAAAGTAAAGTTCCTGTATAGCGGGAGCCGGGTTAATAAAAGGACTTATACAAATATTAAATATCGTAAACTTTAAAGTAGTTATTAAAACTGTTAACGGTTTTATATCCTTCAGAACCACTTAGGTTAAGCCCTATATTAGGGGTATTAAAGATAGAAACCCTTAAGTTCAATTACCGAGCTAATACAAACCTCCATCACCCATTATCAACAAGCCGATAAAACGCCGCTGGCGTGGACGACCTTCGAAAAAGAAAAACGTTAAAAAGGAGGAATATAAAACGGGGCGTATTTATAATACTGCTTAGATAATCAGGAAAAAGAAGGATAACGAAGACCTAACACTAAAGCTCCAAAAGTAAAGGATTATTAAAAACTCTGGAAAACCCTTTAAAGAAAGTGAAAAAGTCAAGATTAACGGCCTACTAACTCGAGGAGTTATAGAACTTATACCAAAAATTGACTTTAACCTTTAAACCCCAAACGTAACAATCTTTAAGTCGAAGATTATTTATAGGGTTAAAGGAAAAACCATGGGACGACCGTACGAAAAATCACGCCTAATCGCTTCAGGATACAACTATAAAAGCAAAGAATAAATCCTTACATAGTCGCTAACGATTTAGAGAATCAGCTAAAGTTTAGTAGTCACTTTAGTAATAAGCTTATTAGCTTGAATTAAAGGCAAGTTTCCACTTAATAGTTGTGATATAATATAAGCCTATACGTAATTAGCAACGGATTTATAACGAATAGTATTGCTAGAGTTGCTATAGGACCTCCATTACATTTACCCTTTAGGTATGGTAATACATTATATTAATCTATTATACGTATTGTATAAAGCAAGCGTTTATTGGTTTCTAACCTACTAGTCGCACTTTAAATCATGGCTTACGATAAAATCATTAACTTATAACCTGTGACTATTAGTAACATGTAAAACCAACTTCGATATAGTAGGTATATAAACTAACGATACCCTCTTTGTAGGAAAAAATGGCTTTAGAATACTGGAATAGCAAGCGATTAAGGATTCCAAGTTCTAAAATTACAAGCTGGTAACGACGTTGACGGAAAACACCCAACTGGACTTTAATAAATCGTTAATCTGTATGTTTGATATTAACGCCGGCCTCAATTTTCGCTAAAAGGGCTAAGGCGCTATTTTAATCATAATTAACAAGACTAACGAGGTCAAGGCTTAACAGTACCTGAAACAGAGTGTTTTAGGTAACTATATTATTACCTTATGCTAACCGAAAGCCTTTTACGACCTATTTATTACGGCATAAATACAAACACTAACGGATAAGGAATTTAACCGGGTAAATGAAAGACTCGAGTGACAGATATGGAACTTGAACCACGGAATTAATATGGTCTTAATTGATCTTTTAAAGGCTAAGTTAATAATCTTTACAGATAGATCTTTTGTAAATAATATTAACCTATCTTTATAAATCGGCTTTCTAATAAACCTCGTTAATAAAAATAGTTAGGAAGATTAATTTAGCATTATAGGCAACTTAATTCACTAAACCTCCGTTTAGTACAAAAGGATTACACGAAGCGTATTAGCTTTAAAGGTTTATGATATAATGTTAGGCTTCGATGTAAGTATAACAGTATAGGAAACCCTTGTTATCATTACCAGGCAAAGATTTTTCCTATCCAGGTAGTAATCTATACCGACTCGAGGAATCTCTTTAAATGCCTTTAGAAGCTCAGAACCACCAATGAAAAACGTTTAATAATCGACGTGATATCATTCCGCGAAAACAACGAGAGGAGGGAGATTAAGTAATTCCGATGGATCGATGCCAAAAACAACCCTGCTAACGCTATAACGAAAAAAATTCTGCACAAAGCCTTGGAAAATTTTGTGGACAGCAACAAACTGATTATACGAATCGATAGTTACGTTAATAAATCGCTCAGACGGCCCAGATCACGTGACAGCGGGAAGAGATATGCAGGCAAACTGGAAGATGGCCAGGGGATTAATGAAAATTTATTTAAGTGGCATAGTTAATATAAAGGCTTGTAATGGTCTGTAGTATAAAAACTTTTTGTAGGAGTTAATAAACTCGAATATCGGGGCAATGGAGTAATCAAGGTCAAACGGGGTCAATTTTCATATAATTGGATGTAATTTAGTGTAGGAGTCAACTGGAATTAACAGGGGTCTAGCCAGTTAACAAAAAAGTAATTTAGTGGCAACCGGAAAAGATTGGTCAGCCACACTGGCATGCGCGCGTACAAACCAAAAAGCCGCTAGTGTTGAAATAGTATTACATGCAGTACAGTAGTTCAACTTTACTTAGAGTAAAGTTGACTGTACTGCAAGTTAAGTGTATTGCTTTGTAGAGACTTACCACATTAGGTGTAAGTCGAGTGCAGTACGCTGCACTTCACTCTAAGGCACGGGCCAAGCAATTGGCCATACAAATTACAGTGCAGACCGGCTAGCGGTCTGCCAAACCTAAAACAATTTATCCACCATCTAACTACTGCAATACTACTGTTACTTCGACCAATCGAATCGACAACGTTGCAACGTCTAAGGCATACCAACACATAACCGTAATTAATAAGGTTATTTTATTTCGGGTATCCTTTAAATCATCGGTTTTTGACGTAGTGAATTATTTCGGAGAAATTTGTTATAGTAATTTAACCCTCAACCTCAATGTTTTCGGTTATAAATGCTAATTTAACACTTTCTTGTCATTGTAACAAAATTTTGAACGATATTTTAGGGTTCGTAAACAAAGTTTTCTAAGTCTTTTTCCAGTTTCAATAATATAACATTATTCTTTTTTGTTTCTGCGGTATACCTTTATATCAATTAAGATAAATAATTTGTCTCCCTTGTAATTTCGTTTAAAAGCCGCCTAAGATTTCTGAAACGTTCTTGTTCAAGGTGGAAAGCACTTTTTATAAAGTTTTCTTAACGTTTTTACGCTAATTCCTTACGGATTTCTAGGTAGTACCCGTCCAATCTCTATCGTAAATTTCGTAGATTATTTCCGTTTCGAAATCCATTTTCAATAGATTATAGTACTTCGTAAATATATCCACTTACATAAGGTGGTATACATACTACTTTTTAGATTAATGAAATAGTATATGAGTTAATATAATATAAAATTATTATAATTTAATATTCAATTTCTTTTTGGTTTTTAGTATTGCAAGTTTATTATTATAGAGTACGTTGTACGGTTCGCTATTATAGTTATCTTCTTCATTGCATAACTCAATGAAGTTGATGAATTTAATTAAATTCCTTTTATGAATAGGGAAAAGGTATGATAAAAGGTTGCGGTATAGGTCGTGGTTATTAGGTATTGGTTAGTAAGACTCTTATCATCGTTTTACACCGCTTATCGTATCTCCTAGATAGTTGTTTTTGGTATTTAAGTCGCTTCTATTACGGCCGAAAGTCGTCTTATTTATATTCGGAAAGTAGCCTGATATATGTCTCTCTTTTAATATACATATAGGCATGTGATTGTATTATACCCGCGTAACAGATAATATCAGTGGTTGTTTTGCCTTTTATTTGAGTTTCTTATACCTTAGTTAGGGTGCGAGTATATTGTTGAAGCGTTTTACACGTTGTATTTTTATAATGTTTCCACGTTGCCGTTTTATCCATATTTTTCTCACAACTTATTTTTGTATTTTTTTAAGTAGCACCCTTTTACAATGTCTGTTTAACATAAGTTTTCATTCTTTCAATTTAATAATTCGGGAAGCCAGTCCATATCGAATAAAGCTTTCGTAAGGCGGTCGTTTTTACCCCCTTAAGTATTAATACTTTCGCTTTGTAACGAAGCCCGTAAAACGTTAGAAATCTAGTTACACACCGTATACCATATTCCTATCGTTCAATTTAAAAATATTTTAGAGTAATCATCCACTATATTAGGTTTCTGTGTTTTCTTTTCTCAGTAAGGAAAAATCACGGTTATAATATATGTGTTTACCGCACAAGAGTCTAAATACTTTACCACTACATTAATATTATTTTCTCATAATTTTCGGTTATTCTATTATAAAACGGCTTTCTTAATCCCTATATATCAAATTAAAAAGTCAAAGTATTCGTTAGTATTATCTTAGATTATAATTGCTGGTATTATCGATGCAAAAATTCTAATTGTATTGCAATATTTGAAAAACTAGTTTATATATGTACCGGAAATGTTGAAGCAGTGTGAAATATAATTTTACATAGTGAATAAGATTCGGGTATGTTTTAAATATAGTGTTTAAAGAGGTTCGTTATAAACCAAAGCGTTTAATATGTGAAATATAAGCAAATAAAATACAGAAAAAGGTTTAAATTAAAGCATTCAACATTTTCTAATACGATTCAAATCCAAATAAAGTGAAAATAAGGTGTAATTACAAGTTGGTTAAGCGATTTGAATTAGTTCCTTAACTTTACATAAATGTTTTATGAGTTAAGTAATTAGTAATCTTAAACGTCTTAAGTGACAAATTTAAATAAGCGGTATAAAACGAGCGAAAAAACGCAAACGCGATAGTGGAAACAGGGGGAAAAGAATATGAAAAGATGTGTATATGTGTATATAAAATTCGAAAAGGTATATAAGGCTTCGTAGGAATATTTGGCCTACAGTTTAATTGTTGTTTTTAAAACATGGCTTAGTTACGGAGACGTTTTAAAGGTTGAATCTTGACCGCTTTTTAAGATCGTATAAGGTTTGGATATTACGTCTTATTTGCTTCCGAAGTATATAAATGGTTTAGATACTGTGTTCAAATCGGATAGATCCTAACGAAGGGTTTCGAAACTTGGTGGTTTTGATTTACGTAGACTAATACGTGAAAGAACGTTCTCTAAAAAGTGCCTGGATACGTTAAAACACCAACCGAGTAAATAATTTCGTAACAGGGCTTTTAATAGTTAAAGAGAACCAACCGAGTTCATAATTTCGTATTAAAGTAATTTTTCTTAAAGTTATTTTACTTTTACAGTCTTTATACACTTCTGTGTAATTTTTGAGAAAAAGTAATGTTGGAGTACAGATAATAAAAACCGCTATAGGTATTTTACTTGGATTCGTCTCTTCTTTTCTGTGTTGTTTTTCGGCGACCGAATCGGCTACTGATAAGTATTGGTAAGGTTTTTGCCTATTCATATAAACGTAAAAAATAGAAGAGTAATTGTAAAGACTGTGTATATTAAAGTAAATAGTAAGATGGAAGGGAGAAGAGGTATCCAAACAGTACACGCTTTAGGTCAAAGCTTATAAGCTTTTATACAGATAGTGGTACTTTACAATACACTTTTCTAATCTCTCTTTTGATCTGTGGTACTTTACTGTTCACTCTGCTAATGCCCTTTTTAGGTAGTAGCACCCTATTATACATTTCGTAGGAATTCACCTTACCGAGTAGCACGTTACCGTGTACTCTGTAAAGGTGCAATCTGCAACGTGTCCGCTTACTAACTATAGATATATATAATAATATTTATCATACGATATATAAATCCGGATATATATTACACGGAGTTTTCAGATATGTATCTGACTGCAAGGCAATTTTTACTAAAAATGATTAAAATTTTACTTAAAAAACATTATTATCGTTATTCTGATCCTTAGAAAAGAGGTGTCAATAACGTTGAAACCCCTATTATAACTATCCTTAGACGTTAAAAAAGTTTAATGGGGGCAGGCGATGCAAAATAGGGCGGATATTGAACGATGATGACAAAGGTGGCTAACGTATAGCAAGCCAGTTATTAAGCGAAGCCTATAATACCGGATAAATTTAAATGAGTTGAATATTAGGAAAGGCCGATGAAGGTAAATAACGCGGGGTGGGCGAGAAAAGCCATCATTTAAAAGGGATATGGAGTATTGTAATATATTAGTTTACGTTCGAATAATGCGAACAACATGGATATAGTTATCAACCCAATTTCGGTTAATTCGATTGTTCCTCTTTTATATGCGGTTGATAAATGGAATACGGGCAGATGAAAAACTTTTACGATTAAGCTTTAAATATTGTTCGTTACATTTTGTAAATAGTAGTTTATATTAGCTATAAAAGACATAACTTGCATAATTATATTATTTGAACTACCTGAGACAAAATTATAAAAAAGCACACGACAGGTATGAATGGGGACTGGGGCGAGGATATTTCGAGTTGAGGTACGATTAATAAAAGACGTATGGTTGCGATAAACACGAAAAACAATAAAAGGGAACATAGGCGTTTTCGGAAACAAAAAAACGGGAAAAAGGGTAAGGCGAGGGCATATAACTTAAGATGTAATAGCCTCTATAGCCGGAATGGTTGGAACGTCTTACGCGCGAGCAATATTACGAAACCGAGTAAATTAGTTAACTAATTCGAAAAAGGTAAAGGCGGAAAAGAATTTATAGCCTAAAAATATTACTTATACGTTTATGGTTACACAACAAAACATAAACTTCGTTTTCAAAAGTTATAATGAGATTCAGTAATAATATATGTAAGCTAGGCGAAGCTACAGGTTCGTTTCCTAAACGCATTATAAAAGAAGTTAATACAAAATCAGGCTTTTTACAAAATAAAATTTTCAAGTTTACCTATTACACAATTTATGGTAAACGCGATATTATTCGGTGCGGTAAATATGGATATAAACCAAAATAACTCCGGAATTTGACGACCGATCCATATAAAATATATAGGTATTTTTAACTTATAAAAGGGGAAGTTCATCCTTATTTTTACTATTACCGAATTCGAGAATATTATCTACAATATAAAAGTGCTAACTAATACAATTAACAATAAAGATATTAGGGTATAAATAAACGATATACCTTATAAAGAGGTTAATCGTCGCTATTATGAATACCACTAGCCGTATAACATATACCCGAACTGTTAAACACGTTGTTTATAATAATGGAAAGGGACTACTAATAAAAAAACAGCAACAGAAAACCAAAACTTATAACAAGGATTCAAAAAGAAAACTGTAATTTAAACTAGTGTAAAAACAACTAAATAAGGATAGGTGGAGGAAGGAAAACCGGCGAAAGAAAAGTCAAAAAGGGTAGGTTTTATAAGCTAAGATAAAGGCCGTTTTTATAGATGTAAGTGACCTAGAATCGGCAAGGTTTATAGGTTATATGGCGCATTGAAAAGCACGTAATACGGCGTAGTTATAACTTAACGATAATATTTTACGGCCTATGCTCGGCTTACACCCAGCGCGCACTCTATATGAATACAGTCCATACTTATTATTTAGCTTGCGGGATCCTATCATTTTAGCGGGTCTTCAATAAACAGGATATCATATTATGGACTCAAGCTATTGATTATTAAATTTATTAGTGAAGTGATTATACACGTAACAGGATGTGAAACACCCGGTTCGAGCGCGGCTCTAGTACGTTCCACAAACATTACGTACGAGGGTACGTGATGGACCGTAAACGGACCGTACACATAATTCCTGCACGAAGGACCTCTGTAGCCTTCCCTAGTTTTCCTTAGTATCTCAACTATTAACTTCATTTAACACCTACTTGACATACATTCGTAGGATTATAAGGATTACAAAGGTTGAAATTAAACGATGTAGATTTTGACTACAAGGTTATTATAGATATAATATACCTTAACAGTTAGTCAATAATGTATTTTGTCGATGCAAAAATATTATTACAGGCTGCAAAATTTACGCGGAACGCTTTTGTTACGGATTGCTAGGATATTTTGGTCAATTTCTGGTGAAATATTTATTTACAATCTTTAAATTAGATCATTCACGATAATAGCACAACCTTCGACTCGACCAAATAGTGTATGAAAGCTAAATTGCCGGTATTAAGTGTAAGTAAATACCGGTAAAAGCACTATAAAGTATTCGTGATTATAAATAGTATTACGGACCGCTTAAAAAGGATATATAGTACTATCCAAAAAAGTGAAAGGTACTAGTTCTAAGTAACAACTTTTTTAAATGGTGGTTAGCTTTATGAACAATAATTTTGGCTCGAGTGTGTTAATTCTAACATTACATGTTTTCGGTACTTACCTTAAAATCCATACAAATTCAGTACCGTTACTAGCTATGATGTAGAGGGTAAATGTTATGGCGAAAGGAATAGAAGTATTATGTTTCCTGCGGGCCAGAAATGATATTTTAAAAGCATTGGCTATAAGAAACGGTCTATCATCTTCGACCTTACATCAAATTTCTTGCCATGGGTGCATGGACCATCTTGTTAAGGAAGGTAGTGGGCCTACAATGTAAACTTTAACAGTGCCCACTTCCGAGAAAAAAATGCAGGTCCAGCCGCTTTCAACACCATCACTTCACATGCATTCCATTCCACCACAACATCTTTAATCGGCGACCCCTTTTTGGCTATAGAGATTGTTGTCGGCCTAGTGCACCGCCCGTACAATGGTGTATTCAGAAAACAGCTCTCATAACCAATGATTTCATCTCTGGTTACTTGTACCAACGAAGACCTTTATACTTGAACTTATATATTGTAAGTTTAATTCCTCTTTCGCTTTGAGGGGTTTTTTTTTTAAAAAAAAAAAACCTTTATTATAAACTCTAGATTTTAACGGCTTTGTTTATTTATTTACCTTTAAGCCGTTGTTACCTATACTGGCGCCTTATCCGTTTAGCGGAGCTTTCAACTATACTTTAAATACCTTTAGCTTTTCACAAAAGACTTTTCCTGGAATATCACCAGTTGAGTAGTATACCCTTTTTACGATTATTTACACTTTTTGGGTTTGCGGTCTATAGAAAAAAGGTAGCTTAGGTCGTGATTTTTCCACCGAGTCGTAAAATACGTCTTTTACCGAATTACGGAGTATATTTTCCCCACAGCTACGGACTTTTAACCAAGATATATATGTTTTATACCCTTCACTTTTTTAGGGATATCAAATCCTCGATACGAATAGGCTTCGAGCGGGGATTGAAATAGTCGCATAATACGACCAGGTTAATGCTATAGTTTTCATGCCTCTATATGTATTCAAATTATAGAGTATTTTAAGGCCTTAATTAAAGATTAGCTTAAAGTCTGGTCTCTTATTAAAGGTTTTACTTAATATTTTGTCTTATAAGTAGAGGATATTTCTTCTATGTTATACGTATAAAGTTAAAAACTAATATTCAATATACCTGGTGGTAGGTGTACTCTTTCAATGTGACCACCTAGGTAAAACCTTTACGAATGCGATCTACATTCATTAGCGGAAAAGATTTTTTCAGGAAACGGGGACCTATATAGTGGATATAAGGCCCCTTCGGTAGGCATTCAACAGTGTATATAGCATAACGGTTCGAAAATTGGTCACAGTTGTGGATGATACGTCTTTCAATTTATATACGTGTGGCATAAGGAATATGGTGGTCTGTTCAACAAGGTTAAAGGGTATAACCTAGAAACGGAGAACTGAATAGAGTGGTGGTTGTTTCAGGTGAAGACTTCAGGTTTCGAGCCTTCCTACCAGTTTATGTATATATTTTTACATTAGCTAGGGTCACGCTATACTAGCTACATATTAGGTACTGCTCGGTGATATTAAATGATAAATAAATAAATAAATAATCAAATAAAAAAAAACAGTTCATTCAAAACTGGCGTTTTGGATTTGCCGTTATAATTTGAAGTTCTTATTAAGAAAATAAAGGACGAATAGACTGGCCCTTAGAAAATCAATAGATTGAAGGGCTATGATGTACTTGTAAACTTACTAAATAGTACAATTTTATTTGGTTGGACGATAGTACGAGAGTATTAAAAGGAAGTGGTAAAGAATAATAGCAAGGAAACATAATTTAGGGAGTGATATAAAACAAACCACTTTTATAAAGACGAATCCTAAATTCCCTTAAATTTTATTTACCTTTTGAATACCTTTTACAACCTTGAATACCTTATGAAACCATATTACCTAGATTAACGAAACTAATACTATGCCACCGAGAACGTCCACTTAAATATAGAAATGAGAAAAGTTTTAAACCCTTTGTTACGAATTCCTTTATTACTTAAGAGAAAACGATGGATCGTAAGTTTAGTATAAAGTTTCCCTGAAGAGGTATTATTACCGCTTTAGATATTCTTTTTCAACAATTAATTTAAAGTAAATCATGGCTTTGATCAAATAGGGTGTTTCTTATTTTAAAACGTTTAACCCAACAATTACAACACCTAAATTTTTTTTCCTTCACGCTTCGTTTGCGAGGTGAAAAATAAGGCCGGAAAGCTTTATAATAAGAATCGCCTTATGGTTATATGGTACGATAACGCGAGTAAAAATAATTATAATCTAATCGCTTGATTTTTAAAAAGTAAGCTATCGTTTGATTTTAGCATTTACCGCCTTTTTACGTATATCCTATAATCTTTATATCGAGTTTCGCGATATTATACAAGCTTATATATAGTCGAATAAGCAGTTTAAACGATATATTTACGCTCATATATCTGTAGGGTTCCGGAAACATTATTTTACGAAACGATTTTACGTATCATATAATAGTTTTACGAATTAGTTGAAGTTAGACTATGATAGTTTAATACATATCAAAGGTATTATAAGGAGTGGTTCAGAATAGTAAGCTTAATCTTCGACCTATGTTTCTTAGTTTTAACATTACGTTTTAGGGGTTTTATATGTATTCGTAAATAAATAAAAACGATATATTAACGTTGTATTATATTTTATTTTGCGTTACGAAATAAATGAAACTTTTGGAAGTCGGCCTAAAAGCGAAACCTAAGGTATATCTAGTAGAGGATAGTATAATCGATTTTAACAACGTGACGATTACGTTGTAAAACGATATTATATATCTAAGTTAAACAGGGTAATTGTATAAAGTTACTATATTTGATCTGATGAATACCAAATAATCTGACTAATATAGATATTAATATATATGTGACTTTAAGGTTATATTAGTAATATAGTCGAAGGCGGCGTTTAACTTTTCGGTTGCTATATAATGCCAAACCAACCCTTTGGATAATGTATTTAAGATGTTTAATAAGATCTTTACGTAATGAATAATGAATACAAAACGCGGTTTTCGATTTATACCATTTGATATAGGTATAATAAAACTTGTTATTTTTATTAACGAATTTTTCGAAGATAATACCTATCAAAATTTAGAAATAAGATTTATTTTTATTTCAATAACGAATTACCAGATCGAAACGGATTGTCACTTTATAGAAATATTATTTATTGGAGTTTAACGAAGTGGAAGCGGGTTACCTGGAACGTTTTTGTCCTGAAAATCTATGACGTAGTTAGAGTATTCGATTTCGGAATTATTATAATAATAAAAATTCGGATAATTGTTTTGACCCTTAGCTTATACTTTTTTTTTGTAATTTACATGAACTTTTTCCCCTTTACAAATATTTCTTTAAGTTTGATATCATAATTGAAAAGCGTTTTATAATCGAGATCATAGTCTTATCCGAATCATATAAACTTCTTCAGGTAAAAGAAATTAGATATATTAACGGAAAGTGAAATCTAATAAATATAATAACTAGGGGTGCCCCGAATAAGGCATTAAAAGAGTTCGTATTAATAAGTATTCTTTTCGTTAACATTATTAGAAAGGTTTTACGACTTTATCCCAGTTAATTAATTTAAACCGCTTTTAACGTTTTATTGTTATTTAGAGCTACTATTTACACCATGATTAATATTTTGTTGTCATATGGATTTACTATTTATACTGTTTTTAATATATGATTACTGCAATTTTTATTATTTACAACGTTACTGGGAATGTTTTTTTGAACTCTAAAATTTGCTACTTACATTACGATTGGTTTTCAATAGTAATTGTATTATTATATAGCGAATTGTATCGAAGTCGGATAAACCGATATAAATATAAAAATAGGTGGCTAGTTGTTGCCAAATGGAGAGGGGAAGTATAGCGTCGCTTCATCGTCGTTATTGTTTTAGTTATCCTATTTATCGTCGCCCTCGCCGCCGCCGTTATCATTAGCATCACCGTTATTACTATTATTGATGCTACCACCAACGCCTCCAGAAAAGGAGCCCTGCGCCTTGAACTATATAACTTTAGGCAAGGGTGTGGGGGGTTTTTTATTCTTGTTATAAAGATGCACAATAATGTCGTTAAATTCGCCTACGTAGTATATACGTAGGCCCGCTTTTTAGGAGATAATAGCGGTTGGCTTTTATTTAGGCAGACAGTTAAGGCCTGTTACTAATTAACATCTGTTTGTTTTAACTATTACAAACGTATTTTTTTAAAAGCGCTCCGAATAATATATTAAAATAGTGTGTGATAGTAAATCGTGGTTAGAGTTGCGAATTGAGATTGAATTTCCCGTAGAGATGGTGGGAGCGTAGTAAAGCCTCGGTTTACAGCCCTAAGACTACCGGAACAGGAGCATATCCTTTACCAATCCGCTTGTAACGGTAGCAACAAATCTACTAACCTCCGTTTAAACGACAATTGTTAATGGACTTACACACAGCTGTGGACACGACAAAAGGTACGTAAGTCGTATTAATCAACAGCCCGGTAATATAAATCCGGGTACACCGGTTTAACGTTTTACGTACTAAAAAGGCTTTGCAACGTACCTTAACCAGTTGCAGTTCGAGGTGACGAGTTAGGTAGGCCTCCTCGACCTCGTTTAAAAAAACATTGACATAATATAAATTAAGAGGGAGATTAATGACACGAACCGTATTATGATTCGGCTAAATTACGCTTTTAACAGTAAAGAATAACCGTTACGGGTAACAAGGCTTTTACCTATAATAAAAGGGTAATTCTAATAATCTTAAAAGCTCTTAGCTCCCTCCCTTGGAGGGTGGGAGAAAAAGGAGAGGGAGAAAAGAAAGGAAAGGGGGTGAAAGTGTTGTTGGCAGTGGCGGTAAGGAAGAAGCTGAAAAGTAAAACGGGAATAAACGATATGTTATCCGAGGAAACAGGGCTGGAGATAGCGTTGGCAGCGGTGCGACGGGCGGTAATAGCGACGGCCTCCTCCCCTTTACGTTAGAGCGCTAGATGACGCCTAAGGGAACATTTTTACTAATAATATGTTTTCAGAACCAATTGAAATATAACGTTTAGAGAGCAATCTACCTATAAAAACGGTACGATTAATTAAAAGAAATGATGGTTAAAGTTTATATATATTAATGAGTTGTTTCAAAACTTACGTTACAAAAGAGAGTATGTCTTTAAATAGAAAGGGAAAAGTTTTACTTAAACCGATAAAAATACATCTTTTTATACTAGCCCTAGAATGCGTAACACTAATAATTATATCTACACAATTACACTCCTGTAAGAATTAACAACTATATCGCTATTAATAACTATTCCGCCACCAATTACCTAAATTAACTAAAACCTTACTATAACCATTAACGCGATTAGAATTACTAATCCGAACCTTTATAATTTTACACCGTAACTATTATCGTTACTAAAACTACTAATTAAAACTTTAGCCGAATTTTATTATGAACTAAACTGTAACTATTAAATCATTAATACAAACTATTATCAATAAATGATGATATATATCGTACTACAAACTAAACTATTACTATTAGATTATGGATATGGACCGCGTTAAAAAAAATATTACCTATGTAAATATTATTATATATCTTTATAGTTAGTAAGCGATCATGTTACAAATTGCACCTTTACAAAGTATAAGGTAATATGCCACCTTGCAAGATGTATTTCTGCAAAGTTCATAATATTGTTCCACTGCCTAAAAGGAGTATTAACAGAGTGTACAGTAAAGTACCACTGCCTAGAAGAGAGATTAACAAAGTATATGGTAAAGTGCCACTGCCTGGGTTAGAGCTTATAAGCTCCAACCTAAAAAATGCACTCTCCTGATACTTTTTCTCCCTTTGATCTTAATATCTGCTTCAATATACATTACCAATCTTTATGATTACTCTTCTAATATATTTGGTCTAATAAGCCCTACCAACAGATACATTCTTTGTTAAAAGTACTAATTTTATAACATCGAAATAGCAAGCATATTTATAGGCCTTTATCGTTGCAATATAGTCGATTCGAATCACTGTGGTTGAAGTAACTGGTGCTATATTGATATTGGTTGAAAGTCTCAGTTGTAAGTTCTAAGTTTAGCAGACTACTAGCCGGTCTGCATACTAGTTTGTATGGCCAAACGCTTTGGCTTATGCCCCTCTCTGAAGTGGGTACGTATTGCACTGCACTTGTAGTGCAGTCTACTTAAATCCCACAAACTGCAGTCAACTTGCAATACGTATAATCAACTTTACTACAAGTAAAGTTGACTTGACTGTACTGTATTAACTTCTATTTTAACACTAGCAGCTTTTTTTTGTGCTTGTACGCTAGTGTGGCTTCCCATTAATTGGTAGTAACCTTTGAAATCCCCCCTCAATCCATAAGCCAGACCTCTGTTAATTCCGATTAATCTATACTGAAATCAATTTTAATTACAGCCCTTTATAGCACTTTTGCTCCACCCTTTTGAGACCTCCGTTTCTTAAATCCCGTGTACGGGTCTTTCGCTATAAACTTGTGTAAATTAGGTTCGCTACTTATTACGTACCTCTTTCCAGTCGTTTAGACTACTACTATTGCTATCATTACTATTAATGTCACTACCTTGGTAGTCTTTAAGTTTGCCAAGGCAACATTATCTCTTATCGTTACGTGCCAGGCGGTTTACGTAACTTTCGATTTGTATAGTTAACGTATTATTGTCTACAAATCTTTTTAAGGTGTCATTAGGCGTAGATTTAGTTATAGTGTTAATGGAGTTATTCTTTTTCGTTAATTTACCGGAACTTATCAATTTCTCGAGCTTTGTATTCCTTCTTTAAAGCTATTACGTTTATTATTCAACGTTTTTCATTAGTTATACTTAGCTTTGATAAGTAGTTGTAAAGGTGCTGGGAGTTAGTACATATCACTAAAAGTATTGAAGGTAGTAATAGTTGTTTAATAATAATCCTTAATGTGCCATTAGTTACTATGTTGATATTAATGTTTATTATTATACCATAAACTGTTAAAACTAATACGTTTTGGATTACACACTTATACGTGACAAATATCTAGTATATAAGCTTTCCAGTGATTGTAAATTTCTCTTTAAACCTTTTTTTGTTAACAAGTTTTATTAGGAATCCGATTTGTAATATAAAGTTAGTATTGATGGTGAATAACACGTTTGTGAAGATTATTAATTTCGTTTTCCTTAAATTTATAGAAACTAAATCAATTTTTTTCCCACGTGATCCAATAGTTATTAAATCCTCCTATAAAGTCATTGTTTTGTATATTTTATGCCTATACTGTAATAGAAAGGTCTTACAATTCTTTAGATTAGCACAAAGTAGTAATGTAAGCTATATGAGATCTTTACTTTAGGTATCTATGTAATCTTACCCCTTTGGCTTTATTAATAATGGTAAGGCTTATAACTTGCTCTTTTTAACGCAGACTAATATAAGTGCCGTTTTTAACTTTAACAACATAAATACGGATTAACGATTTATGAAAGTTACTTTATATATTCTATATCACGTTTTAATCGACTTATATTTTTCGAAGCCTAATTTTTTGATAATATGTTATTCTACCGTTATAAAATTAGCATTTCTAAGAAAACGGTATCGCTAATTTATATACCTACGATGTTAAAGTCTTTACCCTTTGTAATCAATCGGTATGAGTTAAATGTTAAAGCTTTTATACCTAGCCTCTTTTCAAAATACGTTTAATACGTTAAAAACAAGTGTACGCCTACCTTGACTAATCCGTATAAAGGCTTAATATAGCGTATTACCGCGTTAGCTGGAAACTTATCCCTTAGTTTTTTCAACAACTTTAACAATATAATCCGTTATAAATTGGTAGAGAACTTCGTGTACGTTTACGTAATATTCCGGCTATTAAGTATAAATCAATCTTTTACGTTAGCAGTCAAACTGGCAGCAATTACGACGATTAAACATTGGCTGATATTTTAGATTATAGGTTATTGGACAAGGATCCGATCTTTTCTTTCATTACTGTATCATTAAACGATCAACTGTATCTTTTTGTATTTCCGGTCCGTAGTCTTGCCTTTTACCTTGTAAACTATCCTCAACTTAAAGATAGTAACGTTTTGGACTTTAAACTACGTTAACGGCACAAATTGTATAACCCCTCATAAAAAAAGGCCGTTAATCTCCACTTGATCGCTTTCCTTAAATAGCTTACCTAGTATATTAATAATGCTTTCGATATGTAGCGTAAGGGAAAGTTTTTCGTTAAACTTTCCCTTTTAAAACACCTACGACGTTATATATATCCCACCAAGCTTATAATACCCAATGAAGTTCTCCTCTTTAATATGTGTCCTCTTTTTAGGTAGTCTTTTACGCCGTCAGCGTTCTATTATCTTGTTAATGGTCGGCCCGAAAAGATTATATTGGTTAATTCGTTCTATTTGGAGGTCATTACCGTTAGGATTTTTATGATACTTAAGGGGCCTTTTGTTCGGCTTAATCTATATGACTTGGAAAGTAATAAAACCGTTAATAATTTTAACTACTATGTCTAAGTTGGTGATACTCAAGATTTTGTATGGCCTATTCTATTTACCTAGCTTGCGTTACGTAAGGGTTTTTCTTCAAAGGGATAGTGATAACATGTTTATTATACATGGTCCGTTTTTGGTATTAAGGATATCGTTAACCTAATGGCAGGCTTATTTCTTACCTAGTTTCTTTAAGGCTTTATTATCTATTACAACGCGTTTTTGAGTGTTTAAAGATAGTGGTGATTTATTTGTCATACGTAAATAGGCTTTTAATACCAGTAAAGTTGATATAAGTTCGTCGAGGCCAATAATATTGTTAAAGTCTTTTGCCTCCATATAAAGTAGTACTTTCTGGTTCACAAAGCTTTTTAATTTTAATTTAAAGATATTTTAAGCTTTTCGTAAAAGGATATATGCCCATTAGACCTTGTCAATACCTTAATAAACCTTGACTAAAAACTATTTATACTAAATCTATATCGACTTAACCTTGACTTAAAACTTTATCGTAGTAAAATTAGTACTTGAGTTGTAAATTAATACGTTAAGTGGTTCAAGATACGTATTAATCTACAAAGAACGTAGTACTTCCTACGTTTCTTTCTCTATATTAGTTTTAAGAAACTTGACGCTATAGAAAACCGTGGCGGAATTTATCACGTGTAGTACTAGTTTTCTATCTAGGTAAAACACGTTTACAAAAAAATTCGAATTAAAATCTTAATCTTTTTTAATGTAAACTAAAATCTTATGGGGGTTTGGAAATACGTTTAACAGTATTAGTAAAGTCGTTTAATTGTCTTTAACATTAGCAAGTTCATGTTTTCGTAACCAAGTACCTTTAAAACCTTAAAAAGCCTATTAGTCGCTGGATAATTAAATTTACGATGTAATTAACCAAGTTCCGCTTTTATCAGATTTAACATCACTGATTTTAGCCCTGAAAAGTAAAATTAAAGGTGCCCTCATTTAAAATTAAGTGGAAATCTATTACTGGATTTAACTTTTATTAGCTCATTAGTCTCAACATTAATGTTAACACCGAGGTTGTTTATATCTTTAAGGTAAAGAAGGAAAGAAGCGAGGGATTTCAAGATACGGAAAAAAATAGGGTTAACAATATTTTTAACCATCATCGATCCTAATAAGAATAACTTTTTGAAAGATAAAGTCTACTTTAACTTTATTAATATCCGTATAGTTAATTTCCGTAACAGTGTTAGTATCCCTTTGTAACGCGATGTATTACGAATAGCCCCTCATTAAATACCGTACCGCTTCCTTATCCGGCATAATTCCCTAAAAAAAACTTCTCTAATTAACGATTTTAAATGGTAAAGAGGTGTAAAGCATCAGAATCTTTATAGTTATATCGTCGGTAGGGGTCTTTACCTTTAAAACGGTATAAAAAGGCGAGGTATGCGAGTTATTACGTTGCTTCTGGTTTATTATTAGTACTAGTATCGTCGTGAAAGCCGATAGCCTTAGGCTCATTTTCTTTCTCTTTAACTTATTTCCCTTTAAAGTCTACAATTTATTTGAAGTAATCATAGTGAAAAGTGAAAAGGAATTACATGTAATATATCATCTACATTAATTTACTTTTGGTAGTAATATAACGTATTAACTAACAGCCTTATTTGCCATAAATTTCATATTTTTTAACGTTTAAAGTGAATTTTTTTAGCCGGGTTAAAGATTTTAAGGAAAAGGAATACCCTTTTCCGTTTGTATCTTGGTCACTTTATAAAATCTGGACCTTTAGTTAATTGTAAGAGTTAGGCCTTTGGTATTTACGGTCGATTAAATACGTGTAGAAAGAGTCTTTATCATCGTTACTAAATTTAGGGGCTTAAGGATACAAACTAGTCGAGCCGAAGACAAGAGTTGTTACAGTCGTTAGAGAGGAATTTAACTAGCTAAAAAAACCTTTCGCAAGTAGCATCAGGGTATTGTAAAGTGTATTCGTACCTTTTGTAATCCGTAACGGCCTGCCGAACCTGATAACATAGAGTACCTTCGCCAGCTTTTACATTTCCCATTACTTTTTGACAAAGTATTAGCCTATTAAGCATTTAGTTTAGGATGTCTATTTTACTTTCCAACTTTTTTTTGTAATTTAATATGTAATACCACTTGATAATATTCCAATTGGTGTAGTACTGTGCGAGATCAACATCTTGTTTAAAGTAACCTTCTAGACTATCGTAAATTTCACGGAAAGAGGAATAATTAGTTAGGTACCGGAATTAGTAATTCTAGACTTAAGTGGAAAGGTTACTAGGAAACTACGAGAAAAAACCTGGTAATTTAACTTTTATCTAGCGGAAAATGTTTAAAAACGGACGTAGCTTAACATTGAGGACGCTATATGGCTTACCGCTATATTTTTCTTTTCCTCCCTAAATCTTTACGAATTTGATAATCGCTACGCATTTCGTATCTACTACAGGAACACGTCGAAGGGAAAGGGTAATATTCTGGTCGCAAGGACTTTTCGAATCCATCGGCTAATACTAGAGTTGGTATTAATAAGTAGGATAATTATCTTTCGCTAAATTTAAAAGAACAAGGTCAATAGTCGTGCTTACAATAGGCTCACATATAAAGCTATTTTTATTCCAACTTGCCTATTGAAATTAAACGTATCATGGAGCCAAAAAAAAGGAAATTTAAAGGTTTCCACGGGTTTGGTAATTCTTTTTTTAGTGTTAAGGAGTACGTCGAGGTTAATATTTAATTAATTAGTAGATTTGAGGGCTTGCAGCGTGTAAGTTAATCAAATCTTAACGACTTATGGTATTAAATCGTTAATCTTACGCAAAAGGGTCTTTAAAATTATCTGAGCATAGGAAACTCTTCACTAACGTGTATAGTGGCATTAAAGGATGCTGTTGCCAGCAATAATTTTACCTTTCCCCCGAATCTATTAAGGGTTTTCATCTATTACGTATTCGTATAATAGGTTTATCTGATTTCCATTTTTTTCTTTTTACTAGGAGGTCGGTCCCTTTACTAATTAATTACTTTTCATCTTGGTTTTGACTTACTTGTATGTCTTCTTTCACATATCTAAGACCTATTCGTTCAATCATTTGTAAAAAAAAAAAATATCGAAGGCAATAAGTCCTAAATTAAGTCCGGTGGAGTTTAAATTCAGGATCTAATAGTAAATGTGGTTCGTTATGTACTCGGAAGTAAAGTATATATCGTGATCCGTTTGCTAATAATAGTTGTTGAAATGCTTAATGTAAAATGGTGGCTTGCATTGGCAAGCTTATAACTTGACAGGGATAAAAGTTACTACAGTGGTTACTGATGTACATATGTTTTAGCATTTGGGCAATTCCTAATTCCCTTTCTTCTTAATTACATTCAACAATTAAAGAAACCAAATCAATTCTTCACTACCGCCCATCCTTTCTATCGTATATACGATATACCTTGTGTACGCAGATTTCAGTAAAAGCCCTATAGGGTATTGGAAAGTGCGAACAGTACTAAAAACCGTTAAAAAAAGAATATATAGTATTATTGAAAAAGTTAAAAGGTAATAACTTGAAGAAATCTATCCTTTAAATGGCGGTTAACGTCGTTAATAACACTTTCAACACAAATGGGTTTATTAATCAGTGCTGTTTAGCACAGATCGCAAGGTACAATGGAAAGGTACCTGTTATGACCCAAGCACGTTAGCGGGTTAGGAAACAGGCCAGTATGCAGCTGAGCTACCGAGAGCCTGAAGTCCAACACATCAGGTGGGGAACATCTCTTTGTCAGCACCAAACTAGTCAACCCTCTAGGGTTAGGGTTATCTATATCACAAGTGCTTACTGAGCCTCAGTGAGTACTGGTGAGCCTCAGTGAGCACCGGTGAGCCTCAGTACTGAAGATAGTATGAAGGCTATAGGATATAAGGATACGGTCAGCACCACATAGATAGTATTTCCTTCATAGCTCTTCAGTTGTCAATCTAAGTATTCAGTCTACATATCTAAATAGCCTAACGGTTAATGATCATCCTACGGCACGAACACACATCTTCTTGATATTGCATCTTTGTTACCTCTGCTACCTTACTGCTAATATAAACCTTCTGACACCTTCTATTTACTCACGGGTATTTAGTGTGATCATTACAGTACTATGACGAAAACCCTTCCTGCCCCACTAGCAAACCTTCTAAGTCCTGAGTATGCTGAATCCTTGAAAATAGACACTACAGGACTCCTTGAATCCGACTCTTTAAACGACATTTAAGAAAGATTAATAGTTAAAAAAGGCATTCCCAAATTCGTTTATATTCGCCAGAAACAGCCGTTGATACGCGTCCCATTACGTACAAGACTCCTAAAGCCTTAAGCCTCAAGCCTTAAACAAGACCTTAAGTCCACAAGCAATTTACTTCGTCCTCACTTTTCCTATCAAACTTTTTGCAACCTCCGTACGAACTTTTCGTAACCTCCTTACGACTTTCTCGCAACCTCTTTACGACCTTTTCGATTGCCTAATCTTTCGACATCTTCCTCCTTACAATTTAAGACATCGGAAGCTCTTTGGATAATACTAACCTCGAAATATAACGAAAAAAAGAAAAAGGAAAAGTTTTAACAGAATACTCTCTTTTAAAATTATTTATCTTAATTCTCTTGTATATAGCTAACATAGGTGTAATTAACTAAACTTTATAGTGGATTTACCCTTAAGACAATTTTATAGTCCCTTACCTTATCATAGTTTTTATCGTATCTATTTAAAACTTTAAATAGTTTCATCTTTTTGGTGACGATTTTTTTATACTTTTAAAAAATATTTCTCCGAAAAAATTCGAGAAATGTTTTGAAACCTCTTTACAATTATTTTCCAAACATTGAAAATATACCTTCACAACAAAAGCATTTATACAGGGAAAAAACAATATCAATATAGCGTAACAATTAGCTAAATTGGTATAATGATAATAAATATTACCATAAAAAGTCTTAAAACTTAAAAATACATCTTTTATATTATATTCTAATTTTAATAAATACTGTACTCGTTTCTAGAAACATAGATGATTAAAATAACCTTTATCATAGCTTAAGCGTTAATAATTTTCCCCTTAACTCGAATAATTTACCTTTTAACTAGAATAACCTGTTTTTTAACGCTAGTAACCTGCGTCTTAACTTGCTTTTTAAGCCTCTTGATCTACACCTCAATTTATCTTACTACCGATGTTAATTTAATATGTATCTTGGTTAATTTAATTATTCCAACAGTTTTTTCTATAACTTTAATAGCCTTTTTACCTATAACTACTATAAATAACCTAATCGGACGCCTAATCGGGCGTCCAATTAGGTATCCGAGGTCTTACATCTCTACAAATAGCTTAATTAGTCGTTGTAACTTAATTAGTCACTATGTCGACACTATGGTAGCAGCCCTTTAAAAGGCCTTTAATAGCTATTTAGTATAACTCATATTCTACCCTTCTTCTCCTGAATATTCCTGATAAGAAGGTTTATTTAAATAAGGTTACATAATTTACAAAGACCTTGAACAGGAATTAAAAGTACTTTAAAAACATATAAAATTTATGCGATAACATTTTCCAATCGATTTTGAATATTTACTACTACGTTAAAATATAGCTGCTGAAATTTTATACTATTTTTTCAAAAATTATAAAGAGACGAAAGAAGGCATACTATCTTTATTATATCGAAAGAATTAACACAGGCGTTCTACCCTATTAGAAAATAAAAGTGTATTTCGATACCAAAGTTAATTACCATTATTTTTACATAAACTAATTAGTAACAATATTTATCAAAATCTGTTACGAAAACCGACATAATTTCTTACAATACGTATTACAAATAATACTCGATAAGTTATAGTTATGTTAACGGGTATTAAACCCAAACTATGTTAGAGAGGAAAATCTTTGTATATACGTTATTAAAGCCTATCGCGAAGCTTTGGAGTTGCAAATCACCCTTTATAAGTTAGCCTACCTATACGAAGAGTCGTTCGTAAGCCTGCGATCTTTATTGGAAATATATATTAATCGAAAAGTTGACCGGTATTTTTTTTAAGATTAATACTTTACCAACCAACAATATGAGGGAAATAGACTGGATAAGTTTATTAGGAATAGATAAAGGGGATCTTCATTTATTAACTGAGAATTTGGCTTTGAACCTTTTGAATACCGTGGCAATAACAATAGCTTGAATCGTATATAAAAGAAGAAATATTTTGTTAGTAAGAAAAAGGTGTCATAGACTCATGACGTTGGCCATTGAGCCTATAGGTTGCGTAACTGTGTACTTAACGAGATGGGCAACGCCCAGCCCAGGCCCGGCCTAGGCGCGGATAGGGTACGGTTTAGATACAGGTCGGTTACAGTTCATGTACGAATAAGGCACGCTTCGTGTACGTCACGTATAAAGGCACGTGACGGGCTGGGAATTGGCCCTACCTAAGGGCCTTTCACGTTAGGCTACGGTAGTTTCTTTTAGTCTTCCTCCGTACCTTAATAGTAAATCCTATTTGGTATTTACTTAGTTTACCATCGTAGGTCAAATCATAACGTATTATTAAGGTTTATTTTTATTTTTCCGACGGAATATTATTCAAAATAAACGAATCGATAGAAAACATTAATAATTTTACGTTATACTTAAACGTTATAGGGAAAAATAGGCTATTGGCGAATTCCTAATCCTCCACTTTTATAAATATATCTTTGGCCTTTTCGAAGCCAATTTAGGCCGATATCTTTCGTTTATCAAATACCCTAGGCTATATCGCGTCGGCTGTTAAATAGTTATAATAACCAGGTTAATCGAATTTAATTATCGACTTTATTTCCGACTTCGTTTAGGTCGTCGCGAAGATCTAGTAATTCGAAACCAACTTAACCGCGACTCGTGTTGGGTTTTCACCGATTAAGGGCGGAAGAAAACAACATAACCAACCATAATTTGACGGATTTGCTTTCATATGAGTAGCGATGTGCTAAACGATCGAATTTATACTGAAAGCGGATAAGATGTAAATCGAAAAGGGTTGGCACGAATTTTTTTACGTATAGGGATATTATATAGCGGCGGTAAAGCAAAAACTTACGATTTATTACGAAACTGGAGGATACGAGGGTAGGTACGATATAGAAAAGTTTTTCGATTATATCGAGGCGGCTTTTGACAACCTTTACCTCACAAATAAAGTATTAGTCGAACTCGAGGATTTGATTATAAATAATAAGGACCTATAAGTATTATTCGTTATTAGGTTTAGAACACTTTGAACTTAAGTTAGCGGCCTAAATTAGCTTTCAGCCATACATTATAATTATTTATGTTTTCGCGTATTATTACGTATTCGTAATAAGTTTATTACGATAAGTGTTAACCGGGGAAATTATATCGTAGCCTTGGATAAGTACCGCGAATTCGCCGACGAACTAAAGTCTTTAAACTTAAAGCGACGTTTTGGTCGTTAGTTAGCGAAACTCGTTTAAAGCTAATGGCCGAAAAGTAATACGGTTATAACAAGAATTTACGCCTTTTAAACGCCTTCGTTAAAAGTTTGTGGTAATCGCAGCCAATTCTTTCGATATTATAGTTAATTATTTTAATAAACCCGCTCAGTACGTATTTAAAACTAGAGACTTAAGACGACGTAAAAAAAAAACGTTAAATTAAACTTACTTTGAGGCGTTACGTATATTATAATTACCATATTATCTTTAAAGTAACTACAACTTTTACTCGGTATTACCTTTTATATAGGTATATGTGACCTAAGTTAAAAAAGTTAAAAAAAGTTTCCTATTAATGGCGACAAAAGAAACCTAATTCTTAGATATAATTTCGTTTAGAAGTTATATAGACTTAATAGCATAGTTGTAAAATGAAGTAAAAAAGAGTTTAATTTAATTAAAATACGTATAAACGAGGAATTATTCTCTATTTTTATACTTTTCAATAATACCTATTTTCCAAATATTTAAGTCAATTTTAATTTTCATTATTATTATATTACAAGCGAAGCTTTGGTAAAACGGTTAAGGTTAGAGTAAATTCGGTTATTATATTCGCGAAATCTCAATATGATATTAGGGTTACGGCAAAATGAAAGTATTACCCAAATAGCTAAATTTTATATAAATATAAATAGATGGTCGAATTAGATATTAGTATATATTATTCCCGGAATAACTTGAGATATGATTTTTTCAATGCCTTAGATACGATATTAATAGGTAACTTTAGACGCAGGGGGTAATGGTTTAGTAATTTAAGGTTAAGGAGGTTAGGTTATCGATGTAATATTAATATGCCTTAAGATGGGAGATATATAAGGCGTAATAGGTTCGATTTTCATCTGGTTAACGTAACTTTTATAACGAAAGACATAAAGTATAGGGGACTCGTCCCGAATATCTTATAATATAAGCTTTAACGAAATAACGCGGATTTTATAAGTAACGGCGACGATTAAGTTTAAGGAAAAAAAGGATTGTTCGCGTTTTTTATCGAAATTAGTTATATTTCGCGACTTATTCGATAAGGATAAGGTTATAAACTTACCTTTATATAGGGGTAAACTCGACTATTATATTTATATTAAACTAAACGAAAATAGATTTTTATTAAAACGACTTCAAGGGCCGTTATACTTAATGTTACAACATTAACTTTTTAAGTTCCGACGATATGTTACAAAATTAATAAATAAGAGTTAAATACAAACGAGTTTTTTATCGGTGACAACGACGGTATTGTTAATTCATAAACTGAAAAGGGGATAGCGGTTTTATATCGATTATCGAGTATTAATTAAGATCATGAAATAAAACGATTTTCCTTTATTTTTAATTAAAAAACCCTACGTACGTTGTCGAAGTTGATATGGCTTACGAATTTAAATACTCGAACGGTATTTTACCGTATTCGAGTAATACTCGAGTACAAGGAATTAACGGCGTTTTATATACGATTCGTGTTATTTAAATGGCTGGTTATTTCTTTTAAGTTAACGGAAACGTTGGTGATGTTTTAACGATATATTAATTATATAATTGGAGATTTTTTGGATCATTTCGTTATAACGTATTTAAACGACATTTCTTTAAGTATTAAGTAAGATTATATAACGAAAATTCGTGTGATTGTAGGATGTTTTCGCGATACGGGATTGAATTTAGATTTTAAAAATTGTTACTTCATAGTTAAGAAGGTAAAATACCTAGGCTTTATTATAACGGTTAAAATAAGTATCCCGGCCGACCCCCAAAAAATTCAGGTAATCCGCGATTAAGAGTTATTACGTACGGTTCGGGAGGTTCGAAGTTTTTTTTGATTTTATTAACTTTTTTCGTAATTTTATTAGTAATTTCTTAGAGTTAGCATATTTTTTTTATTCGCCTAATAAAGTAAGATATTCGTTAGGTTTAGATAAAGCGGGAGGAATATTTATTTTAAACCCTAAATAATACCTTTGTTACGGATTTAATTTTGGTATATTAGGATTTAAATCGGTTAATAATAATGGAAACTAATTGATCGGAAACGACGTTAGGAGAGTTTTTTTCGTAACGGGACGAGGATGATATTTCAAAGTTCATGGCTTATTATTTTATACGATTAATTGATATGAAACGTAATTATATCATTTACGATAAGGAATTCCTTGTGGTAGTGTTTTATTTAAAAGTGTGATTTTCTAAGTTACGTAGTATTCGTATATCTTTGAATATTTTAATAAATTATGAGGGATTAGAGTTTTTTTTTTACCACAATTCATTTCGAAACGTTTGGTTAGATAAACCGAAGCCTTTTTTTTAGATATTACTTGCGGTATAAATTTGTAACTTAGAGCGTCCTTCCGGATACGTTAATTCGTAGGCTATAAAATAAGTTCGCGGTTAAAAAATATCACGTGCGGGTTTTTTTAGTTTATTTTCATTGTTATATTAACCGTGGTGTTAATAAATTTATATATTAAAGAAATATAGATTACGGCGGGTTAGGTAAGGGAGTTTGGCGAAACGGTGGCCTGGTTGCTACATTACGACGACATGTATCTTAAAGGGGGGTCGGGGTTTTTCGAAGGGCCATCAAAGGCGATACTGCCTCGGGCCCAGCACGTGCCCGAGTTGTTAGGGGATTCTAGTACGGCGGCGCCAGTGGTATCATTACGGGCCAGGCCTGCGTTAGGCTCGCCGACAACGTTAACGTTAAATGATTTCCTTGTTTTCGGCTTGGGTACGTTAACTGAATTATAAGATTGGAAAATAGCGAACGACTCATTTATACGAGGTTTGCCTTTGAGCGGTTTTTAAAGGCGTTAGGCGTTTTCCAATTAAGGTAAGATAATTAATATAGATCATAAATTGCGGAATTAACTCATAGGAGGTATTACGATACCATAGTTGTTTATAATTACCGAATAAAGAATTATTGATAACGAGCATACTATAATAAACCTATAACTCGTCTATTATAAGTTATCTAGGTAAAAATATTTGATTTTAGGTTTTTTTATGAGGTTACTATTAGAAACGAATAATTGTATATATTTGACGTTTTTGTCGAATATATATGTAATGTAAAAAAACGAAACCTCGTATTATTTTACAATAAGACCTATTTTAACCTCTTTTAATTTTCAACCGGTATTAAACATATATTTCGGTTGATTTTATAATTAACCTATCAATTATTAATAACAGTATTTGATATTTACTAGTAATTACAGATCGCCTTTTTAAGTTTGTTTAATATAAGGTTATATAGTTTATATTTATAAATACATATACGAAATGTTTTCGGGATATAAAGTGGAGATTTTATGGGTTTTTAGCTCTTATTATTAATCACCGCAGTTCGGATTAGGTAAGTGTATTTTAAACGATACTTTATTTCCTAATAAAAAATTATATAACTTTTGTTTACGGCGTATTATCTATAAATGAATAGCGGTATTAAACGGGTAAATTAGAAGATTCGAAAGTTTTTACGTATCGTGGTTATTTTTTTGTAATACAATGAAACTTCGTATTCATCCGCTTATCAATTTACATTAAATAACCGGAAGTCGACGGTTATTATGTTTAACGCGAACTTTTTGGTAAATGGGTACAACATGTTATTTATACTAAATTTAAACGGAGATACGAAGTCGTTAAATAGTTTAATGGGGAGAGTTATTACGTTTTTAGCTTATTTACATAAGGGGATGTAATAATCTTGGGCGGTAATAGCTTATATCTAATAACAAATAAAAACGGCGACGAATCGTAAACGATGTTTAGCGAAGCGATATAAGTTGATGGATTAGGTTTAGCTAAACTTTTATAATATTAAAACTAACCGCCTGAGTAAAAAGCTCGACTAATTTTATAACTAGTATCCGGTAGTCAGTATTTCGAACCTGTTAAATATCGTGTTAAATATCCCTAATGAATATCTGATATTCTATATAAATTTAATGAAATGTAAGATTTGAAACCTTTTATCTTTATAGGTTTTATCCGATATTCATCCGAAATTAGTTTTGGTAATAAACAATATGGAGAATGATGAATATTAGGAATTTAAAGTATAAGATATTTTTACGGTAAAAACGGAGAGGGGCGGGGTTCATTATATATTAATTAAGTAAAAGGGTTATAATAAGCCGAAATGAGAATTAGTAAAGAATTATTAATATATTACAGCTTTGGATAAATTGGAAGCAGAATAGGGAGATATTCGGATTTACAATAATCCGATATTTCGACAATAACGTTAAACTTATACTAAACAACAGGTGCAAGGCGAATGGCCTATACCCCTGAAAAAATACTTTACTTATAAATGAAAAAGAAAATTTATTATTGAATAAAGTTATAATACCGTGAATAAGGCCGAGTAAATATTAACCGACTATTTCGAATATATATTCAACCGCGAAACGACTTTTATTATATTTGAACGAAGGTTTACCTACTTATCATTATTATCTTTATTTGGGTTCAACGAATATAGACTTTATTAAAGTTAGGGGCCTTATTACGACCAATTCCAAGCTTTAGGCGATAATAAGGGAGGGGAACAGTAAAATGTATAGCGAAAACTGGTGGGCGCTGAAAAAGGGGGCTGGTAAAAGGCGGTTTGTACGCGAGGCGACATTAAGGAGGGCGGATAACGCGAAAAGAGGCGGAAATTAGGAGAAGCCTATAGTGGATAATACGAGGAAATACGGACGTTAGGGAAGGCCGATGATAAAGTATAATGTTGGAGAAAACGGGCGTTGAATAAGGTCGATGATAGCGGCTAACAGAAAGTAGGGCAAAAGACGAGACTGGGGGAATAACCTTTTAGTCGGGTTATTAGAAATTATAATATATTAATTTAGGCCCGTGTAATGCGATCGGCTCAAGTACGATTTTAAGTCTATTCGCGGTCGACCCGATTAGTTCGTTTTTATAAAAGGTTAGTAAATAGGATACGAACGAAATCGGAAATCGTATAGTCAAACTTTAAACGTTGTTTGTAACATTTCGTAAGTTGTAACTTATATTAACTGTGAAAGATATAATTTAAGTGGTTATAATATACTAGTCTTTTAAGCTAAAATAATGAAAGGGTATTGAACGGTAGCTAAAAAAAGTCGGGGTGAAAACGTTACGCATTAAAACTCGGTTAACCAAAGGCGTCTTATTTTTATAAATAAAAAATATAATAAAAGGCGATAAAAAGATCTGGGGTCAATACATACCCGAAAGAAAATGGCGGCGTAGGCGTATAGTTAAAGGAGTAACAGCCTATACGGCCGGTATAATGGAATTTTTTTACGTTCGAACGATATTACAAAGCCAGGTAAACCAATTAATAGATTTTGAAAAGGCGAGGGTAAAAACGGTTTAATAACCTGGAATATCTCCCTGACGTTTACGTACGGAAAAAAAGATATAACATTTATCCTTTATCGTAATAAATAATTAAATTAAAAGGGTATGTAAACCGGATAAAGTTGTAAATAAGCTTATCTTTTAAATATATTACGAGAAAATATTTAACGATCGGTTTTTCGTAAAGCTTTTTTATAAGTTTACCTTATTATCAACCTTTTAATATACGCGTTACCTTTATATATGATAAATTCGAATATAAGATAAGGAAACGTTAAAGTTTCAAAGTCAATTAATATACGATATATAAGCGCTTTAAACTTATAACAGAAAAAGTTTATTTTTATCTTTATTATTTCAGAAAATAAAAAGATCTATTATAACGCGAAATAGATGTAATACGAATTTCATAATAGGGCATTAATATATAATAAAGTAATATACCTTACGAAAAAGCTCGTCGTCCCCTTTAAAGGCGCCGGAAATCACGTAACCTAGGCTAAAACCATTATATACGTCGGCAATAATAATAAGTTAGGAGAAAAATGCTAAGATATATTAGCACGAATTGTTAACTAATATCTATAAAGGAAAATTAAAAGGGTTACGACGATAATAATGGATAAAAAGGGGGGCGATAGTATAAAAGGGGAAAAAAGAAAGTTTTAAAGACTATATAGGGGCGTACGTATTTATAGGGACTGGCGGACCGGATTCGGTAAATGTTACGGGTTATACGGGGCGCGTTACTCGATATTAAAGGTAAAAGCATAACTTTAGATGATGAGTTAACGGACGCGTTATATGGCGCCGGCGATAAAAAGGATACTTTATATAGCGCGTTAATGGGTATGTTATACGACTCCAGCGACAGAAAGGATATTTTATACAGCGCGTTGACGGATACGTTATACGGTGCCGGCGGCAAAAAGAATACCTTATACGACGCGTTAACGGGTATATTATACGGCGCCATAGATATAGGGTAAGCCGGCCGAAACGTTATACTATATGTTAAACGTAGTATTACCGGCTTATACTTAACCCGCGTATTGGTTAGGTATGGCTCGCGTCTGGTATTTATTTAAATGGGAATTATAGCTTTTATAGTATCTGAGGAGGAAAGGGTATATTATAAACTTAGGCCGTTGGCTATCAATACTATAGGTTGCGTAACTATATATGTAATGGGATAGGTAACGCCTGGCCTGGGCCCGGCCCGGACGTGAATAGGGTATGGTCCAGGTATAAGCCGGATAAGGTCCATATACAGACAAGGAACGGTCTGTATACGGTATGTCTAAGGGTATGTGACGGATGGAGCACTAGCCTTATCCAAAAGCCCCACACGTTGGGCCACGGTAGCCTCTTCTAGTCTTCCTCCGCACCTCAATAGTATATACCATTTGGCACCTACTTGGCTTACCATCGTAGGTCTGACAATAACAAAAGGGATATTGGTTAACGAAATATACGGAAGATAAACGTCGCACATCTCGTAAGATATACTAGACATAATGCGAGTTGAAGATATAAAACGACGAATATAAAGAATTTTTGGTAAACTTTAAAGGATAAGAAGAGATAAATAACATAAATACTAAAGATAAATTTCTGGATACCCGAAAAATGAATTTCGATAAAACATCATTTATCAACTACCTTACAATATAATCTTTTTCCATTAGATTATGGGTAATGATATTATGACTAAATACGATTAACTTATGCTATTAAATAATTACTTCTTATTTACCATAAGGATTAATTCCAAGATATTTTAATTGTATTAATGATTTTAAGTCAGTTTATCATTAAACACCGGTACTTCAAGGCATAATTCTAAGGTATTTTACTGGATACAGAAATATCAAATGTTTCTACACCTAAAATACGCAATTTCTTTTAATTTTGAACGCAAATTACTAAATCTCGTATTAAATATATTATTAACGGGGATAATTAAGGTTAACTTCGAAAAGGAATTAACTGTAATATCTATAGATTTTGTAAATATAAATACAAAGTTCAGATATATTACATTTTATATCCTCGATACACCCCCTCCATTTTTACTATCTCTTACCGATATAGATATACTAGCTGGTGACGATAATAATATTATAAATAAATTAATGAGACAATGTCAAACGATACTTATCCAATGAAAATAGGATTACCTATAGTTTTAACTATTCAATATCGAAGTTAATATAACTTTTTTTATAAATATTAAGTTGCGACGACCATGTAGTCTATTTTATTATCCAACTACAAAGTGTGTATATATATTGCTTAAACGAGCCGGATACAATATCAATAAAATAACTTTACGAAAAATTGCCAAATTTTGCTATCAATATTGAATATATAGTTTTATACCTCGACGATTTAAGTTTACCCTAAAAGATAATTACGAATGAAACTATGAGATTATCGTAAAATTTTAATACTTTAATGTTCGACTAGTGTTTACAAGTAAACACCTATGATATTTTATTTTAAAAAGATCGTTTTTAAAAGTTAATATCAGCAAAATATATCTAGGATGTACTACGATTATTATCAATTAGTATTTATGATAGATCTTTGGATATTATTTGCCACGATGCTGGTATAAATTTTACGGTAATGGAATTTCGCATAAAAGTGAAAATAATAGAGATCGCGTATATATAAGTCCCTGTTCAAGAATATTAATCAGTCTGTAAAATTAAAAGATATTACACGTTATTAAAAAGAACATTCAATATTCTATATAATACCAATTTTGAAAATATCCTCCAAATAGTAGTTAAAGCCGTAAATAATACGACGGAGCCAAATAATTTGGTACTTACGCTACTTGTTTTCAACGTATACCTACGAATTTCAATAAATTCTCCACCATCACCGACCACAATAATTCTCGTAGAGGTAGTTACCCAAGCCATAAAGGAATTACGACAATGAATAGCTAAAACGCAAGTAAAATATACTTTTGTAACGAAAAATAGGCTTATCAATAAAATTCAACTCTTACCGTTACAATTAAACGTGCGTATATAGCGAAAGAAAGTGGGCTAGATAAGCCTATACAAGATAATCTCGACAAATAGTCGAAACACAACTGTTAATATAAGTAAAGGTCTCACAGTTTTCAAATTCATAGTTATACGACCATATAATGTTGTTTTGTCCTTTCAGAATAGTATCTCGTCCTTTGAAAATGGTATCTCGCCCTTTGAAAAATTGTCTTATCCCCCGAAAATGTAGTCTTATTTACGTCCAAAACCGCACCAATTTTACCTACGATACCAGCAACACGAATTACAAGGTTATCAACACGCATACAATACTTTTCAAAGAGAAGAAAAAGGATTGAAAACTAATATTTAAACTAAGGCCTAATAGGGTGATTACGACTCCAACAGCGCTATTTAAAAAAATACACGCAAAGAGATTTAAAACTTGGTCGTAATAGGTATCTTTGGTTTTAAAAAAAGAGGGCAACAAATATAACAGAATTAGGAAGTTTAAGTCTCGTCTTCTTTATGAGGTGAAAGAAAAAGGCATTAAACTAATCGAAAAGTTAAAACTCTTTATCTAAGGTTATACCAATAATAAAAAACACTACATTGTAACCCAGTTCCCGAAAGTCCAAAGAATAAGCTAGCGGTTGATTTTCACTAAAGCTCCAACTTTAATATTATAACGAAACATAATATTAATACTCCGCTATATCACGTAAGACTACCCTTAAGCAAAATCGGAACTCCAATATACAATACTATTTACATTACCAACAAAACTTCGCGATTGATATTTACCTAACACTATTATCAGGCTTATCAAACCGCTATATAATTTCGTAAAATCAGGCCTATATTAAAAGTTCATTTATTTTAAACACTATACGGATTATCGGGATATACAATATTATATATTAAGTTTTTATCTTTTCATTATAACTTATAATCCATTTGTTATCGCTGGAATGAAAATATACGATACTCTTTTATTCAGTAACATGGTATTTACGTAAAAGGAAAAAAAGAAAAACAAAACCAATTTAAAAATAAAGACCTAAAACAGTATTTACAGCGATAAATCTTATGAAATTTAATGGTTTTAACCTTACTTGAAATATTAATTGTTTTATCATAATAATACAAGATAAGTTTTAAAGCTCGAATTTGTCGACCTGAAAGCAAAAGATAAAACACAATAATACTTCGAAAAAGGAGTACAAGGCGCCTTTATCAGTTCGATTTGTTATCTTAAATCAATATTCGACCTATCTGTCAAAACAAAAACGAAGTATTCGTAGGAAATTGATTACAAGAAATTAAACGAACGAATATTATAGCAGACAAATAATATAAATCGCGGTATCTGACTTATTTCACTTGACTTTGACAATACCAAACTATTAATTTTTGCAAATGGCTGATTTGTAAACAATCAGAACCTAATCTCACAGCTAGGTTTTATGGTTGTATTAGCTAATAAGGATCATAAAGATAATATATCATAATTACATAATAATGTAGTTTATTAGTGTTCGACCAAATTGAAGAGAGTTACAAAAAGTGTGTTCGTTAGCGAGATTTACGGTCTCCTTGATAGTGTGAATATACGCATTTATATGATAACGACACTTAAAATGATTATAAGTTAATTAAAACGACCCGATATTTTAACTGTTATTTGTACAGATTTTCGTTCTCTATATAAATATTTGGTCAAATTGGGAATGATAAAGGAGAATAGACTTATGATAGATATTATATCGTTACGCCAGTTATACAAGAATAGTCAAATCGAAAAGGTAAGGTAGATTAATGGTGGAAGTAATCCGGCTGATACAATGACAAATTCGACGCCAAACAGGGCACTTCAGCATCTTGTAGATGAAAACATTCTTATTATAACAGTGAAAATATTCGTCACACTTTCATATTAGATTTTTTTTTTTAAAAAATACTACTAGTATGGAATGGTGGCTTGCATTGGTTGGCTTAGAACTTGATAGGGATAGTAGGAACTATAAGTGTTACTGGTGTACATATCCCTTAGCACTTGTGAAATTCCCAATTATCTTTCTCTAGTTACATTAAACAATCAAAGAAACCAAATCAATCCTTTCCAACTGCCCATGTTTTCTATAGTACGTACGATGTATATTGTATACCAACACTTTAGGAATGTAAACTTGAGGTTTACAATTTTTTCCCTTTCGTATAGAATCGGTGACGACGTTAATCTTAAAATTTCCTCAATCTATTGTAACGGAGATTGAAAGGTGTAGGAGAAAAAAGAGTAATATTAAATAATGAGTTGTAGATTTGCCATCAAAGTTAGTATAAGTTGAAGATCGTAAAACTTAATCGTTTTTGCGACTTGCAGTAATGGTACCCGTCATGGTAGTAGTTATAATAGTACTAACTTAGCTGTTTTCCAACTTGCCGACTTAGGAATCTTTGAAACTTTTGGGCGGTTAATTTCAACGCTTTTTAAAAATAATTAATGAATATTTCTTGTTTTTTTCAGTAGCAATATCATCGTTCACTTGTAAATTACCGCGAATAGCTACATAGCTTATAATTCTTTCCTCTTTATTACCGCGAATAACTATGTAGTATATAAGGGCCGTTTATAAGAATCTTTCTTCTACCTTGCCTAAACAAAGCGTAATAATAGGCAAAAAGCTTCTTCTTCTACTTAGCCAATCTGTGCTTAACCTAATAAACATTGATCAGTGTTGGTAGGCTTTCATTATTGCAAAGTAATCGATTCGAATCACTGTGGTCGAAGTGATTGGTGCTTCATTGATGTTGGTTGAAAGTCTAAGTTGTAGGTTCTAAGTTTGGCAGACCACTAGCCGATCTGCACACTAATTTGTTTGGCCAAACTCTTTGGCCTATGCCCCACTATGCAGTGGATACGTATTGTACTGCACTTGCAGTATATATAATCAAATTTACTTCAAATAAAGTTGACTTGGCTGTACTTCATTTGACTGCTATTCCAACAAAGCGATTAAGAACTTCAAGTTTTGGAATTGTAAATCTATCGTATCTTTGGCTAAAGGTAATCAAGTTAACTTTAACAAATAGTTAATCTCTATACTTAATATCAATATTTATCCTAATTTTTGCTAAAAGTGCTAAGATACTAACCTAACTACAATTGATAGGATTAACATAACTAAGGCTCAACGGTATTTATAACAACGCGTTAGTAGCAACTATATCGCTTCCCTATACCAAATAAAGAATTTTTACAACTTATAGATTACAGTATAGGTATAAAACCTAACGGATGAATACTTTAACCGATTAAATAACACGTCAAAGTAACAGATATAGAAAGTGAACTGAGGAATTAATATGGTTCCGATCGACTGATTAAAGGTCAAGTTGATAATATTTATGGATGGCTCCTTTACAAATAATAAAAACCTGTCATCATAAACAGGCTTTCTAATAACCTTCATTAATAAAAACAGACAAAAAGACCAATTTATAATCATCAAAATCCAGATTTAAAAGACTTTTGTTAAATATGAGATGATTACACAAAACGTGTTAGCTTAAGAGGTCTACGGTGTAATGATCGGTTTAAATATAAGAATAACATTTTAAAAATCACTAAACATCGTTAACAAATAATTAAGTATTTATCTTATCACGATAGTAATTTATAACGATTCTAGGAAACTATTAGATACCTTTTAAAGCTCGGAACGACTAGCAAAAAAACACCTAATGATGAATGTAATGACAATAAGTGAAGCTTAAAAATGCAAGGAAATTAAACAATTTGGATAAATCAAAAGTATAAAGAATTTCGTTGAAATTATAATAAATATAACATTAAATACGGTTTTTGAAATGTTCATAAATAGTAATGGATTAACTATACACATAAAAGGCTATGTTAACAAACTACATGGCAAAGCCAAATCACGTACTAACAAATAAAGATATTCTCATAAACTGGAAAACTGACAGGAAATTAAAGCCAGCAACTGATTTAATTAACATGGTCAAACTAAAAGGTTTATATAAGTCTATAGCAAAAACTTTATTTATAGGAATTAATAACCTCCGAATTCAGATCTTAAAGTCAAATAGAAGTAATAAGCGTTAATTTAACTGTAAAACTATAAGGGGCTTGACTAGTTAACGGAGGCTTAATTTGATATTAATCGGAAAAAATTGGTCGACACTATTAACGTATGGGCAGAAAACAAAAAGCTGTCAATATTGAAATAATAGTAATTGCAATACTATAAATCAGCTTTACTTACAATAAAGTTGATTATGCTTATTGTAAGTTGAGTTACTTATTATATAGGTCAACTGTATTGAATGTAAATTAAGTATAGTATATGCCCACTTTAAACTAGACTATGAGCTCATTAATTAGCTATATAAATCAATGTGTAGACCAGCTAGCAGTGTGCCAAACCTAAAACAATACATCTACCACTTGATCATTGCAATGATACTGTTACTTCGACCAATATAATAGATAATGTTGCAACGTCTAAAGGCCTATAATAGGCAACGCTTACCAATATATATCATATAATCATTCCTGAAAGGTATTTTCCACGTAATTCCTATCATAATTTAAAAAAAAAATCTGTTATAAATACGTTATTAATTACGTTTAATTGTGTCTCATATTAAAGCTATCAATATTAAACTTTTATTTAGTTTTAACCAATAAACTTATGACCAAAAAAACAGCAAACGTGATTAATTTCCTAAAATGTTAGCGATTATATGAAGATCTAAGTTTCATATTTATTAATATACCTTTCAACAATTAAACGTAACTTTTTGTATGGTTGCTCCATTATTTTACCTTTAGCCTCATATATAATTATCGACTTAAAAATCGTAACATTTAGGTCATAAAGGTTAAATTTGCTTTTAGGTATGAATTATATAACTCTTTAAATCAGAAATCCATTAATTTCGATATTATTGATTTCTTTGAAAGTCTACCGAAGGTTTCAATAACGCTTTATACCCAAAACTTTGTACCAAATCTTAATTATTATTTTCTCTTTTGCTAACTAAAATCATATTATGTATTGAAATCGGTATATATTTCTCTCCCTCGAAGTTTCTATCTTTTATGAGTCAGAGGGACCCGTGTCGCTCTATTAACTTGTTTGTTACGGGAGGAGAGGGATTGTGTTAACTTTTTCGTTTGATTTCAATTTTTCTATCGCTATCATCAATTATCCCAATATCAATATTAACCTAGGTTATACGAAATGTTATGGAACCATTAACAGTTTCAATAACTACTTTAAGGTTAACAATATTTAAAGTTTTAAATAAGTCATTCCATTTATATAACTCATATTATACAAAACCTTCACTTTATAATAATAAAGCAAGTGCTTCGATTGTTGTAAAATCATTTCTAATATTCAGGATATTATCAACATAATAACGTACCGATTTCTTCAGTAATTTTGTAAAGCTTTGCCGTACGCCACAATCCTTCTTTTGGTACTTACTTATGGCGGAGATTCATTTGTCAAACGTGGGTATACTCTAAAAACCAACAACGTTGGAATTTAGTTGTTGAAATCCACAATATCATTGAAACCCTTTACTTCTATAGAAAAACGTGCTTGCTTATCAGTAAAATATATTATCTCTAATGTAAAAAAATCATACGTTTTACGAAATAATACATATATCCTCATGACCTTCCCAATACTCCAATAAATCTTAACAAACACCTATTTACAGTAAATCTATATCATTTTAATATTTTCCTAAAAATTTGCCACCGAAAAATTAATTACAGAGTCGTAAACGGCGACGTTGAGTAAACCTAAATACATATTAATCCACAATATCCTCAATGTTTCCCACATATCTTTCGTCGACAAATATTTTAGGAATTAAACTCTATGGAAAAACGTTGTGGAATGAATATAATAAAAAACAGGTTTATTATTCAAATGAAACACAGGAATTAAAATCTCCTAATTAAAATTCTTATTCTTTTTCAATGTAAACTTAAATTTTCGGACAGTATGGACATATACTTAGCAATAATAACAAAGTTTTCAATTACTACCAAAACGAAATATTCCATATCTTTAAGCCTTGCGAACTTAAAGACTTTATGCGGCCTATTGAAGACGAAATAATTAAAACGACGGTATTGGTAGAGCTTTAGACGTTGCAACATTGTCGATTAGATTGGTTGAAGAAACAGTGGTATTGCGTGGTCAAGTGGTATATGATTGTTTTAGGATTGGCAGACCGCTAACCGGTTTGCACAGTAAATTTTATAGCTAATTCCTTGGCCCGTACCTTAGTGTAAGGTGTAGTATATTATACTCAACCTACAACTAATACAGTAAGCCCACAGAAAACAATACAAATAACTTATATTTAATATTATCCACTTGACTGTAAGTAAAATTGACCTACTACACTGTAAGAACTACTGTTCTAATACCAGCGCCTATTTAATTTATACGTACACATCAGTATGGTTAACTAATATTTTCCGGTAAACGCCGAACTACAACCTCGTTAACTAACCAAACCCCTGTCAATATTAATGAGCCTTCGTATTAAAATGCACCCATTTATATGAAAATTGATCCTAATTGCCGTTAGTTACCGTACGGCTTCGAAGTCAGACTTTATCAACTCTTACAAAAGGTTATTTCGCTATAAACCCATATGATCCTTTATTTTAACCCTGTCAATCAAATACATTAATATCTTTAATCCCTTGATAGTATTTTATTTTATTAATATATTCTTAACCACTGCTAAGTAACTTAATCTTGCCGAGAAGCCTATTAATATAGCTTTCTATACGTATAATTAGCTTATTACTATCTACAAATCTTTTTAAAGCCTCATTCGGAGATACCTTCATCATAACATTAATAATATTGTCTTTTCCTTCAATTCATCGGAATTTATTAATCTCTATCCTGTAATAGGCTTTCCAGAGAGCTATTACGTCGATTATTAGGCGTTTTTCGCTGGTAATTCCGAGTTTCGAAAGGTATTCGAACAGGCTCCTCGAATTAGTATAAATTACCACCAGGATTTGAAAAATCTTAAGCTACCTGGTAATAACGTTAAAGGTTTTCCATAATATTATATTTATATTGAAGCCTGTCATCTTACCATCGATTCTTAAAACTAGTAAACTTTATGTAATCTTTCTATATTTAATTAAGGTTTGGTTAATTAGTCTACCAATAATATTAAATTAGTTTTTCCGTTCATCTTCTTCGACTAAGGTCATTAGGAAGCAGATCTATAAAGACAGTTCAGTATTATTTAACAAAGACCCGTCCATAAAAATCATCAACTTAACCTTCGATAAGTCGATTAAAATCATATTAATTTCTTGGTCAAGATTTCGCATTTACCACTTAATCTTTTCATTAAGCCGGTTAAAGTCTTCACTTATGAATCTTGTGTTTACAACGAAATAAAGAGGTCGTAAAGGTTTTCTGATTAACATAAGGTAATAATATAGCTACCATGAGCACGTTATTCCAGATACCGTTAGGCCTTAGCCGCATTAATTTTGTCGATTATAGTCAAATTATTACCTTGGCTGTTTTAGTGAAAATGAATGCTAATATTAATATTAAGTATGCAAATTAACGATTCGTTAAATTTAAGTTGATCATTCTTCGCTGGCGTTTTTACCGGCTTACAGTTTTAAAACTTGAAGTTTTTAATTGCCTTCTATTCCAATGTTATAAAGTTGACCGTCCTGACGAAAAGGGTATAGTTAATTTATATACCCACTAAGCCGAAATCCCTTTTCTACGTTACTAACAAATACGGGTTGTATATTGAAGATTTTATACCTAATTGTAATTTAAAGTACGACTAGTAAGTTAAAAATCAGTAAATACCTGCTTTAACCAGTTTATACCAAGGCTTAATATATCGTATTACCGTTTCTAAAGGGTATGTGGGCCGCAATTCCTGTGGTAATTCCAGTAATACGATTCTTTATAAATCCATGACTAATTACGTATACGCTTACATTATATCTCGACTATTAAACGTAAATTTACCTTTAATTTTAACTAACAAACTTGCTATTACAACGACTACTATTCTCTAGTTAATCTTTTAAATCGTTAGCGATTATATAAGGATTCTTTTTGTTGGTAGAGCCTTAGATTGTTGCAACGTTGTCGATTAGAATCGTGGTCGAAGTAACAGTAGTATTGTATTGGTCAAGTGGTGGATATATTGTTATAGGTTTGGCAGACTACTAGCCGTTCTGCACAGTAATTTGTATGACCAATTGCTTAGACTATACCCTAGTCTGAAGTGCAACATACTACGATCGATCTACAATCAATGAAATAAGTCCACACAAACAATACGCTCAACTTATAGTTAAGTATATTCAACTTTACTGTAAGTAAAGTTGACCTACTACACTACACGTATTATTATTTTACCACTGGCGGCTTTTTAATTTGTATATACTTGTTAATATAATTAACTAATCTTTTCTAGTTAGTGCAAAATAACGAATTTGTCAACTTGCCAACCCCCTATTAATTCCAATTAACTTTCATACTGAATTACATAAAAATATATTCAAATTAACTCTATTTGACTTTAATTACTTTGTTGCTTCGAGGTCCTAGTTCATCAGCTCTTACAACAAAATTTTCTGCCATAGCCTATTTTAAACCTTGACTTTAAGCCGTATGATTTAAATAGGACGTAATTATAGCCTATACATTTACTTTACTGGTAGTTTTCCAATTTACTAATATAACCTTAGTCGCCAATACGTAAATTGGGTTTGTTGGGAAGCTTATTAAGGTAACCCTTGATATGTATAGTTAGCTTATTATTGTTTACAAACCTTTTTAGAGCTTCGTTTGGCATTGAATTCGTTATGGTATCTTCGGGATTATATTTAACGTTAATTTATCGGAATTCCTCAATTTTTTTTCCTTCATATGCTTTATGAAGTGTTATTATGTTAATTATCAAGCGTTTTCTACTAGTGATTTCGAGCGTTAAAAGGTACTAATATAGGCTTTTTCAATCGGTTTAAATTATCACTAAGAAAGAAGGAATCTTTAGCCATTTAGTAATAAGATTGAGGGTTCCTTTATAGTATTATACCTATATTGAAACCCGCTATTATTCTATAGACGTCTAAAGTTATTACGCTTCGTATAATTCTCTTACATTTGACGAAGGTTTAGTGGATTAATCTACCGATAATATTAAACTGTTATTCCTGCTTATATTTGTTAAGAAGGGTTACTAGAAAATATATCTATAAAGATAGGCCGGTGTTTTTTTTAATCCCGCGGTTCAGATTTCACATTTATCACTTGAGATTCTTATTCAGCCGGTCGAAGTCTTTATCTTCCGGATCCTATGTTTATGCTGTGATGGAAAGGTCTTATAATGCCTCCGGTTGGCATAGGATAATGATATAGCTGTTACGGATACGTTATTTCTATTACTGTTAGGCCTTATCTGTATTGGTCTTGTTAATTGTAGCTAAAACAGTAAACAGGCCGTTTTAGCGAAAGTTACGGTCGGTATGAATACCAAGTATGCGAATTAACGATTTATTAAAGTTAAGTTGACTATTTTCCTCCAACGTCGTTACTGGCTTGTAATTTTAAAACTTAACTTTTTTAATCGCTTTCTATCCCGATATTATAAAGCTAACCATTTTAATGAAAGTGTTATAGTTAGTTTATAAACCTATTACACCGAAGTGTTTTTCTTACATTACCAGAAAATATAGGTTGTATATTGAAGAATTTATCGTTAATCCTAATTTGAAGTATAAATAATAGGTTACTAATAAATGAACGTTTACTTTATCCAATCCGTACAATGGTTTAATATATTGTATGACCGTACCTGAAGGGTAAATAGCACGTAATTCTTATGGTAACTTTAATAGTATGATTCGCTGTAGATAAGTTTCTGATTACATGTAAGTTTACATTATATTACTATTATTAAACGCAAACTAGCCTTTAATTTTAACTAGAAAACTTGTTACCAAAGCGATTACTAAACGCTAATCAATTTTCTATTTTTGGCGATTATGTAAGGATCTAGTCCTTACCTTTATCGCTGTATTTTTAAGCGATTAAACTTAACTTTTCATATGGCCGTCCTATGGTTTTTCCCGAACCTCGTAAATAATCTTCGACTTAATAATCGTAAAGTTTGGGGTAAAGGTTAAAATCGGTTTTCGATACGAATTATATAACCTTCTGAATTAGTAAGCCGTTAATTTCGACCTTGTTACTTTCCTAAAGGTTTTGCCGGAGGTTTTGATAATTTTTTGCGTTCGAAGCTTTAATGCCAAGTTTTCATTATCTTTCTTTTTCCTATTTACCCAAGCAGTATTGTAAATACGATCCAATGTATATTCTTCCTTTTTAATATTCCTCTTTTTCTGGTATCGTTTACACCGGTAGCATTTTATCAGTTTGTTAATTATTGTTAGAAAAGTTTCATATTAGCCTAATCATTTAACTTATTGGTCTTTATCGTTAATAGCCTTGATATATGGCTTGATTTAGGTAGTTCGGAAAGATATAGAACTGTTAATGATTTTAACAACTATTTTGGGGTTCACGATATTTAAGATATTATAAGGGCCCTTATATTTGCCTAGCTTCCATCACACGAGGACTTTACTTAATAAAGGTAAAGTAATTACGTCGATTATTATAAAGCCGTTTTTAGTGTTAAGGGCTTTATTGATCTAGTGATGTACCAATTCCTTTTGTAGTTTCTTTAAAGGTTTTCCTTAGGCTGTAATACGCTTTTAAATACTTGCCGATAGTGGAGATTCACTTGTCAGGCGTAGGTACGTTCCAAAGACCAGTAGTAGTATTATTAGGTTGTTAAGTCCCACAATATCATTTAAGCCTTTTACTATCATTTAAAGACGTGTTTCAAAATTAGTAAAGCCTTTAATTTCTAACGTAAAGATATTATACATTCGACTAAGTAGTACGTATGCCCTTTCAATCTTCTTAATACTCTAATAGGCTTTTACAGGTATTTATTTAAACTAAATATCCATTATTTGGACATTTTTTAAAAGAATTACCATCATCCTGAAGAACAATTGTTATTTACATATTTTAAAGGTAATTTTCGCTTTATCGACATCGTAACGATTAAATATAATAACTATAATATTTTCCTTTCGTAATACCACGTATTGTTAATAGCCTCCTATTAAATACCTTATTATCCCTATGTTTGGTTTAATACCTTAAAACGTGGGGTCCGCGTAACGATAGCAAAAATTAAAGGTCTATAAAAGATTCAAGACTTAATTAAGGCAGAGGTAAGGGTTTTTACCACCCAAACGGTATGAAAAGGCTTGGTTGGCTAATTATTGGGCCGTATTTAGAATAGTATTTTTATATTATTTGATCTGTTTAGGGGTATTGTTGCCGTTAACTAGCTTGGCACCTTTAAAGTCTGCGATTTAATTTAAGAAATATCATTTAAAAGTAATTAAGTATTGAATGTAGTTTATTACCTTTTTGTTATTTTTCTCTATAGATGGGTGTCGAGTAAACTAATAGCCAGGCTTACCATAAATATAATATCTTTTGCCATTATTACAATAATAGTACTTACGGTTAATAGGTCCTCTTAAATATTAACTTTATCAGCGTCAATGTAATTACTACCTCTAGTTTATAGTTGGTAAGCCAAACCCTAGGCATTAAGGGTACCTATAACCGTATTTACGGTTGATATAATTAAACTGTCGTAAGGTTTTCTTCATTTACGTTATGGAAGTTGCCGGCTTAAAGGCATATATTAAGTAAATTTGTTAAACGCATTATTATAGTGGTAAACAAAAAAAAGTAACTAGCTAAAAAATCTTTCGTAAGTGGTATTTAGGTTTTATAGGACGTATTCGAATTCATTAACGCCCATAACTATTACCCGTACTTTTTTGCAAAGTTTGGTTTTACTAAAGTAAGCTTCTCTCATTTATCATTGACATAATATAAGTTTGTTAAAGATTTAGTTTAATATATCTATTAATATTTCCTTCTCTTTATTTTTTGTTATTATCGTAGTCCATCGCGTAATAGCCTAATTTTTATAATACTAGGCGAGGTAAATATCGTATTCGAAGTAGTTTTTTATGCTATCGTAAATTTCGCGAAACATGGTAATTCGGGTGATAAAGATCAGGTAATAGTCTTTGTCGTGATTTGTAAGGATTTTGGGAAATAATAAGTAAAAACCTGAAAGGGAGACTTCTATTTATTTCCAAATGTTTAAAAAGGATATTATCTTCGTATCAAGAAGGTTGTTGGGCTTCTCGTCATACTTCTTTACGTGGTTCTAGATCTTAACGAAGTCACTGAAAAGTTTGTAATTAATATTAACTATCTTGATAGGTCTTGGAGGCAGGTCACGATAGTTATCTCAGTTTTAATTGGTATTTCCTGGTAATTCAAGCCTTAGAGCTTCTAAAACACGGTGTTAAAGGTAATTTCCAGTCGTTTGACCCAATAGGTAAACTCCTATAATTAGACCTGTTATAGGCTTTCGCGTGTATATAAACCTGCTATGAGAAGGTTTTTAAGTAGTTTGTTGATTAAAGTATTAAGGGGTAATAGGTACTTAAAGGTTTTGAGAGACCTAACGATTTTATTTAATTAATTGGTGTAGATCACCGACGTCAATACCTTTAGCCGCGTTGGTAGCCGTTGTTTTACGCGTTCTGCCACCGTTAAGGGCGTATTCCGCGTTGTTATATAAAGGTGTTAAGCTGTTAAGTAGGTTAATAGGTTCCTTATTGCCAGCGCATAAAAAGCGTAACTTAGTTGAAGGTAAAAGCCCTATATAATGGCGTTAAAGTTTTTCAATACCCTTTCTTTTAGGCTGTGGGTTGTATAAGCATTTTTAAGTTAAGCTAAGTCGAAAGAATCTTGTGTTAACCTCGTAACGCCTTGTATTTAAACGTAAATCCCTTGTTCCTTTAATTTAGACTTCAGCCTCGACTTATTTTTTTTGAAATCACCTTCTACATATTAATGGTTTGATCGTTAAAGAAGTCTCGATAATTCTAAAAGGTACAGTAAGACTTATAACTATTATTATAATCAACGATAAAGTATTTAACGAAGTTTGTAAGGTATTTTTTTTTATCAAATTTTTATCGATAATTTACGATTAAAGGTTTTCGTTGTATTACTTGGTAAAGGCAGCTTCGAAGTCTTTGATTTCCTTTTTCCTGGCGGAGTCAGTAATAACTTTCAAGTATTCGTTAGCGGTAGATATTTTGAGGTTTTGGCTTATATACAACTTAGGTGGGGGCGTATAGAGCGAGATGCTTGGTATTTTAGTATGAAGTCGCGTGGAGACTTGGTAACTTAGCGTTAAATGACGTAATGTTGCTTTTTAGGCGTAAATTGGAGATTTTAAATGTTTTCGTTTAAAGTAGCAAACTTAAGGATTAAATTGGCGTGGGAAAGTGAAAATATTAAAGTAGGAGTAAAGGTTTAGTGTAAAGGGTAAGGTCGAAGGTTGTTTGTTATTAAAGGTTATTTGGCGTAGGAACTTAATCCTTTTTCTTAGAGTATTAACGCCCGAAATAGTACTAACTTAGACGTTTGCCAACTTTCCTAACTTCAAGACTTCTGATAATTAATTTTAACGTCTTTAAAAAAGATTTGTAAAGATTTTTTGGTGTTTTTAGTAGCGATACCATCGCTTACTTCAAGATTGCCATTGTGGACTAGCGTAACCTAAAAGTTTTCTCTGTTTTTCTACCATTTTGGACTGGCGTAGTACTAATCAAAACCTTTCGCAAAAATATTTACTCTATCTTAGCCGCCGTTATAGCCGTAAAGCGTAACCGGAAAGTAAACCTTTTCTTTTATTTAGCTAATCTGTACTGAACTCAATAAGTAATGATTAGTATTGGTAGGGCCTTAGATTGTTGCAATGTTATCGACTTAAAAAGTAGTCGAAGTAACAGTAATATTGCATTAGTTAAGTGGTAGATGTATTGTTTTAGGTTTAGCAGACCGCTAGTCGGTCCATATAGTAATTTGTATGGCTAATTACTTGGTCCGTGCCTTAGTATAAAGTGCAGCGTACTGCACTCAACTTACACCCAATACAGTAAGTCCACACAAACAATACACTCAACTTGCAGTTCAGTATAGTCAACTTTACTATAAGTAAAGTTGACCTACTGCACTACACGTAGTACCATTCTAACAGATTTAGTCTTTACCTTCATCGTCGTATCCTTAAACGATTAAATATAATTTTTCATACAACCGCCCCATAATTTTACCCTTAACTTCATAAGTATTCGTGAACTTAAAAATTGTTAGTTTTAGGTCTTAGAGGTTAAAATCGGCCTTCAATACAAATTATACAACTCTTCAAGTTAACAAACCATTAATCTAGACCCTATTAAGTTTTTCAAAGGGTTTACCGAAAGTCCTGATAATACTTTGTATTCGAAGCTTTCATACTAAGTCTTTGCTATCCTTATTTTTCCTGCTTACCTAAATAATATTATAAATACGATCCGGTATATATTCTTCCTTTTCAACGTTTCTTTTCTTTGGGGGTCGTCCGCGCTGGCGGCGTTTTATCGACTTGTCGATAATGGGTAAAGGAGGTTTGTATTAACTCAGTCGTTCAGCTTAAAAGTTTTCATTGTTAGTAGCCTTAATATAAAGCTTAATTAAATTAATACGAAAAGATATAGTACTATTAGTATTTTTAACAATTATTTAACCGTTAACAATATTTAAGGTTTTATATAGACCCTTTCATTTGCCCAGCTGCCGATACACGAGGATTTTACTTTATAATGATCAAGTAAGTACGTCGATTGTTAAAGGGCCGCTCCTAATATTAAGGGTATCGTTAACTTAGCGACGTGCTAATTTCTTTCGCAATTCCTTTAAAACTTTTTCATAAGCCGTAACTCGCTTTTTGGTACTTGTTAATAGCAGATATTTACTAGTCAGGCGTAGGTACATTCCAAAGACCATTAATGTTAACACTAGTTCATTAAGGATTACAATATAGTTTAAGCCCTTTACCGTCATTTAAAGTCGTAACTCTGGATCCGTAAAGCTTTCAATTTTTAACGTAAAGATATTATACGCTCGGCGAAATAGTGCGTATACCTTTTTAATCTTCCCAATACTCCAGTATGCCTCTATAGGTACCTGTTTACATTAGATACCTATTATCTTAACATTTTTTAAAAACTCTGTCGCCGCAAAGTTAATACCAGTATCGTAAACAATAACGTGAGGTAAACTCAGATACGTTCTAATCTATAATATCCTTAGCATTTCCCACCTATTATTTACCGAAAGGGACTCTAGGAACTTGGCTCCATAAAAAAGTTTACGGAATTAACGACGCAAAAAATAGGCTTATTATCCAAATAAAACACATTAACAAAAACCTTGTAATTAAAGTCTTTATCGTTACTTAATACAAACTTAAATATTTGGGAAGCTTAGGCATACGTTTAATAATGGTAATAAAACGTTTCAATAATTTTTATTATACAATATTCCACATTTTTATATCTTACGGCCTTCAGGACTTTATATAGCCTATTTTTCGGTAAGGTTACAAATCTATAATATTCACGTAAATATAAGGTCTTTGAAGGGTAATCAATAATGATTGGTATTGTAGTATATAAAGATGAAGATTATCAAAGAAAAAGTATACAGAGGTGTATACTACAAGTCAAGGTTTATAAGCCCTCAACCCAGAGCTTATCCCTTCGGAATACCCCTTTTAGATCGATTCGCGTATTGTCATTTGGTTTGGTATAACCAATTCAGACCGATCCATGCATTTCCGTTCGGCCTAAAATAAACATTTTGGACCGATCCATGCATAGAGCACTTTATGCCTTGCAAAAGTATAGCTTGTAATATGATACGTTATCGTGTACCCTATAGTAGTACATTTTATAATACAGTACATTGCTAATTTCCCTATATATATTATCTGTAAGAGTATATGGTAATATTTACACAGGTAATCTTTTCTTTTTTCCTTAAGTATTTCGTATCTATAACTTAGTAATAATAGTGTAGTTATAGTTACGAAGGTCTAAATTAATAGGATTTGTAGTAATAATGTTGTTACTGTATCAATTTTAAAAGGTCCAAATTAACAAGTTTCTGTAGTAATAGTGTTATTTCCGTATTAATTACAAAAGATCCAAATTAGCAAGTTTCCGTAGTGATAGTATTATTGCTGCATTAATTGCAAAAGATCCATATCAATAAGTTCGGTTAAGATTAGTAAAGTCTAGCCGAGGTAGTGTTTTAAGTTCGGTTAAAATCAGCAAAGTCTAACTCAGGTAGTGTTTGTAATTCGGGTTTGGTTGGTATAGTTAAATGGGGGTAACATAATTGGTAATAACGTTTTTTTGTAATTGATAGGAGTAGTTACACCAGTGTTATAGGTGTTGATTACGTAAAGATAATTTCGTAAGGGTGATGACGTAATTACGTATTAAGTTAATATAAAAGATACATTGCTATCGGTTTAGGTAAAACTTCTTTCATTTCTTTTTTAAAGGCGCGTAATCCAAGCCGATATAATTTCATATCCCAACCCAACTTTTATTTCTCACAATGAAACAAACCACTTTAATGGGCAGGCTTTTGGCTAACACCCATATAATAACCTATATTTTAAACAGATACCATGTAAAAATAGGATTGCAAGGCACCATTTAACGTGAAAGCGTCGTCGCGTCGTCGCCGCCATAGCCGCCGTAACCGCCGATCTTAGCACCATTAACACCAGTAGCAATAGCCCGCCTTTATCGGGTATAATCTCTTTTATTTCTACCATGACGCCCGCCCCCGCCACCCCGTTCGCAGCTACGCTGCCAAGACCCGTTACCGCCACGTCGCCCAGCCCCACCGTCGCCACGCTCCCTTCCCCCCCTCTCCCTCCCCCTTCCCCAACTCCTAAAGGAGGAATAAAAGGTCCTTAAGGTTATAAACCTTACCCTCTTCCCACGGGTAAAACCTCCATTACCTGTAAAAGCCCCTTTACGTCGTAAGTATAGTTTGGCGTAGTTGCACTAAGGTATGTATATCTCAATCCCTTCGTTTGTAAGTTTTTAACTCCTTCCTTTTGTAAATAAGGAATACAAAGCGAACCTCCTCCGCCGTCTCGATCTTTGTATTATTAAAGTGCGTCATAAGGTCTTTTTAACGCATTAAACGTTAAAATTTCGTACCCGAGTCCACAGCTGTAGGCCGAAGCCGTATTACGCATCCACTGGCTTTTTGTTCAATATTAAGGGTATTTTGAAAATTTCCTTCATTAAAAATACATTATATGCGGCTATTCGAAAAATAAATCGTCGTAAATAACCTAAATGAACTAATATTAATTAGTAATAAGCGTCAACCAGTAGATCAAGGAAATGGTAGCTGTCGTCGCCGCTTGAAAATGGGGCCTAAGTATATACTACGCAAACGAATTTGACGACGTTATTGTACGTCGCTGCGAAAATAGTAACCCTTCCCCTACACCTTTGTTTAAAGGTATAACTAACAAATTATAGAGCAATATTTTTGCTAACGCTAATAGCGTTGTTAGCGGTAATAACGGTGACGTTAATATAAAGGGGGAGAGTGATGAGAAAGATGGTAAGGACGAAAAGTCGTCGCCCTATCTCTTTAATAGTAGATAAACACTCCCGGGTCAGGCTGATACTCCCGGCCATAATATAGTACATTACATAGTAATTTTATAACTTTCAATAAAACAATCGTTCAAAGTAATAAATGTAATATAAAATATAAAATAAAAGATGTAATACGCTAAAATCAACGTAATATTTTAAGATCAAATAAAGAGTAAAATAAAACGGAAATCGGTGTGAATAGTCGTGTCTAATGGAGGCAAAATCTGCGATCGGTACTAATAGTGTAAAACGGGCCTATCTAGTGACTGGGTAGCCTATTGAGGTCGTAAAACCTTTTTGACGACCCTAACAAACAGTGTACTTATCGATATAAGTATTTCTAGGGCTTCGTTTGGCATAATCTTAATTATTTTATCTGCTATATGGGATTTTCCGTTAATTCACCTTATTTCCTAGATTTTACAACATTTATACGACTCGCGTAAAGTTATAATATCAATTATTAAACTCTTTTCGTTCGTAATACCTATTTTGACCATGCATTCGTAAAACGAAAAGGAATTAGTATATATGATAAAGGGGACTAAGCGTAAACCAAGGTTGAAAATAATTATCCGGACCGTCATTATTATGGTAATACTCGAATCGAAGCTTTTAACTATGTTATAAATCTCGAAAGCTAGGACGTTTCGTGTAACCCTTTTACATTTAGTGAAACTTTAATAAATAATATTTCCTCGAAGCGTAAAGCCGTTCCGGGTCGGTATTTCGTTGCCTAAGACTAGGACGAAACCGATTTATAAGCTATAGTTGCTGTTATTAACGAAAGAGTCGTTAATGAAAATAAATAGCTTTTTAATACGTAGATTTAATAATACAAATTGCAATCCGTGTTTTAAATTATATATTTACCATAAAAAACGTTTGTTAAACGCCTTATATATATCATTCGTCGGTTCGGTTTAGCATTATGCGGTAATAAAAAGGTTAAATGCTACCTTTGGTTATGTCACAAAAGCAATCCAAACGCCGCGTATACGTTAATATCTATATTCGTCGACTCGTTTTACGTTATCCAAAGTAACAAAGGAAACTTTGTCTAATTACCCCTTTTACATAAGGTTTAAAGTGCCGTTCCGGAGGGTAATCGTAATACTATTGAAATTAATTACATTTTTTTTATTAGGAACGTTTTAGGTTTAGCCTTTAAGCCGGCTTTTAAAAGTTTACTTGTTTCAAATGCGAAAAACGAAAAGTTACATAACGTTAAGGTATTGTCCGTCTATATATACGTTAGTGTAAAGCCTTTTAAACGGGCTTTTAATACTAATAGGTATAAGTTGAAGATAAAACTAATCATTCCGAATCGTTTTTTTATAGTATTTTAATAAGTATTCTACTTATAAACACCCGTTTCGACTCAGCCTTAAAGTCATTTTATAATACGTAAAATCTTACCAAGTAAATAGTGTTACTTAAGATCTTTAGGCATATCGACGTAAATCCGTCGTTTTAACCGTTTCTCGGATTAAGTGTAGGCATACGTTATATCTCGAAATTTAACATACAGATTATATAGATTACTAAAGGAGGCAACGAACTCAAAGATTAAGTGATAGCTGACCTGTTATAATATAGGTGATTAAGTTATAATATATTTTTTACCTTTATCGTTATAACTCTTTATAACTAAACGGGTCTTTTCGTAAGGCTTTTCGGCTTTATCCTTAAATTCGTAAATGAAACGGGTTGGAAAGATTTTATAAACGTCGTAAACGGCTAGGTCAAAGCGTTTAAGGCGAAATACGCCTTGATCTATAAGGGCTAAGATTTCCGTTTAAGTGAATTATACGAATAGGGTATTTAAGACGGTGATAATACCATTTTAACGGAGCTTCAAGCTAGGATCGTAGTCTACCATTTCCTTTTACATAATAAAGGAGTCCGTAACAAAGTTTTTAAGGATTTTTTAAGTTTTCGAGTCAAAGGGGCATCTTTGGCATCGAGGTTTTAACGGATTCGGTATAGATAAGACGATTTTATCTAACGTAGTCAGGTTGAATTCACGTCTTAAGAGTAAGGCTAAAGCTAAGTTCGATTTAAATTTATGGTTTAAGATAACGTTTTGTAGGCGGGTCTACTTTTCTTACGGTTTCGGGCTGTTTTTTTCCACCTCTCTTTTGTATTCTCATACCATTAAACAACAAAACGAATTTATTCCGTTTGGTTAGTCAACAAACATATTATAGCTTCTAAATACGTTGATTTTTCAAGGGCCGGTCCATCCATCTTTCGTTCTCCAAATTAAAACCTTGTATTACAATGGTAGGTTTAGTACGTTAGTCATATGGGCCGTTCCTTATAACTAACACCCTAAACACATTATGCTTTACTCATAGTAAGCGTAAAGCCCCCCATAATCTTAGCCATAGTATTAACCCTTTGCATTATAGATAGTAATGTGGCAAAGTCTATATGGATTTTCGAGTAGATATTAAAAACAAGAAGCGTAAGAATATGTTCACTTAGGTTAAAAGTTTTATTAATAGCGCTAACCGATATCTAAAGAATAGATTCCTTAAAACTAACACCTTTTGATTTTATAACAACACTATATACGTTTTTTTTGTAATTTATAATATTGTTTATACTTTCCCATAACTTATACAGCTTTTACCAGGATTTACTTACATTCGTTACCGGTTATCCAAGTTTTTACATACTATTCGGTAAAATTAAAATTCGTGTCGGCGTTGTACATAATTTAGTTTAAAAACCAAAGGTAAACTTTTAACTAATAATTGATTAAAACGGCTAAATAGTTTATAGAAAGAAGCGCTCTGTATAAATTTTACGGTCTGAAATAATTTAGCATTATGAATGACATAGAGGACCAATTAGTGTTTAAATACATAATATTGATAATTACTTCATATTTAAAGTTTATATCGTCTTAAATGCAGAATTTAAACCGTCATAGGAACTATAAGTAAAACTAATATTTACGGCAGAACTTTTTGATAGTTTTAAATACGTTCTTCTTTACATTTATATAATCTGCGACGTAAAGTAGACGTAAAAGGCGTTTTACAATTAAGTATTCGAATCGTTGGTGTAAAACTTATGATTTTGGCTAAATTAAGTAAATAGCCTTAATTATATATATTTCCGGAGAAAACTATAAATAGCTGAACTTAAGTCTAAGAGGTACGGATACACTATTTAAGGCGCGAATAAGTTAATCAGTTATATTCCGTACTTTAATTCCGAGCTTAGTTATATTGTTTAATAAAAACAGAAATAACGTTTTAAAATCTATTACGTAAAATTCAATCGGTTCGAAACGCGTATCTATAACGACCGTTTCGAATGATATTACCTTACTTTTACCAAATAGGACCTTTTGGTATTCTCCTATCCATTTTAACCGAAACTTCGGAAATTTCGCCATAAGTGCATCGAATTATCGCTTTCCGGCCGTCGAAATCTCGGCTATCCTAGTATTATCCATAATTACCTAAAACCTGATTCTTTATTTATTGAAAAATATAAATTACGATGTTATTTTAACGTTGAACACTTCGTTTATATCATCCAAGCTTATAATATATAAAAAGGGGGCATTTTATAAGCCAGTAAATATACGCTAAGCTTTTTTATCGTGGTAGGGTAATAGTTAGGTATCGTTTTTTTTAAAAAAAAAATCTTTTCCAGATATATTTTCATTAGGATATACGTTGAATTCTTTATTTATGCTTTCGTATTCGGCTACGTGAATTATAAAATTGACTTTTATCTGATCTTCGAATTCTATTCAGCTCGAAATTGTTGTTCAATCGGAATTTATTTGTAAACGAGGTGGTTTGTAAACTAATAACCAACTTTTCCGTATACGATATATCGCTTTTACAAACTTACAAAGCTTCGTATATCTTTTCGCAAGTATTATTTTGATTTCAGTACGTTTTTTCCATTTCCGAACGATCGTTCTTATCTCTTATTACTTGTGTTTTCTCCTTAATACCTATACTTTAGGCCTTCGTTTTATCTTGGGTAAACCTTAAATCTCTGGTCCAAAACGTAATAAATTATCTCGGCGAGGTTTGCTTTGGTAATTTAGGCATTACCCTTTACCTTATCAATTACATACTAATCCAATGTTTTTCTATCGGTGTATAACGGTTTTAAACGATATTTTAAAGCTTATATAAAAAGCCCTTAAATTCTTTTCCAGTTTAAAAAATATAAAATCGAAATCTGGATTCCCATGATAGGCCTTTATTAATATTTAAATAAACAGTTTATCGCCTTTATATTCTGGTTTAAAGGCTACTTAATACTTTCGAAAATTCGCCAATAAGGCGGTAAGGATTTCCTATAGGTTTTTATCGGCGTTTTCCTATTGGTTTTTCACGAATTCATAGGTTATACTGGTCTAATTTCTATCATAAAGCTTATAATTGATTTCCGTATTAAAGTAGGATTTTAATGAGTTGTAATACTTTACAGATATATCCACTCACGTAAAGTAGTATATATACTATTCCTTAACTTATTCGGAAAATATACTGGGTAAAATAATATAAAATTGAGATAACTTAATATCCAATATTTTACACATATTAAATATTGCTTGTATTTTATTATTAAGCACGTTGTATAGCTTACCTTCATAATTATTATTCCTATCCCATAATTTAGTAAAGTTAATTAACTTTATAAGGTCGTTCCTATCCGTGGGGAAGCGATGTAATGGGAGATCGCGGTAAGGGTCGTAATTAATTGGTATCGGTCCGTACGACGCGTATTAACGTTTTACACCGCTTATCATTTCCTAGATCAGGTTATTCTTTGCGTTTCGGCCGATTTTTCCATAGCCGATCGGGTTGTTTCCAGCATCCAGGGTATATTTTTATCTTTACGTCGGTTTAAAATCTCGTTCCAAGTGGGTTTCGTATTCGATACTTGTTGTAAACGATCGTTAGGGTGTTTCCTCTTTTTCCATCGGTTTCTCCAATTCTATTTCCGATCCTCAACAAGCATTTTGCCCTGCTAAACGCCGTATCTCAACCTGTGGTGATTTTTCATAATCTCGGTTTATATTTCAAGTAGGCGTTCCTAACGCTTTTTTAGGTAATATCTTTTTACAACCTTTCCTTTTTTTACTTTATTGTTCGTCCACTTCGTTATTTATATTAGTTATACCGTTATGAATAGGGCTTTTATAATACGGCTATTACTCCCACCGGATGTATTAATACCTTTGCTTCGTAATTGTTTCCGTAAGATTCTTGCAATTATACTATCCATTATTCGCTACATATTTAGTAACTATTCCGCAAAATCCTCCCTAGAATCTTCGAACAAGTTGTGTCCTTTAATTTCGCTATTATAGTAGTTAAAAATCATATTCGTAACGTAGGTGTTTACTGTATAAGGGTTTAAATCCTCCACTAAAGCCTCGATTTTGTTATCCTAAATATTAAGGTCCAAATATTTAAGGATACTGTTACAAAACGACGTATATGCAAAAAGATAATCTATATATTCGTTAGCTTTTGCCAAATCCGTTACTAGGAAAGCCATTATATATTCGTAAAAAGTAGTTTATATATAATTTAAAGTAGTTTAAAGTTTAAGGCGCTTTAGTAAATACAAAGTGAATAAGGTAATTAAAGCAGTTGAGATAGTATTTACTAATGTTTACTAATGTGAATAAATTTTAATCGATAAATAAGGCGCAAACATAAACCAGTTAAACGTCTTAAATTAATTTTCATTAGCGTTAATGACGCTATACTAGCCAAATGATTAGTAAAACCTAAAACGTTATAGGTACTAAACTTAAAAAATATAGGGCGAACGTAGGAAAGTAGGCAAGGAAAAATGAATTTAGTTATGTAATCTGGTATTTGATAGTTGATCTGTATTAACGTACCGTAGCAGAAATTGGTAAAAAAATCGGTTGGTTTTTTAGTTTGTAACTAATAATGTTAAGACCGTTGGTTTAGTTATTTATATATAATCGATCTTAGTAAAGCGATTAATGTAAATTATCGAAAATCAGATGGATCCTAGCGAAGGGTTCCGAAACTTAATAGCTTTTAGCTTACGTGGTCTGATAATTAATAGGATGCCTTTTAAAAAAGGCCCTATCATTCGTTTAAAACGCTAATACAAGTTAACGGTTAATGAAACAGGGCTAATCTTTTCAAAGTTACTCCGGATCTTATAGTCTTATAAAGCTTCGAGGTTTTCGACGCTCCTACGTAATTCCACACTCCCGTATAGTTATTATAAGGTGTAGTGTTAAAGTAAATGCGGACAAAACCGTTACAACATCCAGCTATAGGTATTTAACGTATGTCTGTCTCTTTTTTCCTAGACTATTTGTAGTCGACCGAATCGGCTACTAATTAGTGTCGGTACGGTCTTAAACCTATAATATCGACGTAAATATAAAGCTTTTGAAAAGTGATTAAAACTAATTGCTATTATAATATATAAAGATAAAGATAATGAAAAAAAGCATCCAAAGGTGTATGCTATAGATAAGGGCTTATAAGCCCTCAACCCAGAGCGTATCCCTTTGGAATACCCCCTTTAGACCGATCCGCGTATTGCCGTTTGGTTTAGTATACCCAATCTAAACCGATATATGCATTACCGTTCGGCCTAAAATATCCATTCCAAACCGATCCATGTATAGAGTACTTTACGCCTTTCTAGAGTACAGCCTGCAGTGTGACACATTATCGTATACCCTGCAGAAGTACATCTTGCAATACAGTGCACTGCTACTTTCCCTATGTATACTATCTATGAGGGTATATAGTAATATCCTCACTATTAACAGATAGGTAATTGAAGCATCTATATAATTAACGTATTTCTATTTCCGTTAAATTTAATACCATTACTTCAAAACCTTAAAAATAAAACCATAAATGCCTCCACTGAAAAGCTAAATGAAACTTTTAACCGTTTTTAACCATTTAGTTGGCGTTAACATTAACATTAACTTCAAAAGTATTTATATACTTTAAGTAAAAACTGAAAGAAGCAAAAAACTTTGAAATATAAAATGTAATCAACTTAATAACAGTTTAAATTACTGTTTCCCATAATAACGATAGTTACTTGCTTGGGTCGAAGCTAATTTTAACCTTATTAATATCGTAAAGATCGATCTTAATAACTATATTATTTTCCCTCCATAATGACACATATTGCTAATAACCTCCTATTAAGTACTTTACTGCCCCTGTATCTGGCATAATACTTTAAAACATATAATCCGCATAATGATCATGGAGAATAAATATATATAATAGATTAAGAGTTTAATTAAGGCAAAGGTAAGAGTCCTTACCTCCTAAACGGTACAGGAAAACGTGGTCGGCTCATTTCTAAACCGCTTTGGTAGTAATATTTTTATATTACTTAATTTACTTAGGGGAATTATCGCCATTAATTAGCTTATAGCCTTCGAAATTTTCAATTTAATTTAAATATTCTCATTTAAAAGTAATAGAATATTATATATAATACTGTGTATATTACTATATACCCTCATAAATAGTATACATAGGTCTAGTATCAGTGAATTGTATTGCAGGATGCACTCTTACAGAGTGTACGATAACGTGTTACGCTACAGGCTGCACTCTTGCAAGACGCAAAGTGCATTATATATGGATTGGTTTGGAATGGCTATACCAGACCGAACGGCAATTCATGAATCGGTTTGGAATAGCTATTCCTGATCGAATAGCAATGTGTGGAACGGTTTAGAGTGGTACGGTTTGGACGAGGGCTTATAAGCCCTCACCCATAGCGTACACCTCTAAATGCTTTTTTTTACGTTTATTTTTTATACTATAATACCAATTATTTTCATTACTCTTTTTTAGACCTTATTTCACGTGAAATATCAGGTTTAAAACCTTACGGATACTAATTAGTAACCGACTCGATCGATTATGAATAGCCTAGGAAAAAAGAAATAGATATAGGTTAAATACTTATAACGAAATATTATAACGGTCCTAACTATTCGTGTTTTAACACTTCGTTTTTATAATAATTACACGTCGATGAATACAAAGACTATAAAAATTAATAACTTTAAAAAGAAAAACTTTAATACGATACTATTAACCCTTATTTGGCGTTTTATTCATTAAAGGCCTTGTTACATTACTATTAACCTTTTTTAAACGTTTTAACATACCCGTATACTTTTTAGAAAACGTCTTATTACGTATCAGGTTACGTAAATACCAAGTCTCAGAAGTCTTTATTAGGACCTATTCGATTTTTGATAATCCCTACCACTCGCTTTAGCAGAAGCGATTACGTGCAAAGCAACTAAACCGATCGCCTTAGTAAGATTAGTTATATACAACGTAACCAAACCGACCAGTCCGCTAAGTTTGGTTACAAACTAAGTAACTAAACCGATTTCCCCAGAAAATTCGGTTACGATATGCCAATCTGAACCTATTACCAAATACCGAATTATAAAATTATATTCCCTTTACCTTATCCACTCTCCTACGTTCGCCTTATGTATTTTAAGTTGTATTTTAAGTTTATTACCTGTAACATTTTCATTTTCTTAGCTATTTAACTAGCGTAACGTTATTGAAAATTAACAAAATTAATTTAAAATGTTTAATTAGTATATAATCAAATCTTATTTACGTACTATTAAATTTTTTATTCGTATTAATAGACGATAGTAAACCCTATTTTAAATATTTCAAATATTTCATTTACTTTACGTTTACTGATTATAAATACACAAATCTAATCTCGGTACGATATCACTAATTCGAACCGTTCCAGCATACCAAATACGCATAACAACCCCCAATCACCCCGAAATACCTATAATTATTACCTTAAGACCAATAATATTAAAGGAGGACAACTCTTACTTCAACCACCTGATTGAATATATGGGAATTAGAAAATCTATAATATATAAAATAGATTTGAGTTTTTAAGATAACACTATAGATTCGCTAGTTGAAAAACTAAAACCATATATTGTAAACATATATATTTTTCCCGTTATATTCTGCTATTAGGAGGAGAAAATCTAAGAACCTAACTTACTGTATGATTTTCATGAAAATTCTTCGAACTAGACGTTATATATGTAGCAAATAGTAAATCTTATCATTGTCAAAGCCTTACGGATCCAACTAAGAATTCAAGGTATTAATACCCCCAGAGATAAAAATAGCCGCTTCATAAAAGTCCTATTCGAAACAGTGTAACTTACCGATTTATCGGATTAGGAAAATAAAGATTTGTACCTGACGGAATAAGTAAAAAGGTGTTACTTTATGAAATAAAAGAGCCTATTATTAAAACGAAGGGAACGAGGCGTAAAACAACCTAATATTATACCTACACCCCAGGTCAAAAGTAAAGGTTACGAAAAAGAAAGACGAGCATAATCCTCATTTACTATATAAATATAATACACCCTTATATCTACATACATTGTAAAATAAAACCGAATACCAAATTACTCTCCGAACGATGGAAATAACCCGTTAGTATATAACAGGAATAGCCGAAATACCGAAAACGGCTAGATCGACCGTGAAATGATCGGTTAAAATACAAAAAACAACCCGCTCCAGGAATTGACGAACGGCGTAAAACGTTAATACATGCCTTACAGATCGATACCCGTTAATTACAACCTTTACTGCAACCTCCTACCGTACTATTTTTCCACGGATAAAAGCGACCTTATAAAGTGAACTAACTTTTTTAGGTTTTAGGATAAGGATAACAACTATAACGACGAGCTGTACAACGTATTCAACAATAAAATACGCGTTATATTTAAAACGTATAAGAGGTTAAATATTAAGCTATTTTAATTTTATATTATCTTACCTGATATACTTTATGGATAAGCTAAAAATAGTATGTATACTACTTTATATAGGTATATATATTCGCGAAGTGTTACAATCGCTTTAAATTCTACTTTGATACGGAGATTAATTACGAAATTTACGATAAATACTAAACCTAAACGACTTGGAAATTCTTATGAAACCAATAGAAAAACGCCGATAAAAACCTATAGAAAATTTTACTGCCTTATGAGCTAAGTTCAGAAAATGTCAGATAGACTTTGGACCGGAATATAAAGATGATAATCTATTTATTTCAATAGTAACAAAAGCTTGCCGCGGAAACCCGTATTTTGACCTTATACTTTTTAAACTTAAAAGGAATGTAAAAGCCTTTTGTATAAGCTTTAAAATATCGTTTCAACCCTTTATAAGGCGACAAGCGAGCTTTAAATTAGCAGATATAACTAATAAAATTAAAAGCTAAGGCTAAATTACTAAAGTAAATCTAGCCGAAACTATTTACCACGTTTTGAATCGAAAATTTAAGGTTTACCTAAGGTAAAACGAACGGCTAAAATATAGGTATTAAAAAAGAAACTTTAATAGTAAAGAACAAGGACGATCGTTCAAAAATAAAAACACTTACCGAAACCATAGTAATATTTGTGAAAAGACATACGAAGCCTTATAAATTTGTAAAAACGGTGTATCGTTTGCGGTAAAGTCGGCTGCTGGTTTATAAACCACCCTGTTTACGAATAAATTCGAATTGAACGATCATTTGAGGCCGAGTATAAATTTAAAAATCGAATAAAAACCAATTTTATAGCATACGTAGTTGAGTGTGAAGGCACAGATAACAGACTCAACGCTTACTTTTACGAAGACATATCTGGAGAAAACGACCCTAAGTATAATAATGCCTACCTGTTAACCTACGACAATAAAAACGCCCAACGTATTTTCGCCGGCCTATAAAACGCCTTCTTTATATATATTACAAGCTTCAATTATGTAAACGAAGTGTTTAATGCCTATATAACGTTGTAATTTACGCTTTCCAACAAATACAGAAACAGGTTCCAAGGTATTATACCTGATACTAACGTTGGCGAAATTTCAACGGCCGGAAAGCGGTAATTCAACGTATTTACAGCGAAGTTTCCGAAGTTCCGGCTAAACCAAATATAAAAATACAGAATGGTTTTATTTAGTAAAGATAAAGCGACGTCGTTCGGAACAGTCGTTGTAAATACGTGTTTTGGACCGATTAAGCTTTAAGTAATAGATTTCAAACCATTATTTCTATTTTTATCAACTAATATAAATAAGCTCGGAATGAAGGTCCGGAATACGACCAATTAACTTATTCGAATTTTAAATAGCGTATCCGTATCATTTCAACTTAAATTCGGCTACTTGTAGTTTTTTCCCGAAGTACGTATAATTAAGGCTATTTACTTAACTTAACCGAAATTACAGACTTAATATCTATGATTCAGACATCCGTTTACAAAATGCCTTTTATGCCTGCTTCACTTTATAGGCTATACGAATATAGAAAAAGATGTACTTAAAGCTATCGAAAAGTTTTTTTATGAGTATTAATTACGTTTATGAGCCCTATAACGGTTTAAGTTCCGCCTTTAAAAATATATAAACTTTAATTAAGAAGTAATTATTGATATTAAGTATTTGAATAACTGACCGATCTTTTACACCATCAACATAATAACGTCGTTTTAGGCCGCTAAATTTATACGAAGCGTTTTCTCTATGGACTATTAAAACGCTTTAGTTAATGATTAATTTAATGTTTACCTAAGGCCCTTAAATTTCATTATATATAACGTTAGTACGGCCTTCGATTTTACCAAATAACGTACTAAAGCTCGTATAATCGATACCAAATATAAATAGATTTTAGTAAAAGTCTTATAAGGTATTAAAAAATATAAGCAGTATTACGAACCGTTTAAAAGACGTATATAATATTGTTAAAAAGCCTAAAGGGTATTAGCTTTAGGGAATTTATCCTCTAAATAATGGTTAACACCGTCAATACCACTTTTAGCCTAAATAGGCCTATTCTTACATTTTTTTATCTTTAATGCCTACCCGAAAATCAATATAGACTATTCCTTATTACCGTTTATAGTGTAAAAGGCCAATGTTATAGCGAAAGCTATGGCGGTATTACGCTTCTTACAAGCGAAAAACTACGTATCCAAATCGTTAGCTATAAGGAATAGCCTACGTAAAGATGGCGTATTAAATTTATCGTTATAATTGAAAGTTATAATTTAAAAAACAAAGGATGTATAAACAAGTTATTAAAGGGTTAAAGGGTTGAAAAGATATAATATACTCGTTAACTTACCAAAAATTATGAGTTTGTTTTATTAGATAATTGTATACGAATATAAAATAAAGGTAAAAAGGATCGGTCTGAAACTATAAAACAAATAAAACCGCTTATAAAACATTACTGAAAACGACGAATTTAAACCGAAACTAACTTTAACTTTATCCCTGAAATACGATTTCAGTCTAACTACGTTAAATAAAAGCGGTTTATTTATATTAACCCTATTAAAACCTTGCCACCGATGGTGCCCTCTCGGTTCGAAAATCAAGAAACGCTCTAAAAACTTTACCACTGATTCCTTTGTTATATAAAAAGAAATGGCAACCCGCGAACTTAGCTTGAAACTTCGCTGCAAAGGAATTATCACCACCCTAGGTACCCTATTTGTATAATTTACTCAAACGGAAATCTTAGTTTTAATCGATTAAGGCGTATTTAGTTTTAAACGTTTCGATTCGGTTATTTATGGTATTTATAAGATTTTTCCAAGCCGCTTCGTTTACGTAGTTAAATATAGAACCGGGAAACTTAAAAAAAATATTCGTTTAATTATTAAAGAATACAATAACAAAGGTAAAAAGGATATTATAACCTAATTGCCTACGTTATAATAGACTAATTATCGCCTAATTTTTACACTTACGACCTCCCTTAACGTACTGTAAAACGAATATATCGAACTTTGAAATATAATATAAATATATACATAATTTAAAAAATGACTTGAATGACAAATTTATGACCATATGCTAAGAAATTTCAAGTGATATTGTCTACTTAAAACGATTTTACGTATTATAAAACTACTTTATGGTTTGGTTAAAGTCGGTATTTCCTAGTATAACATCTACTGAAACCATTATAAAAAACGATTCTAAATAATTAACTTTACCTTCGATCTATGTTTATTAATATCAATATCTCGCTTAAAGGGCTTTGTACTAACAGGTATGTAAACGGACAACATCTTGACGTTATGCTATATATCGTTTTCTGCATCTAAAAAAAGGAAACTTTTGGAGGTTGGTTTAAAAGCGAAGCCTAAGACGAGCCCAACAGAAGATAATATAATAGACTTTAATAACGCTACTATTATCTTCCGGAATAGCGTTTTGAGCCTTATACAAAAGAGGTAGTTAAACAAAATTGTCCTTATCGTTTTAAATAGTGTAAAATGAGCCGACGAATACAAATGATAACACGTAAGTAGCGCTTAGGTTGCTTCTGTAACATAATCAAAGGTTACATTTAACCTTTCTGTCGTCGCGCAATACTAACTCAACCTGACGAACTATATATACAAAGTGTTTAACAAACGTTTTTTATGATAATTATATAATTTAAAACGCGGTTTATAATTTGTACCGTTACATATACGTACTATTAATCCGTTTCTTTTTACTAACAGCTTTTCAGTTAATAATAACGACTATAATTTATAAATAATCTTCGTTATAACTTTCGGCAACGAAATACCGACCCGAAACGACTTTACACTTTACGAAAATATTATTTATTAAAGCTTTACTAAATATAAAAAGTTTATAAAAAACGTTTTAACGTTAAAAATCTATAATATAATTAAAGGTTTCGATTCGAATATTATTATAACGATAACGGTCCGAATAATTATTTTAATCTTGGTTTACTCCCTATTCCTTTTATCGTATATATCATTTTTTTTTATAAATATTTGGTTAAACTAAGTATTACGAATAGAAAAAGACTAATAATTAATATTATAACTTTATACGAATCGTATAAATAACGTAAAATCGAGGAAATGAAGTAGATTGATAATAAGTATAACCTAACGGACGCGATAACCAAAGTTACTCCAAACGAAGTATTTAAAGCACTTATAACGATAAGTATATTATTTATTAATGTTATTAAAAAAAATTTATAACTTTAATAATCTATTATATTACTTTTCGTTCAATTGGATCGACCCGTATTATATTATTTACGTCGATCCCCGATTTTGACTTTGTTTAACCTTACTAATTCGTATAGCTTTTAATATTTTACCTTTTCTCTTTTTATAAGTTTCGACCCAACGTAATTTCCTATTTATTTCTTTTTTTTATTTGGTTTTACTACTTTGCGCCGCTCCTAACGTATTAATACACTATATTCTTTATATTTCGGCCTTATTAAGTATTTTACTACTTAAAATAATCTATTTTATTTTACGATATCTTACCAACCTTAATATATTACTTTTTTACTGTATATATTTTAAAGTTACCTACAAAAATTAGTTTGTGAAAAGTTATAAAATTACTATATAACGTATCATATTATAGCCGAGCACGCTGACCCGACTTGAGGATATTTATCTATTAATAAATGGAAAGGGTAACGCCGTTGTATCTATACCGTCCTTTTTGTTACCTTTTCCCTTTATATTAGCGCCACCGTTATTGCCGTTATCGATGTTATTAACGTTAGCGAAGATATAGACTTACGTCTTATTATTTATATATTTAAGTTCAAGCGTAAAAGGGGGATTATCTTTTTTACAATAACATACGATAACGTTGTTAAACTCGTATATATAGTATATACCTAAGCCCTGTTTCTAAGCGATAACAACTGTTACCATTTCCTTAAACCGCTAGTTAACGTTTATTACTAATTAGTATCGGTTTAATTTAATTATTTACGACCAAGATCATTTTCCGGATCGCTTAAACAGTATATTTTTAATAAAGGAAATTTTAAGTTTTGGTTAAAATTCAATAAATAAAAACCAATAAACGCGTAATATGACTTCAGCCTATAGCTTTAAAACTACTGGAATGGAGGCTTACGAGCTATTAATTCGCTTGTAATGGTAATAATAGGTTTAATGACCCCCATTTTCGTAATAATTGCCAACGGATTTACCCGCGGCCGTGGACGCGATATACGATACGTAAAGCGTATTTATTAGCGTCCCGAAGCTATGGACCCGGATACATCATTTTAACACTTTACATATTAAAGAGGCCTCGCGGCGTACCTTAACGATACGGAGTTCAAGGCGGCGAAGTAAATCCACCTCTTATTTTTTTATTTAAAAAAAGTCAAAATTTTATAAACAGATAAACTTAAAATATATGTACCTTCACGTAACTACGTTAATTTACGTTTACGGTATAAAAAGGCCTTTGTAGGTAATAAAGTTTTTACTCATGGGGAAAAGATAATTTTTATAACCTTAGGGGCCCCTTATTCCTCCTCTTATGAGTTAGGGAAGGGGGAGGGAAAAAGAAGGGAAGGAAGGGTAACAACGGTGGCGAGAAAGGGAGTGGCGGCGGCGATGGAGGTAGGCGGGGCCGATAAGGAGGAGATGGCGGCGGCGAATAGCGGCGTAACGGTAGGCGGCGGTGTGGCGGATATAGAGGATATTATGCCAAATAATAGCAGGCTGGTAAATGCGGTGACAACGGTTGCAGCAACGGCGGCGCGCCAACGTTTTCGCGCCAAACGGCGCCTTGCCGTCCTATTTTTACGCGGTATCTATTCGAGGGAAAGGTTAGTATATAGGTGTTAACCAAGAACATACCTATTAAAAAGTTTTAATTTAGTCAAATAAAATAAAGGTTAAATTATGGTAAGGACTTATATCGGCTTAAACTACGTGCCTTTAAAAGAAAAAGGGAAAAAGATTTATTTCAATCAATAATGATGTATTCTTTTATATTAGTCTAATACTTAATTACGTAATCCTCATTAAGTTATTACCCTTACGTAATTAGCCTTTATAATACCTATGTAATTAGTCCTATTAACTACAAAAACGTTATTACTAATTATACTGCCTTTATTTTAGTTATACTAATTAAAGTTAAATTATAATTACCGCTACAGCTAAACTTTTCCAATTTAAACGAATTATAATTCCTATCGCTGCCAAACCATACTAATCCTAGCCGAATTTGATAATTTAGATCTTTTACAATCAATACGGCAATAATAATGTTACTACAAAACCTATTAATTTAGACCTTCGTAACCATAACAACATTATTACTACTAAGCTATAGGCACGAAATATTTAAGGAAAGAAAAAAGATTGCCTGTGTATATATTACTATATACCCTTATAGATAGTATACATAGGCTTAATGGTAATATACTGTATTGCAGGGTGTACTACTATAAAATGCACGATAACGTATTATGTTATAGGCTATACTTTTACAAAACGCAAAGTGTGTTATGTATGAATTGGTTTGGAATAGCTATACCAAACTGAACAGCAATTCATAGATTAGTCTAAAATGGCTATACTAAACCGAACATCAATGCGTGGAACGGTTTAGAGAGGTACGCTCTAGGTGAGGGCTTATAAGCCCTTACTCGTAGCGTGCACCTCTGGATGCTTCTTTTTATATTTATCTTTTTATACTACAATACCAATCATTCCAATTACTATTCACTACACCTTATTTCATGTGAAACATTAGGTTTGAGACCTTACCGACAAATACATTATTTTTTCGTTATTTCGCTCAACCAAAGGGTATCGAGTTTACCAATAGCCGGACTTACCACAAATCCAATATTTATTACCACTATTACGACGATAGTACTTACAGTTAGCAGGTCTATTTAAATCTTAGATCTATTAGCGCTAACTTGGGTACTACCTTTAATCCATAGTCGATAAGCCAAACTTTAAGCGTTGAGGGCGCCTGTATCTATACTTATAGTTAACGTAATTAACTACCATAAGGTCTTTTTTATCTACATTTAAGAAGTTACCTGTTTAGGGGTATATACTAAACTAATTTGATATAAATATTATTACAATTAGAAACTAGAAACGTAACTAGCAAAAAAAGGCTTTGAAAGTGGTATTTAAGCATTATAAAATATATTTGAACTCGCTAACACCTATTATTACTGCCTGTATCTATTTGCGAAGCATAGCTTCACCAACGTTAGTTTTCATGATCGCTTATTAGCACAACATTAGCTTATTAATCATCTGGGTAAATATATCTATTAGTCTTTTTTCTTTTTTCTCTCGCTATTATCGTAATCCACCGCGTAGTAACATAATTTATATAGTATTAAACTTGGTAAACGTTGTATTTGAAGTAATATTTTATAACATTATAAACTTTGCAAAAAGTAATTGCTTATATTATGAAAGTTAGATAATAATCTCTGACATACCTTGTGGATATTTTAGGAAATAATAAGTAAAAAATAAAAGGAGAAACCTTTTCTTACTTACAAATATTAAAAATAGGGATTATATTTGTGTTGAGGAGGTTAAAAGACTTTCAATTAAACTTTTCCACGTCGTTTTCAATCTTGGAAAAGTCTATAAATAATTATAATAATATTAATCATCTTAATAGGTTTTAGAGGCAGCTTACAATAGTTATTCAAGTTTTTATTAGTATTTTCTAATAATTTAAGTTTTGGAGCCGCCGAGATACAGTGTTAAAGGTAATTGCCAGTCTCTTGGCCCGAGGAGTAAAGTCCTATAGTAAAACCTATAATAAGCTCTCGCGTATAGGTAAAGTTGCCATGAAAAGGCTTTTAAAAGGCTTCGCGGTTTTAATTGAAGTGTTAAAGGGAAAAAAGGACCCAAAGATTTAAAAAAGTTTAACAATATTATTCAATTAACTGGTTCAAAGCGCCGACGTCAATTCCTCTAATCGTATTAGCAGCCGTTGCTTCATATATTTTTCCACCGCTAAAGACGTATTCCACGCTATTACGTAAAAGCGCTAGGCTACCGAATAAGTCAATAGTTTTCTTATTATCAACGCATAAAAAAGCCCAACTTAACTAAGGTTAAAGCAGAGGTCCCTGAATTATGTGTAATGGCGCTAAAGATCTTTAGTACACTTTTCTTTAGGGTGTGGATCTTAAAGGAATTTTTCAAGTTAGTTTAAGTCGAAAAGTTTTTGTATTAGCTTTATAATATTCTAGCCTATTATATAAATCCCTTACTACTTAAGTTCTAACTTATGCCTTAAATTCACTCCTTTTCGAATTGCAGTTCACATATTAATAGTCCAGTCATTGAAGAAATTACGAAATTTTCGGAAAGCGTAGTCAGGGTCGTCACCGCTATTACATTTAATAATATAGTAACCGATGAAGTTAGTAAAATATTTTTCAGTTAATTTTTCTTCAATATTTTACCCCTAAAGTTCTTTATCGTATAACTATGTAAAAAGGGATCTTAATATATTAATCCCTTTTTAAATATTATAAATAGGTGTTGTCTTAAATTATAGGGTGGAGTAAAACTTAGCAGGCGAAGGATTTAGTGATTTTCAAACGTAAAGGCTTGGTATTTTGGCATCAAGTTGCGTAGAAACTTGGCGACTTGGTGTTAGGTTGTACGATGTAACCTTTTTAGCGCGACTTAACGATTCTTCGTATTTTCTTTTAAAGCAACAAACTTAAAAATTAAATTAACGTAGGAAAAATAAAAAGAGTAAAGTAAAAACAAGAGTTTAATGTAAAGGGTAAGGTCGAAGGTCTTTTGTTATTAAAAGTAAAGGGTTAAGGTTGAAAGTTGTAAGCTGTAAGACTTGATCGTTTTTACAATAGTAGCACCCGTATTAATACTAACTTAGTTTTTTACTAACTTGCCGATTTAAAACTTTTAGCGATTAATCTTAACACTCTTTAAAAAGGATCCGTGAAAATTTCTTAGTGTTTTTAATAGAAATACCGTCGTTACCTTTAAATTGCTGTAAAGACTATCTCAAACAAAAAATATTTTTATGTATTGCCGTAAAGACTGATACAGTAGTAAAAGCCTTTTATAAAAATCATTACTTTACTTTAACAATAACGTAAAGCATAATAACCGTAAAGTAACTTTTTTTCTACTCATTCAATTTATGCTTAATCCAATAAACACTAATCAGTGTTGGTGGAGATTTAAACTTTAAAACGTTGTCGATTCAATTAGTCGAAGTAATAGTAGTATTWCGTGGTCAAGTGGTKTATGTATTWTTCTAGGTTTGGCAGACTGCTAGCCGATCCACACAGTAATTTATATGGCCAATTGCACAGCCTATAACCCAGTATAAAGTGTGGCCTACTGTACTCGACTTACACTTAATACAGTAAGCCCACACAAAACAATACACTCAACTTGCAGTCAGTATAGTCAACTTTACAATAAGTAAAGTTGACGTACTGCACTGCAAATAATACTATTCCAATAGATGGTGTAATTAACGTATTTTTAACTCTTTTAAATTTTATACCATTACCTCCAAACTTTAAATATTCAACTACAAATGCCTTCAATTAAAATCTAAAAGAAATCTCTAATTATTCTTAACCAACTCATTGATATTAAAGTTAACGTTAACACCAAAAGTCTCCATATTTTCCAAATAAAAAGAAAAATAGTAAAAGACTTGAAAATCTGAAACGTAATCGACTAACGAACAATATTTATTCGCCCAAGCAGAAACCAACTCCAAACTAAATAACATTTTAACAATTAATATCTGTAACTATAATAATGTTCTTTTATAATGTTACATACTATAAATAACCTCTTATCACGTACCTTACTACCTCTATATCTACCATAATATATTAAAACATATAGTTTGCATAACAGCATTAAAGGTTAAATATGTTTATTAATTCAAAAGATTAGTTAAAGCAAAGGTAAAGATTTTCACTAATTAAATAGAATTAAAAGGCGTAGTCGGCTAATTACTAGGCCGCGCCAAAAGCAATATTTTCATACCACATAACTTGTTTAGACGCCTCATCATCATTACCAGCCTTTATACCCTCGTAATCTACGATATGATTCAAGTAATATTAGTCGAAAACAATAGGGTATTAGGTATAATACATCACTTGTTATTTGTAACGCTTCGCCAGAAGGTGGAGAATTAACTAATAATCGGATTTACTAGAAATCCAACACCTTTTACCACTATTACGATGATAATTCTTATGGTCAACAAATCCGTTTTAGTTTTATATTTGTTAATAATGCAAACATAGCTATAAATTCTGATCAAAAGGCTTTGGACCATATTTTAAACATTAGAACTATCCGTACTAATAGTTAATATAATGTATCATTACATGAGCTTCATTTACATCGCGTAAGTAATGATTTTGAAAATAAATACCAAACGAATTCGGCATACATACCATCACTATTATCAACTAAAACCACAATTAACTAAAAAAAACTTTTATAAATAGCCTCTAAGCATTATAAGGCGTATTTGAACTCATTTATATCCATAACTACTGTATGTACTTACTCGCGAATTATAACTTCGTCAATGTAAATATTCTCCATTACTTATTAGCATGATATAAAGTTATTAATTATTTAATTAAAAACATACATTAAAGCTTCCTCCATTTTTTTTTCTTAGTCATTATGGTTATCTACCTCGTTATAGTCTAATCTATATAATATTACGCAAAATGGACATCGTATTCGAAGTAACTCTTTATACTGATATAAATCTCGTGAAATGTTTTTACACTCGTAAGAAAAGTCAGATAATAATCCCTGGAATATCTTATAAAGATTTCAGGGAATAATAGGTTAAAAACAGAAGTAAAGACCTCTATCTACTTGCAAATATTTTAAAAAGACATTATCTTTGTATCGAAAAAAGTATAAGGCTTTCCGTTATACTTTTTTATGGCATTCTCAATCTTTACGAAGTCCCTAAAAAGCTTTTAATTAATATTAACCATTTTGATAGGTTGAGGGAAAGCTTGCGAAAATTGTCCTAGTTTTTGATAGTATTTCCTCCCATTCATTTAAACCTTAAAACCACCAAGTTCTGATATTAGTATTATTTACTAGTTGTTTGGAGTGAGGAGTAAAGTCCTATAATAGGAACTATAATAGGCTCGCGCGTATAAATATATTTTCTGTGGTAAACTTCGCTTTAATGAACTTAACGATTGTAAGAGAAGGATTAAAAGGTAAAGGGTCCTTAACTGTAGGAAAGGTTTTAAAGGATTTGACGGTTTTGCTTAATTAACCATTTGTTAACTCTAATATCAATTACTTTTATGGCGTTAGCGGCCGTTACTTTATGCGCTTTACCGCTAATAAAAAAGTATTCTGCATTATCACATAAAGTTGCTGGGATATCGAATAGATTAAAAAGTTCCTTATCGTCGATATATAAAAGGGTATAACTTAACTTTAAATTAAAAGAAGATCCACTAAAACGTATGTAAGGGCATTGAGGGTTTTTAACGCTTTTAAAAAATTGTAGTATATTTTTAGGGTATTTTTTTAATTAAGCTATTTCGAGAACGGTTTGCATTATGTGTTCTTTCCTATTCAAAATAAAGAGTTTACAATTTCGAAGGTATATATTCAACTTGACCTTGACAATTTTAGGGTCTTATTTCATATCCTCATAGTTTGATCCATAAAAGAATTAAAAAGGTCTTGAAAAACCTAGATTCCTCGATTAATTTTAATAGGATTCAAGTTCAATATAAATTATCTAGTATAATTAATTAGATGCTTTTCCGTTCAGTCAGAATTAATTTCTTTAAACCAGAGGTCTTATCATAGCTCTAAGCAAAAAAAAGTCCAAATGTCCCAACGGCTTTTATTTGTGAGTTTTCCAAAGCTATCGTAACGTTTGATTTATATAGGGTTTAGTAGTCGATGGATTCAGTGATTTAGAAACGTAAGGACTTAGTATTTTGGTGTGAAGTTGGATAGGGATTGTACAACTTAGTATTAAGTTACGCGATATAAAGTTTTGGTGTAACTTGGTAATTCTTTGTGTTATCGCTTAAAATAGCGATATTAACAATTCAATTATCGATTCGAACATAAGTAGAGGCAAATGAATAATATAAAGGGAAATTTTAGTGTTAAAAGAAAATGTTATATAAAGGGTAAGGTCGAATTTTTTTTATAGTTATTTAACGTGTGACTTAGTGGTTTTTGTAGTAGTAGTGCATGAAGTAGTATTATCCCTTACAATAACAACTTAATCGTTTACCAACTTATCGAATTTTAAGACTTTTAACGGTTAATCCCAATGTTTTTCAAAAAGAATTTGGTGAAAATTTCTTAGTATTTTCAGTAATCACAATATCGATACCATTTTCAAGTGGCTGTAAACCGTAAACGCACTTGAAAGTCTTTCTTTTCATTATCTATAAGCCGCAAACGTAACAATAGGTCCATTTATAAGATTTTCCCCTCTATCCTAACGTTAATGTAAAGCATAACAGGAAATTAACATTTCTTATACTTAAATTATTTGTATTTTACCTAATAAATACTGATCAGTGTTGGTAGAGACTTAAACGTTACAACTTTGTGGATTCGATTGATCGAAGTAACAGTAGTATTATAATAGTCAAGTGGTGGATATATTGTTTTAAGTTTAGCAGACCGCTAGCTAGTCTGCACATTAATTTGTATGGCTAATTGCTTGGTCCGTGCTCTAGTGTAAAGTGAGCATATGCTGTACTTGACTTGCAGTCAATACAGTAGACCCATAAAACAATACACTCAACTTGCAGTTAATATAGTCAACTTTACTTGTAAGTAAAGTTAACTTACTGCATTGCAAAAACTACTATTCCAACAGGTTTACTGTGAAGTTAAATATAGTATACATCCACTTAACACTAAGGTACGGGCCAAGCAATTAAATATAACAATTAATGTGTAAACCGGCTAACGGTCTATCAAACCTAGAATAATACATCTACTATTAAACTACACAATACTACTGTTACTTCGACTACATCTTAAATCGATAACGTTGCAACATCTAAAGGTCCATCATTGGCAAGACCTATCAACAAAACATTTGATATCATCATTAAGCAATTAAAGATTTCGTTTATTTCGGTTGTTATTTATACTAATTCAAAAAACATATTTGAATACCTTTTTAAACTGAAAATAACAAATAAAAAACGTTTGATAATCGTTGAAATAACTCTTCATAAAATTTACAAAAGCAGGGAAATTAAAAACTTCTGTGGATATTACTATATACCCTTATAGCTAGTATACATAGGCCAAGTGGCAATGCACTGTATTGCAAGGTGCACTCCTGCAGAGTGCACGATAACGTGTCATGCTGCAGGCTGCACTCTTGCAAGGCGCAAAGTGCATCATGCATGGAGCGGTCTGGAATGGGTATTCCAGAGCGCACAGCAAAAGAGCCACTGCCCGGATGAGAGGTTTATAACCTCCCATCCGTGGCGTGCACTCTCTGGAATGCTCCCTCTTGACCAATCTACTTTTTACTACAACAATACCAATCTTATGGATTACTCTTCTACTCTTTTTACTTCACGTGAAATAGGCAGAGACCTTACCGACAACTTCCGATAAACTGATGGTAAAAATAACTCGGCCAACGGCATAACGAAGTTTATACCAAATAAAGCTTTAAAGATTGTAAATACCAATAAACTTACTATACGAATGGAAGGCTACATCGAAAAGCTACCTGTTAAAATATTGCGTAACGGTGGACAAAGACCAAAACAGGGGTACTCTAGTAAACTAAAAAAAAACTATTAAAAGGTCGAAGTTTCTATTAATACTGACTTAATTAATTAGTACAATCAAGTTGGGTATATAATTATATATATTAAGGGACTGGAGTACAAAAGTAGTATCACACTTATTGGTGGGATTATATGTGGTGAAAAGTGAAACTGCTATACGAATAATAAAGGGGAAAACACAGAGAACAACTTATACCGCCGAAAAGTTTTCTTATAAAAAGCATTAATTCTACAAAATAAAAAGCCGTCAGTGTTGAAATAACATTTAAGTATAGAACAATGGAAGTTAACTATACTATTGCAAATCAATTACAGTGTAGCGCCCAATTTAATGTAGGATACGGAGCAAGCAATTGACCATACAAAGTATATACAGATCAGCTAGTAATTTACCAAACTTGGAACAAACCTTCTATCACTCGACTAACTCAATCACAAAAACTTATAGTATCATTAAAACAAAGAAAAACGTTAGTACGTAAAACAATTGTTATACATTGTAAAATTGTGGAAAAAAAAAGAATCGAATACCAAAATTCATGAAAAGTTTCAAAATTTAATCTACGAACAACACTATTTAAAGCATTGATGCTGAATTTCGTCGCCTTAAAAACAACTAAAAAAGCTTCTCATAATTGTTTCTAATATGGAAAAGGATGAGAAAGATACATTGGTTAATTTACTGTAGAAGTACTTGTAGCATCTACTACCTGTAGCTGTATTATTTGCTGTCCTGCCAGATTTTGAAATTGAATACTCCTGCTGCTAATACATGATTCCGTATGATTATATGTATATAAGTATTCATGAAATCAATTTGTTTCACTGTATAATTGTTAAGTATTGGTGGGAAAGGTGTTCCGCGGGTACGGGCAGCATGGTATATAGTAGAAACGGCCCAGCTATATAGCTGCTCATTGTTCCTTCTTCCTTCTTCGAGGATTATAGACTACAAGAGAACTCCATTGAGCGACAGCCCATGGGTCCGTCCCTTGATAATTCTATATTGAAGGCTCGTTGGCGTACACCCTGTAACACAAAGGTATGTAACTTGTACCGGCCTGTTTTGGTATAAGCCATGAAGGGGTCGGTCGCATTGGTAGGCGCATATCACCTACGCGGTCGGCCATTCGTTACGGGCACATTCCCAATTCTGAAGGCAAAATATATATACATATCCTGGCTATATAACACACGGACAAATACCATACTCCGCTTTTCACCCGTGAGAGTTCCGGTTCCAAAGTTTGGTTTTGTATGGGGAGTGATATGCCTACAAAATAGGTATACTGTGTAATCGTCATACACTGCAAAGTGCACATGCACAGTACAAGTACTTCACAGACGCCCAGGCTTGTACAGTAGTAGTACATGGTGTGGATTCGTTTTTCCTGCGAGTGCATCAAGGCGATCATAACGGCAACGACTTGGCTTCTGCATCATCTGCTTGTTTGTTGGTCTAGTGTCGCTTGGTGGGGAATTTCCCTCTTCTCTTCTTCCCCGATCCTCTAACTCGGTACTGTTCGTAACTACCCCTTCTTCGGCCTGCTTCACATGCCTCCCAGAATCAACTACTGTCTGCTGCACCTAACGCCTAACTCTTCTCCCGTTGGTGGCACACTCCGGGCGTTGCACCGTCACTGCGCTGGCTGACTGGCTGGCGCTTGGGCTCTCGAAAACGCTACAACGACTCTGGATTAGCTTGTACTGACACGAAAGCCGTCGCCAACCCCGGCCGATCCGCCCGCCCGCCGATTTTCACCATGTCTCGACAACGAAAGTCACAAACGTCGGCCCAGCTCGCTAGCATCATGGCCCCTTCCACCCAAGGCAAGCGCGTCAAGGGCGTCCAGGTCTCGCGGCCCTTCGTCTACGGCACGACCGCGCGCCCCTTCGACCCCGTCAAGAACCCGAAGCCCGACGGCGTGCCCGAGAACCACACGCACTCGTGGACCGCCTTCCTCAAGGGCGTCGACGACACCGACATCACCTACTGGCTCAAGCGCGTCCAGTTCAAGCTGCACGACTCGTACAAGGACGGCCCGCGCATGATCGACGCCCAGCCCGGCAAGCCCTTCCTGATCCGCGAGACCGGCTGGGGCGAGTTCGAGATCGCCATCAAGATGCACTACGCCGCCGAGTCGGGCGAGAAGCCCCACACCGTCTACCACAACCTGAAGCTGCATGCCTTCGGCACCGACGAGGAGCGCGAGCTGCAGACCTCCAACGGCGAGATCCGCAGCTGGGTCTACGAGGAGCAGATCTTCAACGAGCCCTTTGAGCACTTCTTCGACATCCTCACCACCGGCGCCATCCCCGCGAGCGACCCCCACTACACCGCCCCCGCCCCCGGCGGCAAGAGGGGCAGCGGCAAGGGCAAGGCCGCCGCGGGCAAGGCCGCCGACATCCAGCCCAAGCGCTCCGCCGGCGGCGTGCTCGAGCGCAGCGCCATGATCCCCATGAAGTCCACGCCCGACTCGCCCTTCAGCATCGAGGCCGAGAAGGTCGAGCTCAGGATGCTGAGCGACGCCATGGCCAAGGTCAGGGACATGCTGAAGGAGGAGGAGGAGGAGAAGAAGCAACTGCTGGCCCGCTTACAAAGCCTCAAGGACGAAAGAGTCAGGGACGAGGCGGCGTAGCCAGACGGCTGTTGCTCGCGTGTTTGTGCAGGCCGCACCTCGTTCGTGGGCTGTGCACGCCACGCGACCGACTTCCGGTACAAGACACGCTTCTACGATCACTCATAGCATGCATACGTCGGCTTGCTCGGTCACCTCGGTGACTGGGACGAACAGCACAGCAAGAGAAAAGAAGCCTTGGAATATGACATGGAATTCACATAGGAGGCAACCCTGTGGAGAAACCGGCCAGAGGCTGACTTGGTCGAAGCGATAATGGGGCCTCTCCCAGTTTTGGAAACCTGGCTGGATGGACTCTACACGGCCTTGACAACTTGGAAGAAGCACATGACATGGTTGACCGCGGGAAAATAAGCGAAGAGATCCTGCCGGATAGACATGCTGCGCTACAGAGAGAGGTCACGAGGAGAAGGGCCTGGGAAGCCGCTGGCCATTTCATTGTGCGCAAGCATATCTGCCGGAGCCTAGAAGATGCCGCCCTTTGCCAGAGACATCTCGACGTTCGAAATGAACTGGTCGAAGAGCAGCATCTCCCGGATCCACCAAAAGATGGGCAGACTGCCGTCCTACTGCTTTGCTCTTTACCTGCTCCTCCACCTTCAGAGCCAATACCAGTTACCTCTCCAGCCACGACAGTCTCTGACACCGGAGCCATCGCGACAGTGGGCGAGGAGCTGTTGCGCATAGCCGTCGATCACGAGCAACTTGCACGCAGGAGAAGGGCAATGGCAGAATCAGGGGTATTGTTCTACCTGGCGTCAAAGACCAAGCACGACCCACTTCATCTTTCCGATGATTGCCAACAGCTGGTGCGAGATCTCGGTGGACAATTTCGATTGGCTGAAGGCAAGGCTGGGCCAAGATGCGGCCGAGGAAGCAAATCTCAACGTACGGAAGGACTATCAGATGCTCTTCCAACAGCTAGGGGAACGAAGGGCCTCACAAAGGCGGCGGCAGCCTTCGGACATTTTCGCTGTGGGAGAATCAACCTATGCCACTCCTTCAGCTACCATAGCTCCGGACACCGGTGCAAGGGGGAAGACGAGTGCCACTCCATCTGTGGCGTACGAAGATGCAATGAAAAAAATTCCGTGCCTTACTACGACCTATTTCCGTGTACAGCTTAGAAGAGGCTCTAACGTCGTACAACGCACATGTGGCTGCGGACCCTCGGAGCCTGACAAGCCAAACAGTCCTACCGTTTATTCCTGTCCTAGGTGCGCATATATTCCATAGAAAACGAGGATTGCTGGCTCTTCCACGAGGCGGAGCCTGGCCCGGGCCTCTCTCCATAGCCGTCACGTCCAGCACCAGTTGTTGCCAGGACGCCTCCGCCTCCGCCTATGCCTTGGACCTTTTCGCCTCTGCGTCGGACCCCTTCGCCTCGGCCTGGGGGG
>JASMMZ010000003.1:33358396-33378126 GCA_038502455.1 Anisogramma anomala | reverse complement strand
GGGCGCGGCGGCCGCCGCGGCGGCGGGGGCTGGGGCTGGGGCTGGGGCTGGTGTCGGGGCTGGTGAGGAGGAGGGTTCGGTGGTGGGATCCTGGGAAGGCGCGGCTGCTGCTGGCTCGTTCTCGGGTGCTGCTGCAACTGGCTGGGGGGCTTCTGTCGCTGTGGGTTTCGCTTCTGATGGCATCGCGGGCTCCTCTTCTGCTGGCTCAGGAACGGGCGGTGCATCCGCGACGGGCTCTGACTGGGTGTCCTGGGACGAGGCTTCCGCGGTGACGACGTGGTCCTTCTTTGTGCCCTTGGCTTTGGCGGCCGTCTTCCTCTTCTTTGCGGCCGGCATGTTTTGTTTGTTTTTGTGTAGTGGCAGTAGGTGGAGGATTGGTTCGATGGAAGGGTGAGACTGGCAGTATGTTTGTGTTGATGCAGTGCAGTGGGTGTTGTTGGAAGAAGAAGAAGACGAAGACGAAGACGATGACACGAGGTTGTTGCAGMCCGCTGCACCGCCACATCTCCAATCGTGGCTGATGTGGCAGTGCGCTTATCCCTGTCACAACTCCAACTGCGCCATTGCAAGGCTTTTCTCCTGCTCCTGCTAGCACATGAGCACGTGCATCCTCAGCAGTGACTTGGATGCTCAGTGGCATTCCATTTTCTCTTCAAACATGCTTTTCGCATGGCTCGCGCCTGACGCAAGCAGAAGCACGGACCACTCCCCATGAGTCGGGCGCCCGAACTGAACGACCGGAGGCATCGACCGGAGGCAAAGAGCGAGACATGCGGCGGCTTGCCAGGCCCTCGGGCCTCTCTCGACGATACACACAGCAGCAGCAGCAGCAGCAGCAGCAGCAGCATCGACAATATCACCAGCATCAGCAGCAGCATCGACAACACCACCACCACCACCACCACCACCACCACCACCAACACCAGCAACGGTGCTTCATCAGCAACCAGAACACTCTGTCCCCCTATCCGTGCGGGACCATCATCCACCAGGGCCACGCGCCGCGGAGGAAGAATTTCCCCACCTTTGAGTTGCCCGACCTGGTGTTGGATCTCGACGCCGAGCACAACCCCCACGTGCGATCCTACGACCACGAGAAGGATGGCCCTCTCCAGAACTCCAAATGGGGCTATGCTCCGCGTATCGACGAGATCAAAACAGAAGCGGCCAGTCTCAAGGCGGACATAGAGCGCAATGTCACTTTGACGACGGCTGCCGCGCAGCAGCCTTTCCATTACCGCCATGTATCAGACCACGACATCATGGCCGTCGCCCTCCTGGTCGTCCTGCCCCGCTCGCAACATCACAAGAACCACCCACACGATGCGCAGGAGCCCGGCACGCCCACCATAACACAGCTTGACGACGTCTTCGAGAGCTTTCATGTCCCGCAGCTCCTCCGCTCGCATCCAAACAAGACCATTCCATTCCTGTTTCGCCTCCAGCAGTTGACCCTGGCGGAATTGAAGGACCCGTCCAAGCGCGATGCGTCGCGCGGTGACGATGAGCAGCAATTCAAGGACAATCTCGACATGTGCGCAGATCTTGTCAAGCTCAGGCGGCTGTGCTCGCGCATCGACAGGCCTGATACCGGAGTCGAGCTCAGTGCCGCCTCCATCGAACATGTCCATGGTCGTCTGCTCGAATTTCTGCGCGCCGGCAAGTGGCCCGCCACCGCAGTAGATATCCTCAAGTTTGTCAACAACATGACCATCAAGCACGTCTCCGCCAACAAGGAGCTCAACCGGCCCATGACTCTGTTCGGCCTGCAATTGGCGTCCCAGCTCGGCCAGCTGTCCTGCATCCTGCAGTATCTCCAGATCTGCCTCTCCCTGGGCTTCATCACAGACCGCACAGAGGGTCTCAACCCCATACGGGCTACCACCGGCAACGCCATACTCACAGTCTTGCGACGAGGGCGTGGAACAGCGCGGGCGACCCGCCAACAGATCCTGACGCTGCTGACCGGCCGAGGCCCGGACGCCACGGCACCGCAAGAAGCGTGTCTCTTCGGCCTGGTCACGGACGACGACGACGCCGCCGACGCCGGCGCCGACCACCAACACCAGCAGCAGCCGCCCGAGGTTCGCAACCTGTGTGTCGCGTTGCTGGGCGAGCTGGGCGCCCTGCGGCTGCTGGTGCACTCCTGGCGGCGGCGGCCACGGCGGCCGGATGGCACCGGCGGCGCCGACGACGAGGAGGTCTTCGCGGACGCCTTCTGGCGCTGCGCCCAGATCCTCGGCCCCGTCGAGGCGGAGGCGGCCGTGGCGGCGGCCGGGGCGGGCCTGCGGCGCGGCGACCTCGCGACGGCGCCGGGCGGCATCGCGCGCGACGCCGCGCTCGACTGGCGGACCATCAACGCCGTGGATGCGTTCCATGCCCGGCGGGGCTCGCGGGTCCCGCTGCCGAGACCGCGGCCCGCGGGCGGCGGGGTCGCCACGGCCGAGATCGTCGGCGCGCTGGACGCGCCAGGCGTGGGCGCGTGCATGCGGCTTCTGGCGGCGCTGGTCAACAACGCTACGGCGGCGGGGCCCGGGGGCGCAGATGGCGGCGAAGCACCCCGCGGCAGCACCCTCCCAGAGCGGGACGGCGCGTAGCCATGGGACGGAGGTCTCTCACGGTGGCCTGTCGCAGGAGGCGACCCCCGAAAACAAGACCGGACCTGATCTCGGAGCTGCGAATGGGCGGGGACAGTAAGTAGCATTGTCATCGGAGACGGGTCACAGCCGACAATGGACGTAGGCTACTTGTGAGACGAAGAGCGCAGCTAGCATTTACCCAGGTGGGATGAACGATGTGTGGAATCCTCATTCGACGTCTTGTAGCGGGTAGCACATGTCATTAGTAGGAAGTTGTCAAGTTCATGCCTTGCGTATCTTACCTTTTTTGAACCAGTATGGACAATGGCACGACCCCCCCCCCCCTCATCCGCGGAGTTTGCCCTCTGATCCTTCTAAAGCGAGTTGGTTCGACTGACGGACTGCCTGCCTGCCTGACGGAGTGACTGACCAAGCCCAGCGACAGACCCGGGCCATTTCAAGAGGCCCCAGCACCGGGAGCTGCATACCTATGCCGTGCGTAAAGGCTTGTTTGCGTCTGGATATGCCCAGCCCTTCCTCTGGCCACGCCAGACCGCAGAGTAGAAGACGGCCCTGCGGGCAACACACACACAGACACACACACACACACACACAGAGAGAGAGAGAGAGAGAGAGCAAGCCTTGGGACAGCCAGACCCCCGACGGGACGCATGGCACCAGTAGGTAGGTACCTACCTAGGTACCGTAGGCACAGTCCAGCAGTACGGACCTGAAGCGCCACACCGGACAAGGAAGGGCAGAGGGGGGGGGTTGCCGTGATCCATCCGTCTGGTCACCTTCTTGCTGCCTGACGCGCCGCCATCACGGTGGTACTGCAACCCCACGGGGGAAGGGGGAGAGGCCGGTGCCGGCACAGCACGCCCGGCGTACGTGTGTGTTGTCCCGCACAGCTCTCTCTCTCTCTCTCTCCCCCTCCCTCTCGCGTTCCGGACGCGCAAGGGCCTGCCAGGAGGTTGGCCTCGGCCGTGGTCCCGGGCTGGCCGCGCCGCTCCAGGGCGGGGGGGCCGCCTTGTTGGCGGGCGGGCGGTGGTTGTCCTGGTTGGTTTCTTTCGGGGGACGCCAAAGGCCCACCACGCGCTCGACGGCGACTGGGTCCCGTGTCCGGACGCCGGGCCGACGGTGGTGTGGTTGTTGTGGTGGTATGGTGGTGCAGCCATCTGGGGAAGGGAGAGAAGTTCCGCTTGCTGTGTGTGACTGGGCAAGCAATTCTGTGCCTTGGCCTTGCGCTCATCGCTCGCTTACAATTTTTTTTTCTTCTTCTTTTCTACTCACATGGGACCAGTAGGGATATTGAGAGAGCAACTGGTTTTTTATGAGAACGTCTTTTTGCACAGGTCAAAGTAGGGTCTTTTCGCACAGTTTTTTTTGGGGGGGGTACATGTTAGCATATTGATAGTAGGTGACCCGTAGGGCCACCCTTGTTCCAATAAGGCTACTCCCATCAAAAAAATTACCTCTTTACTTATACGTATTAAAAAACTTTTATCAATACGTAATATGATCACTTAACTTGAACCTTAACACGTGTATATTACTGATAATACTCTTTTTGTTGGAATAGTACTACATGCAATGAAGTAGATCAACTTTACTTATAGTAAAGTTGACTATACTGACTGCAAGTTGAGTGTATTGTTTTGTGTGGGCTTACTGTATTGGGTGTAAGTCGAGTACAGTAGGCCACACTTCATACTAGGGCACGGGCCAAGCAATTGGCCATACAAATTACAGTGCAGACCGGCTAGCGGTTTGCCAAACCTGGAATAATACATCTACTATGTGACCACGTAATACTACTGTTACTTCGACCAATCAAATTGACAACGTTACAACGTCTAAAGCCCTATTAACACTGATCAATGCTTATTAAGTTAAGTACAAATAAGTTAAGTAAAAGAAGAAGCTACTTTCCAGTTACGTTTTGTGAAAAACTAAGGTAGAGGAAAGATTTTTGCGAAGGGCTTCTACTACTGCGTTAGTTTTCATGGCAGTAAGTAGAAAAGACTTTTAGGTTACGTCGGTTTTTACAGCAACTTAAAGGTAGTAATGGTATCACTATCGAAAACAACAAAAAATCTTTATGAAAGATCCTTTTTAAAGAGCGTTGAGATTAACCGCTAAAAGTCTCAAATCAGCAAGTTAGCAAATAGCTAAATTAGTATTACTGCGAGTGTTACTACTACAAAAACAACTAAGTTCTACGGTTAAATAACAAATAAACCTCGATTTTTAACACTAATAATGACCTCTAGCCTTACCTTATATACTAAACCTTTACTCTTACTTTACTTTTTTTACTTTTGTTATGCCAAATTAATTGTCAAGTTTGCTATTTTAAGCTAAAACACTAAGAATCGCCAAGTTGCGCCAAAAAAACCTACGTTACGCAACTCAACGCTAAGTTGTCAAATTTCTATGTAATTTTACGCCAAAACATCAAGTCTCTACGCCTGAGGATTACCAAATCCCTCGTTTTTTACGTTCTATACAAGATAAAAAGTTAAAATGGCATTCAGTTAAAAATACATAAAGAAAGTTAAAGCTTTCAAAATAATCTTCGTTAATTACTACAATGAACAGCTTTAGATTACAGATGTTAACGAGACCTTAACTGAAGCTTACTTGACCAATTACGTTAGCTAGTACATTATTAACACATACCTCGGTAAAAATTACGGCTGTGGTACACGCGCTTTTTAAGAGTTTTATAAGTTTTTTAACTATTGGACTATTGACATATGGAAAATAATCTAGCGTACGGTTAAAGCCAAATTTAAAAAAAAAGGTCATCTACTATAGCATGTATATCCTAAAGAAAATATTACTCATATTAGCCGAAACGTTTTTTAAATTGGCCTAATATAAAGACCCTTTCAAGACCTTAATCCTTAAAACTTTCTAAGGAAAGGAAAAGAGATTAAGGAACTTTAACATCTCTAAACGTGAGTACGGGTACCTCCCTTTTAATATTAACTAAGTTAAGCCTCTTTAAGTGCTGACGATAAGGAACCTGTTAACCTATTTGACAGTCTAATACCTTTAAGTGATAGTGCAGAATACGCTTTTAGTGGAGGCAAAGCACGTAAAGTAGTGGCTACTCATGCGGCTAGAGGAATTAATGTTAGCGCTTTATATTAGTTAATGAAGTAAGATTGTTAAGCCTTTTAAAGCCTTTGGATTCCTTTCATCCCTCAAAACTTTAATCAAAATCATTTAGTTCTTTAAAAAACTTTTTATAGCAAGTTTACTTATATGCGAAAACCTATTACAGGTTTTACTATAGGATTTTATCCTCCAGGATAAGCGATTAGTAATTACCTTTAACACCGTGTTTTGTAAATCCCAAAATTTTAACCGGTAGGAAACACCATTAATAAAGACTAAGATAATTATTGCGATCTACCTCTGAAACCTGTTAAGATGATTAACATTAATTATAATCTATTTATAGATTTCATTAAGATTTTGAACGATGTCAAAAAGTATAACGGAAAGCCTTATAGCTTTTTAGATATAAAAATGATGTATTTCTTAAACATTTAAAAAAAGATGGAAGTTTCTCTTTCCGGTTTTTACTTATTATTCTACAACATTCTTATAAGGTACTCTAGGGACTATTACCTAACATTTTTAATTTAAGTAACTAACTTTTGCGAAGTTCTAATAGTATAAAAAGTTATTTCGAATATAATGTCCACCTTACCTAATATTATATAGATTGTGTTGAAATAGTACTACGTACAATACAGTAGGTCAACTTTACTTATAGTAAAGTTAACTGTAGTGCAAGTTAAGGGTATTGTTTGTATAGACTTACCGCATTGGATGTAAGTCGAGTGCAGTACGCGGCACTTTACACTAGGGAACAGGTCAAGCAGTTAGCTATACAAATTATAGTGCAGACCGGCTAGCAGTCTGCCAAACTTAGAATAATATATTCACCACTTAACTAATACAATACAACTATTATTTCGACTAATTTAATTGACAACGTTGCAACGATTAAAACTTAACAATACTAATTAGTTCTTATTGGATTAAGCATAGATTAGCTAAGTAAAAGAAAAGGCTACTTTCTGGTTACGCTTTACGTTAGCAATGGCGGCTAAGATAAAGGAAAGATTCTTGAGAAAGGCATTTATTAGTACTACTTTAATCCATAATGGCAAGAAAGAAGAAAAGAATTTTAGGTTAAGTTAGTCCATAACGGCAATCTGAAAGTAAACGACGGTATCGTTATTGAAAACACCAAGAAATCTTTACGGATTCTTCTTAAAGAAAAACGTTAATATTAACTATTAGAAGTCTTAAAGTTCGGAAAGTTGGCAAACGGCTAAGTTAGTATTACTACGGGTGCTATTACTATAAAAGTTATCAAGTTTCATAGCTAAATAACGAACAACTTTCGCTTTTTACCACTAATAAAGACTTTTAACCTTACCCTTTATATCAAACCATTGCCCTTACCTCACTTTTTTCACCTTCTTTATGCGAATTTAATCGCCAAAATTGTTATTTTAAGCGAAATCACCAAGAATCGCCAAGTAGAACCGAGAAAGCTACGTTACGCAATTTTATGCTAAATCGCTAAATTTACACGCGACTTTACACCAAATTACTAAGTCTCTTACTTTATATGTCCACCAAATTCTATACAGGTTAAAACCTTAAGATATTTATCGCCAGCATTTACATTGAAACAATTATTAACCCTGTTAGAAAATAAATAATTAGGGCGTTTGGAATTTCTTTACAAAGTATTATAACTATGACTTTTGGAGGGAAGACGTTAACGAAGACTTAATCAAAAAGCACCTGGTTAACTTCGTCGTTAACTTTATCTTTAAGTAAGACGATAGCGAAAAACTCGATCGCGGTAGCCGTGCCTTTTGTAAGTATCGTAAGTTTTTCGACGACTGAACTATTAATATATGGAAAAAGGTTTAAAAGACTATTAAGTCTAAGCCGAAAGAAGAATTTAAACGACAAAGGATTTATGCATTAGAGAAAAGCTTTACTAGGTTAGAAAAGAATTTGCTTAACTTATCTTAGCTTAAAGAATACACTTAAGACCTACGGTCTAAGAAAAAGGGTGTTGAAAAACCTAAACGCCTCTACACACGATTTAGGGGATCTACCCTTTACCTTTAGCTAAGTTAAGCCTTTTCATGCACCAGCGATAAGGAACCTGTTAACCTGCTCGGCAGTCCAACAACCTTATGTAATAACACGGAGTATGTTTTTAACGGTACCAAAACACGTAAAGTAAAGGCTGCAAACGCGGCTAAAGGTATTAACGTCGGCGTTTTACACTAGTGAATTAAGTAAAATCGTTAAGTCTTTTAAGGCCATTAAGTACTACTTTCTTTTTAGCATTTTACTTAAAACCGCTATGCTCCTTAAAAACCTTTTCATAGTAGGTTTGTCTATATGTGAAAGTCCATTATATTTCTTACTACAGAACTTTATCCCTTGAGTTAGGCGATTAGTTCTTACCCTTAACACCTTGTTTCTAAATCTTGAAAACTTGAATTATTAGGAAACACTAATTAATATTATGATAATTATTGTGATTTGCTTCTAAAACCTGTCAAGATAGTTAATATTAATTACAAACTTTTTACGGATTTCGCCAAAATTTGGAACGATGTAGAGAAGTATGACTAAGAGCCTTACAACCTCTTCGACACTAAGATAATACTCTTTTTAAATATTTACAAGTGGATAGAGGTTCCTCCTTTAGGTTTTTACTTACTGTTTTCCAAAATCCTTACAAGATATACTAAGGACTATTACTTAACCTTTTTTACTCGATCCACTACATTCCGCGAGATTTATGATGATATAAAGAGCTATTTCGAACATAATATCTATCTTATCTAATACTATATAGATTGAGCCATCACATAGTATACTATAATAATAGCGAAAAAGAAAGAGAAGTAAATACCAATGGATGTATTTAATTAAATGTTTGATAAGTTAATATTATATTAATAGGTAATAAGGAAAGCCTACGTTGGCGAAGCTATACTTCGCGAATAAATACGGGTAATAGTTACGGGCGTCAACGAATTCGAATATGCCTTACAATGCCTAGATACTATCTTCGAAGGCTTTTTTAGCTAGTTGCGTTCCTTGTTTGCTACTGTAATATCGCATATACTAAACTCACTTAATATGTACCTCTAAGCCAACAAATTTATGAATATAAATAAAAAAAACTTATAATAGCTAATTACGTCGACCGTAATTACGGTTATAGGTGCCCTTAACGCCTAAAATATAGATTATCTGATATAAACTAGAAGCAACAACCATATTAACTTTAACAAGGTCAAAATTTAGGCGAACCTATTAACCGTAAGCACTATTATCGTAATAATAGCAAAAGAAATATTGAATCTATAGTAAATTTAGCTATTATTCAACTCGGCACCCCCCTGTCAAACGAAATAATAGAAGGGTAATATATTACATCTAATACTTTAATAATTTTCAATAAAATTACTTAAATTAAATCGTAAACTTTGAAGGAAACAAGCTAATTAAAGTTAATAATACCCTTAAGCAAATTAAGTGATATAAAGATAATTTTTATAACCCAGTCCAAGAATTAGCTAATTACGCCTTTTTATACTATTTAGGTGGTAAAGATTTATATCTTCACCTTAACCAAGCCTTTAACCCTTTATATACCTTTAACCCTCGTAATTGTTACATATATTACACGTTTTAAGGTATTATACCAGATATAGAGGCAGTAAGGTACTTAATAAGAAGTTATTTGTAGTATGTAACATTACGAAGGGAAAGTATTACAGCTACTGAAATTAACTATTACGATACTAATAAGGCTAAAGTTGGCTTTAAACCAGATGAACAACTATCATTACTAAAGGATAACAATCATTTAAATTGGTGTAAAAGAAATTACATTTCACATTTTCAAGTCCCCTACCCCTTTTCTCCTTTGCTTAAAGGATATAAAAATCCTCGGTATTAACGTTGACATTAATGTTAAAAAATTGGTTAAAAACGACTAGAGATTTCCACTCGCCTTTAAATAGAAGCATCTATGGTTTCATCTTTAAAGCCTAGAAGTATTGATTTTAAGCTAAACGAAACTAGAAATACTTTAATTACACCTTAGTTTTAATTACCCAACCGTTAACAGTTTATATGAAGTCTCAAAACCACTAAGATATAAAGATATAAAATACTTTACCCCAAAAGCTATCAAAAGACTTTATTATTTTTGTTAGACGTATATTTAAACTCCTCGAAGATTCAAGTTACATTTAAAGATGATAAGGAATTAAACTACAAGATCTTTATTAATGTATCTTACTTGAATAACAAGCCTATCTTTTACATCATTAACTTTGTAACCTCTTTTTACAGAGCTAAGTTTCTAAAATCCCTTTTGATAAAGGATAGGTGAGAAACGATAAGGATACTTTGAATTAACATATACATAGGCTCACCTGACATCATCGTTTACGATACTGGTACTAACTTTACGGCGGCAAAGTTTTAAATAAATGCTAAAATAATAGGTATCTAGTGTAAATAAGTACTTGTTAAAACCTACCAAAGTATTGAAAAGATTAAGAGGGTATATGCCTTAATTTGTGGAGTGTATAATATCTTTACGTTGAAAATTAAAACCTTTACGGATTCGGAGGCATGTTTAAAAATAGCGGTAAAAGGCCTGAACGATACTGTAGGCTTTAACAGTTTAATACCAAAGTTGCTGGTTTTTAAAGCGTATCCTCGCCTAACAAGTAAATATTTGCCCTTAGTAAGTACTTAGACACGTGTGTAATAATCACACTAAATACTCGTGAGTAAATAGAAGGTGTCAGGGGGTTTATGTTAGCAGTAAGGTAGTAGAAGTAACAAAGATGCAATATTAGAGGATGTTTGTTCGTGCTGTAGAATAATCACTAGTCGTTACGCTATTCAGGTATGTAGACTGAATACTTAGATTGACAACTAAAAAGCTATGAAGGAAATACTATCTATGTGGTGCTGACTATGTTCTTATATCCCTATCCTTAATACTGTCTTCAGTACTAGATCGCTGGAGTCGCTGTCGGTCTCATCGGTCCTGTATAATCGACTAGACTGCTGTCGGTCCTATCGGTCCTTCCCTGTCCGGGGTTGCTGACATAAGAGAAGTTTCCTGCCTGATTCTAGACTTCAGGCTTTCTAGTGACACAGTGTTGCATACTGGCCTGCTTTCTGGCCCAACCTCTGTATGGGTTATAACAATATGTTACAACTTGTGGAAAAGCACTAGGAAAATTACGAAGAAAATCGGTACGCTGTTAGGTTAATAATACCCTTAATATAAGGAATAGCCCCTTAATAATCAACATGCTTGCTTTAATGTTATAAAGTGAAATCCTTATGTAATGAGATCCAAGTAAATAGGAAGGCTCGTATAAGATATTAAGTATCACAAACTTCAAAGTAATTGTTGAAATTATTAACAGTTTTATTTTTTTCGAATAATTTAAGTTGTGCTTTACATAAGAGTTACTCAAAATAAATAACCTTAAGCCAAATGACCGAATTAATATAAACCTCCTTTACCCATTATCAATAAGCCGATAAAACGCCGCCGATATGAACGATCCCCGAAAAAAACAAAGTTAAAAAGAGGAATATATACCGGACCGTATTTATAATACTGCTTGGATAAACATGAAGGAAAATAATAACGAAGACCTAATATTAAATCTTTAAAATTAAAGGATTATTAAAACCTCTGGTAAACTTTTAGAGGAAAATAATAAGGTCGAGATTAATAGCCTATTGACTTAAAAGGTTGTATAATTCGTGTCAAAACCCGATTCTAACCTTTAAAATCCAAACTTTATGATTTTTAAGTCGAAGATTATCTACAAGGTTAAAGGTAAAACCACGGGGCAACCGTATGAAAAAATAAGCTTTATTACTTAAGGATACGAAGATTAAGGCAAAAATTGGATCTTTACGTAGTCACCAACGATTCAAAAGGTTAGCTAGCATTTAGTAATCGCTTTAATAGTAAGTTTACTAACTAAAACTAAACGTAGATTTATGTTTAATAACAAAAATATAACATAAATCTATACGTAATGAGTAACAAATTTATAACAGATCGTATTACTAAAACTAGAAAAAAAATTAGGTGTTCTCTACCCTTTAAGAACAGTAATACGGTATATTAAACTATTATATAAACCGGTTAAACTAAAAGTTAATTAGTTTCTAACCTACTAATTGCATTTTAAATTACTATTAGCGATAAAGTATTTAACGTATGACTTATACTTATAAATAAAGTAAAAAAGGAACTTCAGTATAATAGGTATATAAATTAACGATACTATTTTTTTGTCGAAACGAGAAGCTTTATAACATTAGAATAATAAGCGATTAAAGACTCTAAGTTTTGAAATTACAAGCTAGTAATAACGTTAACGGAGGGTAGTTAACTTAACTTTAATAAATCGTTAATTTGTATACTTAGTATTAATACTAACTTTAACTTTCGCTAAAAAGATTAAGGCACTGTTTTGGCTATAATTAATAGGATTAATATAACTAAGGATTAATAGTACCTGAAACAACGTGCCCGAGGTAGTTATATTATTATCTTATATCAACCGAAAGCTCTTTACGACTTCTCCATTGCGGTACAAGTACAAAACCTATCAAACAAAGATTTTAACTGGCTAAACAAAAGGCTCGATTGGTAGATACGAAACTTAGACCGCGGGATCAATATAGTTCTAATCTATTTGTTGAAGGCTAAGTTAATAATCCTTACAAATGGATCCTTTACAAATAACACTGACTTATCTTTATAAATCGGCTTCCTAATAACTATTGTTAACTAAAATAGGCGGGACGACGACTTAAATATTATCAGAAACCTAATTTTCTAGACCTCCATCAAGTATAAAAAATTATACGAAACGTGTTAACTTCGGAGGTCTATAGCATAATAACAGGCTTTAAAGTAAATATAACACTATAAAAAACCTTTCACCTGATTACTAAGCAACTAACGATTCCTCTTATTCCGATGATAATTTATACCGACTTGAAAAGCCCTTTTAAATACCTTTTAAAGCTCGGAACCACTAGCGAAAAACGCCTGATAATCTATGTAATAACATTTTGTGAAGCTTTCAAAAGAAATAAGATTAAGGAATTCAGATGGATTAACGGCAAAGATAATCCCACAAATGCTATAACAAAGGTAATAACAAATAAGGACCTTAAAAGGTTTGTAGATAGTAATAGACTACTTATACGTATCTAGGGCTACGTTAATAGGCCATATAGTAAGCACAAGTTACGTGCTGGTAACCGGGAATGTATCTGAAGACTGGAAGACTACTAGGGAATTAATGATGTAGACTTGTTTAATTAGTATGGTTAAAGTGAAGGCCTGTAAAGGGCTGTGGCGAAAGAATTTTTTATAGGAGTTGATGAACTCGAACTTCGGAGTAATGAAGCAATTGAGGCCAAATAATATTAATTTGTATGCAATTGTGTGTAATTTAATATGGAGGTTAATTGGAATTAATAGGGGGTTTGGAAGTTAACAAGAATGCTATTGAACAGTAATCAGAAATGATTGGTTAACTACATTGGTGTATACGTACAAACTAAAAAGCCGCTAGTATTGAAATAGTATTACATGTAATACAATAGGTTAACTTTACTTACGGTAAAGTTGACTATACTACAAGTTAGGTGTATTGTTTATATGGACTTACCGCATTGGATATAAGTCGAGTGTAGTACGCTGCACTTCACGCTAGGGCACAGGCCAAGTAATTGGCCATACAAATTACAGTACAAACAGGCTAGCGGTTTGCCAAACCTAAAGCAATACATCCACCACTTGACTAATTCAATACTACTGTTACTTCGACCAATCGAATCGACAACGTTGCAACTATCTAAGGTCCTACCAACAGATTAGGTTATTATACAGTGAACTACGATAATAGCAAAAGAAAAAAGGAGGAAATACCAATAGATATACTTAACTAGATATTTAATTAGCTGATATTATGCTAGTAAGTAATGGGGAAAGCTTATGCTGGCGAAGCTACACTTTGTAAATAGGTACGAATAGTAGTTATGGGCGTTAGCGAATTCGAATACGCTTTATAACACACAGATGCCACTTACGAAAGTTTTTTTAACTAGTTGCGTTCATCGTTTGCTATTATAATAACAAGTACTCCAAACTCGTTTAATTTATACCCTTTAACCAGCAACTTCCTTAACTCCGATAAAGAAAACCTTATTCTAATTAATTATGTTAACCGCAAATACCGCTACGAGAGCCCTTAACGCCTAAGGTCTAGCCCACCAACTACAAACTGGTGGCAGTAATTACGTTAACGTTAATAGAGCTAAATTTTAAGCGAAACTGCTAACCATAAACACTATCGTCGTAATAATAGCAAAAGATATTAAATTTGTAGTAAGTTGAGCTGTTAGTTAATTCAACACCCTCCTGTTAAGCGAAATAATAAAGAGGTAATATATTATATCTAATACCTTACTCTTTTTAATCAAGATTACTTAAATTACATGGAAAATTATCAAGGTGACGAGCTAATTAATAACGATAATAGCCTTAAAAAAAATTAAGTAGTATAAAGATATTGTTTCCAACGCGGCTTAGTAACTAGCCAACCATACTTTTTTATACTGCTCAAGTGGTAAAAACCTTCACCTTTATCTTAACCAAGATTTTGACTCTTTATATACCTTTAATATTCATAATCGTTACACGAACAACACGTTTTAAGGTATTATATCATATATAGGGTCAGTAAGATTCTTCATAAGAGATTATTCGTAATATGTAGTATTATAGAGGGAAAATATTACAACCACTAAAACTAATCCTTACGATACTAGTAACGTTAAAATTAACTTTAAACCAGGCGAATAACTATTTTTGCTAGAAGTAATGATAGTTTAAATTGTTATAGAAGCGATTAAGTTTTATATCTTTCAGTCTCTTACCTCTTGTATTTTTTTTCTTTAAGAATATAAAGACCCTCAGCATTAACGGTTACATTAACGTAAACGAGCTAGTTAAAAGCGGCCAAAGGTTTCCTCTTATCTTTAAGTGAAGGCATCTATAGTTTTATTTTTAAGTCCCTAAAGTAATGATATTAAACCTAATAAAACTGGGAATACTGTAGATATTACTATATACCCTCATAGATAGTATACATAGGCTAAGTAGCAGTGCACTATATTGTAAGGTGCTCTCCTGCAGAGTGCAGGATAACATGTCACGCTGCAGGCTGCACTCTTGCAAGATGCAAAGTGCATCATATATGGAGCGATCTGGAATGGATATTCCAGACCGCACGACAATGCATAAAACGATCTAGATTGAGTATTTTAGAGCGCACAGCAAAAGAGCTACTTCCCGGATAGAGGGTTTATAACCTCCTATCCATGACGTGCATTCTCTAGAATACTCCTTCCTGACATATCTATCTTTTACTACAACTATACCAATCTTATGATTACTCTTCTACTCGTTTACTTTCATGTGAATAGGTAAAGACCTTACCAACAAATACGTTAATTACATCAGCGTTTTAATTACCCAGTTATTAACAGGCTATATAAAACCCTAAAGTTTATAGAGTATAAAAATGTGAAATACTTCGTCTTAAAAGCCATTGAAAGTTTTTATTACCATTATTAAACGTATATACAAGCCTCTCGAAGATTTAGGTTTACACTCAAAAACGATAAAGATTTTAATTATAAGGTTTTTATTAATGTTTTTTACTTGGATAATAAGCTTTTTTTATCGTTAACTTCGTAACCTCTTCTTATAAAGTTTTTTTTTTTGAAATTCCTTTCTGTAAAAGATACGTAGGAAACACTAAGAATGCTATAAATTAATACGTACTTTGGTCTACCTAATGTTATTGTTTATGGTACCGGTACTAACTTTACGGCGGTAAAGTTTTAAAAAGATGTTAAAATAATGGGTATTTAGTGTAAACAGGTATTTATAAAGGCTTATTAAAGTATTAGGAAAGTTAAAAGGGTATACACCCTACTTCGACGAGCATATAATATCTTTACGCTGGAAATTGAAAGCTTTACGGATTTAGAGGCACGCTTTTAGATAGCGGTAAAGGGCCTGAACGATATTATGGGCCTTGACGGCCTAGTGCTAACGCTGTTGGTTTTTGAAGTGTACCTACATCTAACGAGTGAATCTCCGTTATTAGCAAGTATTCCAAAGTATGTTACAGCTTACGGAAAAACTTCAAAGAAACTACGAAGGGAATAGGTACGCCACCAGGTTAATAATGCCTTTAATACTAAAAACAGCCTTATAATAATCGAAGTATTTATTTTACCATTATAAAGTAAAGTTCTTATGTGATAGAAGCTGAGTAAATGAAAGGGTCCATATAAGGTTTTAAGTATTGTATATTTTAAAGTAATTGTTGAAATTACTAACGGTTCTGTATCTTTCCGAACTACCTAAGTTAAGCTTTATATTAGGGTTACTTACGATAAAAACCTTTAAGATAAGTAAACCAGTTAATACAAACCTGCTTTACCCGTTTTCGATAAACCGATAAAACGTCGCTGGCGCTAACAACCATTAAAAAGAGAAACGTTAAAGAGAAGGAATATATACCGGGCCGCATCTATAATACTACTTAGGTAAGCAGGAAAGAGAAGTATAACGAGGACTTAGTACTAAAGTTCCGAATACAAGGGATTATCAAAACCTTTGGTAAACCTTTTAAAAAAAGAGATAGGATCAAAATTAATAGCCTACTAACTCAAAGGGTTATACAATTTGTGCCGAAGACCGATTTAAACCTCTAAAACCCAAATATTACGATCTTTAAGTTAAGGATTATCCACGAGGTCAAGGGTAAGACTACGGGCAGCCGTATAAAAAGTCGCGCCTAATCGTTTAAGGATACGGTGATAAAAGCAAAGACTAAATCCTCACGTAGTCGCCAACAATTAAGAAGATTAGCCAGCTTTTAGTGGTTGCTTTGGTAGCAAGTTTACGAAATAAAATTAAAGGCAAGTTCACACTCAATGACTGTGATATAACGTAAGCCTATATACAGTTTAGCGCTTACTGGAAAAGATTGGTCAACTACATTGGCGTACGCGCACAAACTAAAAAGCCGCCAGTGTTGGAATAGTAGTATTTGCAGTGCAGTAGGTCAACTTTACTTACAGTAAAGTTGATTATACTGACTGCAAGTTGAGTTGAGTGTATTGTTTTGTGTGGGCTTACTGTATTGTGTGTAAGTTAAGTACAGTAGGCTACACATTACACTAGGGCACGGGTCAAGCAATTAGCCATACAAATTATAGTGCAGACCGGCTAACGGTCTGCTAAACCTAGAACAATACATCCACCATCTGACCACGCAATACTACTGTTACTTTGACCAATCGAATCGATAACGTTGTAACATCTAAAGCCCTACCAACAAAAATTTATACCAAATGTATTTTATACAAAGTTTTTGATGTAATAGTAGCTTCAATATAAGTTTATATGGAAACTCTTGATTATCGTTATTTAATAGTCAATAATTTTACAAATTTCGGTCGTTATTTATATCGATTTAGATCACTTATCGAATGCCTTTTCAAGTTCATAATAACCAATGAAAAACGTCTAATAATTCACGTAATAGTTTTTTGCAAAGCTTACAAAAGTAGAAAGATTGAAGACTTTCGATAAATAAATACAAATAGTAATCCAGCTAATATTATAATGAAGGTTATATAAAATAAGACCCTAAAAAGGTTTGTAAATAATAATTGACTAATTATACGAATCAATGGTTACATAAAAATACCAATTAGTAAGATTAAATTACGTAATGATATATAAAATGGAAGATAGGGATACTCTAGTAAATTAGAAGATTGTAAGTTTTTTTATGATACATATTTTCTTAATTGGTATAGTTAAATCAAGTATTAATTAATGGATTAAAGTGTAAAAGTAATATAGTATTTTTTTGGGATTATACATGATAGGAAGTGAAATTTCCATATAAATAGTAGTATGCAAAATATATAAAGACAGTTGCGTTAACAGATAATTATCTTATAGAATATACTGGTACTATAAAACAAATAGCTGTTAGTGTTGGAACAGCGTTTAAGTGTAATGCAATTAAAGTTGATTGCACTAATTACAAGTTAATTACAGTCAAGTACCCAATTCAATGTAGGGTATGGGCTAAGCAATTGCCCATACAAAGTAGTATGCCGACTGGCTAGCAGTCTGCCAAACTTAAAGAAATAATAATCCACCATCTATCCTTTGCAATACTACTATTACTTTAACCACATTTGAAATCGACAATATTGCAACATCTAAAGATTTATCCACAAATATCTTTTTTGTTGTTGATTCATTTTGTAATATTAGACAACATTTACAATACATATAATAATGAATAGAAATTTCTTATTATAGCTGTATATTATTTGAATCACGCATTTAATAATTTTCTATAATAATATAAAAATAACATATGTAGTAGATTTTGTACAAAATGAAAGTTTGACAAAAAGTTTTTTTGTTCAAATTCTTGTTGAATGTTTTGTTAATATATTAAATGATTTTTTATTAGCAGATTCTAATTTGCAATTATAACAAATTAGAAAGTAGATTAAGTAAGTATTTACTTATAAATGATTATAAGTAAATTCGTTTCATAAGGATACAACCACAAAAATTTGTACCTTAAATTATACTTGTATAAACGAAGTGTATATATTTAATTTATTGTTGTGATATTTATTGTACTACGTAAAATGAAAATATATTTATGAGCCTAGTGAGGCAGCTACTTAGATGCGCTTGACCTAAATACGTTGAATGCAGAAATGTATAGATTCAATATAACTTCAAGTCTATATAACAATTTTATTATAGTTTAATTTCTGAGTGTGTTGTGACTACCTTACGTTCTAGAGTTTTGGTGTATAAAGTGTTCCGCTGGTAGGGTAGCATGGGTCATGTGACTGATCATGTGACATGTCGTGGACATACAACATACTATGTAACCTTCACCCCACATTACCCACAGTATACTCTGTAAGATTACAGCAGGTACTATGCAACAAGTTCCTGTACACCCAGGCAGGGACCATGTAGATAATAGTACTATGTAGTATACATAGTATGTACCGAGTACACTGCATGTGCCATAGCCCCTGTATCCCTGCTAAAGCTTCACCACCCCCTGCTCCGCTGGATTCATGACCTCATCGAGGACTCATTCATTATTGAGCAGTACTTTGGAAACGCTCCGCGGGGAGGGTGTTGTACAGTACGTAATACTGCTGCCCAGGTCTTGGCCTGTATATTCCCGGTGCACAACCACACTTTGGCATCAATACTTTTGACCCCGAAATACAAGGCTCAACTTGATCCCATCTTGCAACGTCTTGCAACGTTTTCCAACATCACCCAAATCCTTCCAATGCTGTGCCATCTTGTGTTCGGGCTTTTGACATTCCCATCTTGAACACATCCACAAACACCACATCAGCCACATCAACATGTCCAAAACCACAGCAAAGAAGCTGGTAGTCTGCGGAGGCAACGGCTTTCTGGGCTCCAGGATATGTAAATACGCCGTCGCCCGCGGCTGGGATGTGACATCCATCAGGTGAGCCCAACAGACGCCCTCGTCACAACCCACCCACACTAACCTGACCACCCTCGCAGCCGCTCCGGCGAGCCAACATGGTCCAATGTGACCTCCTCGCCCTCGCCCCCGTCCTGGGCCCACAAAGTCACCTGGGAGCGCGCCGACATCTTCCAGCCCACCAGCTACGCGCCGCTCCTCGCCAACGCCGACTACGTCGTGCACTCGATGGGCATCCTGCTGGAGGCCGACTACAAGGGCGTGCTGACGGGCCAGCAGTCCCCGCTCGCCGGCCTGCGCAAGGCCTTCGCGCCCGACAAGCGCCGCGACAGCCCCAACCCGCTCGAGCGCCGTGACGGCGGCGGCGGCGGCGGCGCCGCCACCCCCGCCGACCGGCCGCCCGAGCCCGACCACCCGC
>JASMMZ010000003.1:33236771-33357726 GCA_038502455.1 Anisogramma anomala | reverse complement strand
CTGTGGTGTGGGGGCCTACTGTGTTTGTTGTTGGTTGGGGACGGGGAGAGGTATGTGTAGAATAGACTGTGAGAATGAGGGATTGGTCCCTCCCATTCAGCATGTTGAAACGTTCTTCTACGCTCACGTCTTGTGTGTATGAGAATTGCAGCGAAGATTCGCGTGGTTGAATACTACCTGTCGATGGTGACGAAGGATGTTCGCATGTCCTCTTCCTCGATGCTCGCATCAACTGCAGTGCACGTTGGTGATGGGCGATCCTCGTGTAGTACAACATCCTCTACCTCTATAGAACCAAAACCTCATGTGGCAGACAGTCCAGCGTCGACATCGCGGCGCAAGCTGGGCTGCACATCGTCCGGTCTTTCAGGTCGCCTGGCCTCCCCCGGCATTCGCCTAGCCTATAACTCCACCCTTTTCTCGAGCCTTGGCATTGAGAGGATGACAGCCAAGTGGCCGAACGGTCAGGGGCGCTCGTCTCTCCAAATGAAGAAACTTCCCCGCCGAATGCACATGAACATGTCCCAGGGTGGTTTCTTTCCCAAAGGTGTTCTTTTGTCTTTTTGAGGAGGGATCCTTGTTTTTTTATTTACATATATTGCATTCTGCTGCAAGAGTGGCTGGGTTTTTTTTATTTTTTATTATATATATATATATATATTTTATATGTATACTATGTTGTGTTTAGGGCGGTGAGATGTGCTTGGTGGTGGTGATGGTGGAAGTGAATGAAGGGGTTAGGTTGACACCCGCCCCGTTGGCAGCGAAGGTCTGGACTCACCGAATGCACCGTCAGACGAAAATGCCCGTCTGAGTTTCATTCTTCCGCTCAGAGCTTCACGAGTTGCGCCAAGATGATTCCCTCACTGGCGGTTGTCTCGAACGTGATCCAGTCACAGTCGCTTCTTGCAGACGGGCAGGCCCTCCAAGCGTTGCTGCCAACCTAAGAGAGCTCCCAGGACCGTCTAAGCCCCACCTTTCATGTTCCTGATTGTCAGCGCGGGACGCTCGAGGACAATATGATGCCCGTATGGTACCGTGTGGAGTTCCTGCCCGTGACGGGGTCAGCATCACGTGGTAGACCGGGTCACAAAAACGAAGAGTGACATGAACGTCAAAGTGATAGATATCTTGCAGCCCCCACGATGCCAAAACAATGCAATATGAATGTCCCACTACTCCCCGCCGCCCTTCATGCCGCCCTCAGATGTCCGTGACCGTGAAGCTCAGCAGACTCCCCGCCGCCAGCCCCGCCACCAGACAGAGCCCCATGAACCCGCCCGCGGCCTCGCGCTCGCCCTCGTCTGCGCGCTCCGTCGCCGCCAGCATCGCGTTGCTCGCCAGCCAGCCGTTGCTCAGCCCGAACGGCAGCTGCACCGCCGCCAGGTAGAACAGGTCGCTCGGCACCGCCGCGCCGGCGCCGTGCACGTTGCACAGCAGGTACAGCGGCAGCGCCGCGAAGCGCGCGGCCCCGCACGCGAGCAGCGCCGCCGGCCGGCGCCGCGCACGCGTGCTCGCGCGCCCGCGCGTCGCCATGCGGCCCAGCAGGTCGCCCACGTTCCAGCACAGGAAGCCCAGCGGCACGAACACCTCGGGCGCGAACAGGCGCGCGCTCGTGCCGCCGCCGCCGCCGCCGCCGCCGCCGCCGCCGTGCGTCGACAGGATCTTGCCCGTGAAGACGGGAAAGAAGGCGAGCGTCGCCACGAAGCAGATCGCCACCGCGCCTGCCTCCCAGCGCAGCTTGCGCAGCAGCGTGCCGAAGCCGACGACCTGACGCGCGGAGGCGGGGGGGGAGGGGCCCTGGTGATGGTGGTGGTGGTGACGGTGCTCGGCCGCGGCGTAGCCGCGGCGGGCGGTGAGGCGGGCGTGGCGCACAGCGAGGGGTAAGAAGGAGACTAGGGTGACGAGAGAGACGACGACGGCGGCGAGGAAGTAGAGGAACGCGGAGCGGCCGATGGTGTCGCGGCCGGATGGTGGCGGTTCCTCTCCATTGCTGGGACCCGAGCCCGGAGAAGAAGGCGGCGGCAGCGGCGGCGGCAGCACCAGTACCGAGACCATCTGCACCAGCGCCGGCAGCACGCCGGCGAGCGCCTGGCCCACCATCAGGGCCTGGGTGTACTCGCCGCGGCCGAAGCTGGCGGCGAAGGCGAAGGCGCCGTTCTGGAACAGCCCCGTGGCCAGCGCGGCCAGGCTGACGTCGGCGAGCACGAAGGCCAGGTAGAGCTCGGGGGCGAGGTCGCGGAAGGCGGCGGTGGAGACGGTCAGCAGCACGAAGGCGGCGGTGTTGATGACGAGGCCGAGCTTGATGCGGTTGGCGTAGTTGGCGGTGCGCTGCAGCTTGGCGAGGAGCAGGGCCGCGGCGAGGTTGACGATGGTCGAGACGGTGAGGATGGAGGATTGGAAGGTGCGCGAGAGCGAGGGGCGCGCGATGAAGCGGAAGTTGAAGTAGGGCGTGGCGGCGAGGAACATGTTCCTGGCAGTAGGAAACAAGTCAGCGTGTGCTGTGGGAATCGTCTTGACGTGAAGTGGGAAAGAGCCGCTTACCAAGCCCATAGCATAGCTACGCCGACAAGGGCGAAAATGGTGTACTCGAACCACGAGAAGGGCACCTCAGCGGCCATGTACGTCTCGGCCTGGCCCTGCACCGTGTCGTGCGCCTCCATAGCATCGTCGCCGGATGTCCGCAGCGGCTCATACTCGTCTGGGTTGGCGTCGCGGGTGTCCTTGGCGGCGGAGTGGCCAGTCACGATGCTTCGTAACCTTTCCATGGCGTTGGAGATGCTCGGCGGAATGCCTGTCGTCGGCGAGCGAACGGGTCGCCTCGAGTGGTGGTGGAAGTAGTCACGAATTGCAATTGCCGCGGCTCCGGACCGCAGCTCCGCCGGAAATCCCGGATCGGGGGCCCACACTCGGCCGAGCCTGCCGAGCCTGCCGAGCCTGCCGAGACTGCCGAGCCTGCCGAGCCTGCACACAATGGAAGCAAGCTGTGAGTCATGCGAACCCCAACCCTATTTATCGGAACCTTCACCTCAAGAACCATTGTAATACTGCCCTGTAACCATGTCAGTCCCCAGCAGATGTCCTGAGGTACCGCCTACGTTTAGTCCCCGCCGTCTGCAGACCCACCCGGGCAGGCACTCGGCCAAATATGCGGCCTGTGTGGAATTATGCGATGCGCCTATGTTATGCATTGTTAATTTTCTTTCTTTCTCCGTCCACATCGAAATGGCAGGCCTATTTTGGCCCAAGGACTTGCTGCGTCTAGGCCTCGACAACTTCCAGTTCCATGACCACAAACGGTCGTGAATAGCTGGGCCTGATCCAATCCCTCGCGCGCCTTACCTCAAAATCGCCACTTTTGTATTTCTCTCCCCCCAAACTTGGACTTCACGCCAGTCTATGTATTATTACAACCATTATTCTAAACCCATCGTGAACCCATCGCCTGAGTCGGTGGCGTATGTGCCGACGCATTCGCCCCGGGAGCAGCGCCATGAGCGATGGGGAACCCCGTCCAGGCTCGAGAGTCCGCCCTCGAACTGCGTCCCCCTGGCATTCCCATCTATCCATCCATCCGCCGCATGCAGAAACACGGCGGGCGATTGCGTTTGCAGAGATCTTGGCGGTGGAGGTCGGGGTTCTTCCCGGACACAGCCCGAGCTTCACCCCACAGGAACGAGGCCGTTCTTTGCTTGGTCTTGTGGTGCCACCTGGTCAGCTTCGAGGGGCCGTTATCGGGACTTTGTACACTACAGTGGCATGCATTGCTCTGCATAGTGCATAGTTCGTCATCACGTGACTTTGCCTAGGGGTGCCGTCATATCACCCCTCCGAGTCCCGCCCCCTATGAGGGCAACAAAGTCTGGGCCTATCGTTAGTACAAGGTTGTATAAGTGTAGTCTCGATGGTGAGCGCTGCAGGGCCGCGTTTGTTAGCTGACTGATATGTTGTTTAGTACCCATATTCTACATAGCAGCCTATATTCAACAACTCAGCTAACATATACAACCGCCCTATACAAACAACCATTTTTGAATTACTATTCAAATTACCATGTTTTTTGTTTACGTTAAATACGTATTTGTATTAATCCCTATTCCTTATTTTTATTTTACATTTATCTTATATTCATTTTATATGTTGGAACAGTAGTAATTGCAGTGCAGTCAGTCAACTTTACTGCAAGTAAGTTGACTGTACTGACTGCAAATTGAGTGTATTGTTTTGTGGGTCTACTGTAAAGTCAAGTACAGTATGCGCCCACTTCACACTAGGGCACGGCCCAAGCAATTGCCATACAAATTAATTTACGGACTGGCTAGCGGTCTACCAAACTTAGAAGTAACACATTACCACTCTCAATGCAATACACCAGTTACTTTGACTAGAGATTCGAATCGACTACGTTGCAACGATAGAAGCCTACCAACAAAAAGTGAAGTTACGTTACCGGAATACAAAATTGTATGTAAAGCTTCAGATTAACGGATTACTTTTTAAATACATTTTATAGAGAGGTTGAACCAAACTGAATATCTAATAAGATAGGTATTATTATGAAATTGTAATGTGTTTTATGAAGAAAATAAAATCCAACTTTACCGTTATTAAATGTAATGAAGTTTGTATTTTTTTTTGTTATTAGTTGTAATAGTTAAATTGTTTTTGTTATAAAAAAACTGTAGATTCGGATGAAGAACTTGAGAAGTTTTTATTATATAGCACTTATAGGTATGAAAAATACAGTTTTTTTTAAACTGATTGATATATTAATCTCAGCTATTACGCTGTTTTTTTTTTGTTTCCTTTAAAGGATAGTATTTTCTTATTTCACAATTTGTAATCTGTTTTTGTTTTGGAAATTCGAATGGAACTTTTGAAAGGTTAAGGAAATAATTTTCTTTAGTTAACTTTATATACAAGTTATTCAAGTAGAAAATTTTCATCTTAATATAAGTTAAGAACTCAAGGTGTTGGTAAGATTTCTGCCTAATTCATATGAAGTAAAAGAGTAGAAGAGTAATCGTAAGATTGATATTATAGTAAAAGATAGATAATAGGTCAGAAAGAGGCATTTCGGAGAGTATACGCTATAGATGAGAGGTTATAAACCTTTCATCCAAGTAGTAGCCCTTTTGCCATACACTCTTGAATACCCCTTTTAGACCACTCCACGCATGATACACTTTATACCTTATAAAAGTGCAGCCTGTAGCATGACACGTTATCGTGTACTCTGTAGGAGTACACCTTGCAATATAGTGTACTTCTATTTGGTTTATATATACTAGCTATAGGGGTATATAGTAATATTCATACATATAATATTTTCTTTTTTATTTATATGTTCTGTACCTATAGCCTAGTAGCGATAAGATAGTTATAAAGAGTTCGTTTTGTAAACGTAATCCTATAATAATAATATAGTTACGGTACAAATTCTAAAAGTTTAAATTAATAGCTTTTGTAATAATAGTATAGTTTTGATACTAATTATAACGGTTCCAATTAGTAATTTCTAGCCGCGGTAGTAATTGTAGTAAAGGCTTGGTTGGTATAGCTAATCGGTAGTGATATGGTTGTTAATATCGTCCTTTGTTGTTTTCGATAGAGGTTTAATTACGTAGATGTTACATGGGTAATTATGTAGAGGTGATTACGCTGTTACGTGTTTTGGATTAATATAAAAAGATATATCGCTATCGGTTTACGTAAAAACTCTTTTTTCTCCTTTAAAGGAACGTACTCAAAACTAATATAAATCCCTATTTTAATTTAATTTACCCTCTATTTTAATTAACAAATTGAAATTGTTCTTATAAGTAGGTTACTTAACTAGTATTAATAAACTAACTTCGTTTTTAAATAGATATCGCGTAAAAATATAATTTCTTGGCGTTGTTTAACGTGTAAGCGCTGTCGCATTACTGCTGCCGCTGCCGTTATAACCGTTACTATTACTACCAACACTATTAATAACCTGCCCCCCTCGAGCACTATTTTCTTTATAGTCGCCTTGCCTCCGGCTTCGCCGCTCGCCTCTTTGCTTCTAGCTCTACCATCTCCCGTCATCGCCGCCGCCGACGCTATCACCCCCTTTTCTTTTCTTTTTACCTTTCTCTTTTCCCTTAGCTTTTAAAGGGAAGGGGTAAGGAGTTCCTAAGTTATAAACCTTATACTTTCCTTATGGGTAAAAACCCTCTTATCTGTAAGGACCCTTTTAAGTCGTAAACGTAGCTTGGAAAAGTTACGTTGTGATTTGTATTTCCCAAATTCATCCGTTTATTTGCCTTTAATATTCGTTTAAACGAAGAATACAAGGCGGATCTTTTTTGTCGCCTCGAGCTTCGTATCGCCAGAGTACGTCGCGAGGCCTTTTTGACGTATAAAGCGTTAAAGTGACATATCTGGGTCTGTAATTTCGGTTTGTTAATGAATACGTTTTACTTACCGTGTATCGTGTCCGCGGCTACGGGTAAATTTATTAGCGATTATTATAAAAGCGGGGATCGATCAACTCGTTATAGCCGTTATAAAAGGATTAGTAACGAATAATCTTTTATTTAGTTTGTTTTAAGGCCGTAAGCTAAAACCATACTACGCGTTCACCGGTTTTATAATAAGTTTTAACTTAGTTTTAAGATTTTTTTTAAAAAAAGTAATATTTAAGTCGTTTTTTTTTTTTAAAAAAAAAAAGAAAAACTAGGTTCGTAAATAACTAAAATAAGCCAATAATGATTAGTAGCAGGCGTTAAACGGCGGATTAAAAAGTCGGCAGCCATTATTACTGTATAAAAGCGAAGCTTACGTATATATTACGTAGGTAAGTTCGAAGACGTTATTTCGCATCGCCATAAGGAGGGTAGAAATCCCCTCGCGCCTTTGCTTAAGGGCATACAGCCTAAAGCGCGGAGCCATCTCTTCGTTAGTATTGATAATGGCGTCGATAACGGTAATAACGGTGGCGTTAGTACGAAAGAGAAGGGCGACAAGGAGGATAGTAAAAACGCAATGGCGTCGCTTTTTCTCTTTTCTTTTAATAGTAAATAACTGCCCCTTATAGCTGTGCTAGCGCGCCCAGCTATAATGTAGTATGTTGTTGTAATGATCACACTAAATACCCGTGAGTATATAGAAGGTGTCGGAGAGTTTATGTTATCAAGAAGGTAGCAGAGGTGCTGAGTGAACAATATCGCAACTGTGTGAGTAATGATCAAAAGTTGTGAGGCTATTTAGGTGTATATACTGAATACTTAGATTGACAACTGAAGAGCTATGAAGGAAATACTATCTATGTGGTGATGACCGTGTCCTTATATATCCGTGCCTTCATACTGTCTTCAGTACTGGATCGTTTGGATCACCGCACTAATCTCACTGATCTAGTGCTGCCTTACCTTGGATCAGTGGCTGATCCTTACTGATCCCATATAGCCTCACTTTGGATTAGTAACTGATCCATACTGATCCATCACGTGACTTTCTTAGTCATCTTGCTTACATAAGAGATGTTCCCCGCTTAATGTGTTGGACTACAGGCTTTCCATGGCTCAACTGCATGCTGGCCTATTTCCTGACCCAACCGTTGTCTGGGTTATAACAGTTGTTTAATAATGTTATTACTTTTTTATACTAGAAATTGTAAATTAAGTGATATAAAAAATATGTAACTCATGTTTCAAATGTATAAAATAAAAAGTGTTAATATATTAGAAGTAATGCTAAATCGTAAATTCGAATCGAGAAGAGAAAATAGTGAAAAATATAATAGAGCCTGAGTACGTAAAACAAAAAAAATATGGTACGTTAGAAGCGATATGAAATGTAAGTTTCGGACCGTTGAAAGATATCGATAAAGATATAGATAACGAAAAACAAAACGTAAAACAAAAATGTAAAACGTAGTACATCAACCTTATTAAGGTCGTAATACCATTTTAGCAACATTAACAAACATTATGTTTATCGATATAAGTGTTTTTAACGCTTCGTTTGGGATAGCCTTGGTTATTATGTACGTTAGGCTGGATTCACTATCGATTTACCTTATTTTTTCGATTTCCGGGCGTTTATATAACTTACTTAAAATTATAATATCGATTATTAAACGTTTTTCGTTTTTAATACTAAGTTTAATCAAATATTTATGAAGTAAGAAAAAAAAAGTATATATAATAAGGGGGATATAGCGTAAACTAAGGTTGGAAATAATTATTTGGACCGTTATGGTTATAGTAATTTCTCAATTAAAACTTTTAACCATATTTATTAGTAGGCCTTACACATTGCAACGTTGTCGATTCGATTGATCGAAGTAACAGTAGTATTGCGTTGTCAGATGGTAAATGTATTGTTTTAGGTTTGGCAGACCACTAGCCGGTCTGCACTGTAATTTGTATGGCCAATTGCTTAGCTTGTGCCCTAGAGTGAAGTGTAGCGTACTACACTCGACTTATACCTAATACGGTAAGTCCGCACAAATCAATACACTTAACTTGCAGTACAGTCAACTTTACTATAAGTAAAGCTAACCTATTATATTTCATATAATACTATTTTAATACTCGCGGCTTTTTAATTTATACGCGTATGCCAGTATGGCTGACTAATCTTTTCTAGTTAATACTGAATTACTTTCTTGTTAACTGACTACACCTTTGTTAATAACAGTTGAATTCTATACTAAATTACACTCAATTAAATGCAAATTGACCCTATTTAACCTTAATTATTCCGTCGCTTCGAGTTTCGAATTTATTAATTCCTATAAAAAGTTCTTTCGCTATAGGCCTTTGTAGGTTTTTAGTTTAACTATACTAGTTAAATAAGTTACCATCGTAATCTTCACTTCCCTGGCAGTCTTTAAGTTTGATATTACATAACTTGAGCTTTCCGGGTAGCCGGTTGACGTAGCCCTCGATACGTATGGTCAGGTTGTTGCTATTTATAAGTTTTTTAAGGCTTTATTCGGTATAACTTTCGTTATAACGTCTACAAAATTATCTGTGCCATCTATTTATCGGAACTCCTTAATATTCTTCTCTTTGTAGGCTTTACGGAGTGCTATTACATCGATTATTAGGCGTTTTTCGCTGGTGGTTCCGAGTTTTGAAAGGTATTCGAAGAGACTTTTCGAATCAGTATCGATTACTACCGGGATAGGGGGAATATTTAGTTACCTAGTGATAATATTAAGGGTTTCCCATAGTGTTATACCTATATTAAAGTTCGCTATCATACTATAGATCTTTGAAGCTAGTAAATTTTATATAATTCTTTTGCATTTGATGGAGGTTTACTAAATTAACTTACCGGTAATACTAAACTGGTTTTCCTACCTATCTTTTTTAAAGAAAATTATTAGGAAGCCGATTTTTAAAGATAAGTCGATGTTATTTGTAAAAATCCGTCTATAAAGATTATTAACTTTGCCTTTAATAGATCGATTGAAACCATATTAATCCTGCGATCCAGGTTCCGTATTTTCTATTCAAACCTTTTATTTAGCCGGTTAAAGTTCTTATCCGTTAACGTTTGTGTTTGTACTGCAATGGATAAGTCGTAGGAGGTTTTCGGTTAGCATAAGATAGTAATATAGCTGCCTCGAATATGCTATTCTAGGTACCGTTAAGCCTTAGTGTTGGAATAGTATTACATGCAGTGCAGTAGGTCATCTTTACTGTAAGTAAAGTTGACTATACTGCAAGTGTATTGATTTATGGAGACTAACCGTATTGGGTGTAAGTCGAGTGCAGTACGCTGCACTTCACTCTAGGGTACGGACCAAGCAATTGACAATAAAAATTACAGTGCAGACCGGCTAGCAGTCTGCCAAACCTAGGACAATACATCCACTATCTGACCACATAATACTATTGTTACTTCGACTAATCGAATCGACAACATTGCAATGTCTAAGGCTTACCAATACTGATCAGTACTTGTCTGCTAGGTTAAGCACAGATAAGCTAAGTAGAAGAACAAGCTACTTTTCGGTTACGCTTTACGTTAAATGACGGCTAGGGTAAAAGAAAGATTTTTTCGAAGGGCCCTTATTACTATGTTAGTTTTTACGGCAGTACGTAAGGAAGACCTTTAGACTGTGTTATTTTTTACGGAAAACCAGAGGTAGCAATGGTATCGTTACTTGAAAATACTAAGAAATTTTTATTAATCCTTTTTAAAGACATTGATATTAACTATTGGAAGTTTTGAAGTTTGGTAAGTTAACAAATAGTTAAGTTAGTATTAATACGAGTGTTACTACTATAAAAAAAAACGACTAGGTCCTTACACTAAACAACCTTTATCACTAATAAAGACCTTTGAACTTACTTTTTATATTAAAACTTTACTTTACTTTTTTTTTTTTAATTCCTACATTATTTCAATCGTTAAATTCGCTGCTTTAAGCGAAAATATTAAGTAATGCCGAGAAAGCCACGTTACATAACTCTACGCTAAATCGCCAAGTTCCTACGCGACTTTATGCCAAAACACCAAGTTTTTTACGCTTAAGATTATTAAGTCTCTTGCCCTATACGTCTATTAAGTTTTATATAGGCCAAAACCTCAAAATAGAACTTACTCCAGACACTTAAAGGGGAATTAATGCCCTGGGATCTATTTTTACGAAATACTACAATAAAAACCTGTAGGGATAAGATGTCGATGAAAACTTAACGGAAAATCATTTGATTAACTACGTCGGCTATTATATCGTTAAGTAAAACGACGGTAGATAATTTGACTGCAGCGACCTTACCTTTCGAAACTTTCGTGACCTCTTTGGCGACTGGACCCTTGATATGTAAAAAATAAATTCAAAAGGGTATTAAATTCAAATTGAGGGCCAAACTTAAACGCCGAGGGATTTACGTACCAGAAAAGGGTTTTACCAAATTGGTAAAAACCCTTTTCGATTTAATCCAATTTGAAAAACGCTTTTAAAATCCTCGGCCTAAAGGGAAAAGCGTTAAGAAACCTTAACCCCCCTCCACATGTTCTAAAGGACCGCTAATTTACCCTTAACTAAGTTAAATCTCTCTACGTATTGGTTATAAGAAACCTATTAATTTATTCGACAGTTTAGTACCTTTATGTGATAGCGCTGAATATGGTTTAAGCGGTGGAAGAGCATGCGAAGCGAGAGCTATTAACGCGGTTAGAGAAATTAACGTTAGTGCTTTACATTAATTAATTGAAAAAGATCGTCAGGTCTTCCAAAACCTTTAAGTACCTATCATTCTTTAGCAAGTTAACTATCAAGACTTTTAAGAACCTTTTCCTTTTAGATATACCTGCGCGCGTGAATCTATTACAGGTTATACTATAGGACTTTATCCTTCGGGTTAGGCGACTGCCAATTACTCTTAACACCGGGTTTCGGAACTTTTAAAATTTAAATTTTCAGGAAACGCTAACTAAGACTGAGATGACCATCGCGATCTTTCTTTAAAACTTGTCAAGATAATTAATATTAATTACAAATTGATCATGGATTTCGTTAAGATTTGGAATAATATAAAGAAATATAACGGAAAGCCTTATAACCTCCTCAACACCAAGATAATGTTTTTTTTAAATATCTACAAGTAGATGGAGGTTTTACCCTTTGGTTTTCACTTACTGTTCCCCGGAATCCTTATAGGTTATGTCAAAGACTACTACTTAATCTTCCTGATTAACGCCACCACGTTTCGCGAGATTTACGATGATATAAAGAGCTACTTCGAATACGATGTTTACTTTACGCAGTACCATACAAACTGGTCCACTACGCAGTGGATTATAATAATGGAAAAGAAAAAAAAGGATGAATTACCAATGGATGTTTTTAACCAAATGTTTAATAAGCTGATAATGTATTTTAAAATTAATGTGGAAGGCTTACGTTGGTAAAGCCATATTTCATAAATAGGTAAAGGCAGCGATTACGGGGATTAGTAAATTCTAATACGCCTTATAACGTTTAAATGTTACTTTTAAAGGCTTTTTTAGCCAGCTGCGCTTTTTGCTTACCACTGTGATGGTACGTATACCAAATTCGCTCGGTATGTATTTTCAAGCCGGTAACTTCCTTAACGTGAATAAGGAAGACCTTACGGTAATTAATTATGTCGACCGTAAGTACGGGCGCTTACAACGCCTAGGGTTAGTTCTATTAACCTCGGCTCCAGATTAGATGCAGTATTTATATTAACGCTAATAAGATTTAGGCGGACTTATTGACCGTAAGCACTATCGTCGAAATAGTAGCAAAAGATGTTAGATTTATGGTAAGGCTGGCTGTTGGTTAATTCGTTACCCCTCCACCAAGTATAATAATAGGAAAGCAACGTATTAAGTCTAATACCTTATTTCTTTGGAATAAAATTACTTGAAACACATTGTAAATGTTAAAGATAACGAGTTGATTGATGCCGTTAACGCTCTTAAGTAAATTAAGTGATACAAAAATATTGTTTCCGGTACGGTAAACCAGTAATTAGCTGACCATATCTTTTCATACCGTTTAGGTAGTAAATACCCTTACCTTTGCCTTAACTATACCCCTAACCCTTTACATATCTTTAACCTTCGCGATCGCTATGCGAACTATACGTTTTAAGGTATTGTATTAGATATTAGGATAACAAGATACTTAATAAGAGGTTATTCGCAGTATGTGGCATTATAGAGGGAAAATATTACAACTATTAAGATTAATCGTTACGATATTGGCAAGTATAAAGTTGGCTTTAGCCTGGGCGAACAATTATCATTATTAAAGATAACGGTAGTTTAAACCATTGTAAAAGTAATTACATTTTACATCTTTAAATCCTCTATCCCTTTCCTACTTTATTTGAAGGATATAAAAACCCTTAGCGTTAACATAAACATTAAAGTAGACGAGATAGTTAAAAAAAACCAAAGGTTTTCACTCGCCTTTAAGTAGGGGTACCTATGGTTTTATCTTTAAGGTCTGAAAGTGGTAGTATTAAACTTAAAGAAGCCGGAGATACGTTAACTATACCGGCATTTTAACTACCCAATTGTTAATAGGTTGTACAAAGTCCTGAAATTCGTAAGTTATGACGATATGAAATACTCTACCCTGAAATATATTAAAAGACTTTTATATTACTGCTAAAAGTATACCCAAGCCCTTCGAAGGTTTAATTTTATACTCAAAAACGATAAGGACTTTAATTGTAAGATTTTCATTAATGTGGTTTACTTAGATAATAAGTCTGTTTTTTACGTCATTGACTCCGTAACCTTTTTTTACGAAGATAGATTTTTAAAATCCCTTTCGGTAAAGGATACGTGAGAAATGTTAAGGATATTGTGGATTGATACGTACTTAGGTCCACCTAACGTCGTAGTTTACGATGCTGTTACCAACTTTGCGGCGACGGAGTTTTAGAAAAATGCCAAGATAATGGGTATCTAATGTAAATAGGTACCTATAAAAGCCTACTAAAGCATTAGAAAGGTTAAAAAGGTATACACCCTACTTTTCTGAGCATATAATATTCTTATATTAGAAATTAAAAGTTTTACGGATTTGGAGGCACGCCTATAAATAGCTGTAAAAGGCTTAAATGATATTATAAGCTTTAATGGCTTGATGTTAACGCTATTGGTCTTTAAAGTATACCTATGCCTAACGAGTGAATCTCTGCCTTCAGCAAGTACTTAGAAATGTATTGCGGCTTATAATGAAGATTTAAGGGAATTACAAAAGGAATCGGTACACCGCCAAGTTAATAACACCCTTAACACCAAAAACGGGCCTATAGTAATCGACGTGTTTATTTTGCTATTGTAAAGAAAATTCCTCGTATAGTGGGAGCCGAGTAAATAAAAGGTGCCGTATAAGATATTAAGTAACGTAAACTTTAAAATAGTTGTTAAAATTGCTAACGGCCATGTATCTTTCCAAATTACTTAGGTTAAACCTTATATTAAGGCAAATAATGATAAAGATTCTTAAGTTAAACGACCGAATTAATACGAACCTCTCCGCTTATTATCGACAAGCTAATAAAACGCCACCAGCGCGGACAACCTTCGAAAAAGAGGAGTGTTAAAGAGGAGGAATATATACTAAGCCGTATTTATAATATTACTTGATTGAGTGAAAAAAAAAACGAAAACTTAGTAATTAAACTTAGGATATAAGGGATTATTGAAACTTTCGGCAAACCTTTTAAGGAAAAAAAAAAAGTCGAAATCAACGGAATATTAATTCGAGGTATGGTATAATTTATGTCGAAGTTTAAATTTAACCTTTAAGATCCGAACGTTACAATATTTAAGTCGAAAATCATTTTCGAGGTTAAAGGTAAGATTACGAAACGACCATATAAAAAGTTACGGTTAATAGTTTAAGAATACGGCGATAAAGGTCAAGACTAGATCCTTGTATAGTCGTTAACGATCTAAAAAATTAGCTAACGTTTAATAATTACTTTATCAATAAGTCTACTAATTAAAATCAATAATAAGTTTACACTTAATAGCCGTGATATTATATAAACCTATATATAATTAATAGTAGATTTACAGCGGATTATAATATTAAAATTACTATAGGAACTCCATGTCATTTACCTACTAAAAACCTTAATACAGTATGTCAAATCAATATATAAATTGGTTAACATAGTCGTTTACTAATTCCTAACTTATTAATCGCATTTTAAGTCCTGGTTAACGATAAAGTTTTTAATATACTACGCTTATTTATTGTTAATGTAAGAAAAGAACTTTGGAATGATGGGTATTTAAACTAACGATACTATTTTCTTTGGAATGGCTGGCTTTATGATATAGAAATAACGAGTAATCGAAAACTTTAAGTTTCAAAATTGTAAACCGGTAACGATATTAATGGAAAATAACCAACTTGATTTTTATAAATTATTAATACGTATATTTGGTATTAATGCTGGCTCAAGTTTCCACTAAAAGGGTTAGGATGTTATTTTTACTACAATTAATAAGACTAATAAGGCTAAGGCTTAACAGTATTTGGAATAACGTGTATGAGGTAGCTATATTACTACCTTACACTAACCAGAAACCTTATACGACCTATTTATTACGGTACAAATATAAATACCAATAGATGAAGATTTTAACCAACTAAATGAAAGGTTAAAATAATAGATACGAAACTTGGACTGTGAAATTAATATGGTATTAATCTATCTTTTAAAATTTAAACTAATAATTTTCACAGACGGGTACTTTGTAAATAACACCAACTTGTTTTTATAAATCGGATTTTTAATAACCCTCGTCAACGAAAACAGGTAAAAAGATCAGTTTAATGTTATTGGCAACCTAATTCACTAGACCTCTGTTAAGTGTAAAAAAATTATATAAAGCGTGTTAACTTCGGAGGTTTACGGTATGATAGCGGGTTTTAACGTAGGAAAAACGTTATGGGAAACCCTTAACCTTATCACCAAGTAGCTAAAGATTCCCTTTATCCTGATGGTAATTTATACCAACTTAAGGATTCTTTTCGAGTGCCTCTTAAAGCTCGAAACTACTAGCGAAAAACGCCCAATGATTAATGTAATAACACTCTTCAAAGCCTACAAAGTGAAGGAGATTAAAGAGTTTCGATAGATCGATGATGAAGATAATCTTATAAATGATATAACAAAATCTACGCTAAACAAAGCCTTGGAAAAGTTTATGGATAGCAACAAGCTAACCGTATACATCGAGAGTTACGTAGATAGGCCTCCATAAAAGCCCAAAATCACGTAATGACAGATAGAGATATGCTGGCAGACTGAAAAACTACTAGGGGATTGATAATAGCGATTTGTTTAAGTGATATAATTGAAGTTGCGAAGGGCTGTGGAAGAAAAACTTTTTGTAAGAGTTAATGAACTCGGATCTCAAAGTAAAGGAGCAATTAAGGTTAAATGGGGTTAATTTTTATGTAATTTGGTACAAGTTAATATGGAAGCCAAATGGAATTGACAAGGTCTGCCCAATTGACAAGAAAGCAATTTAGTGGTAATCGGAAAAGATTGGTTAGCTATATTAACGTGCACGTACAAACTAAAAAGCTGTCAGTGTTGGAATATTATTATATGTAGTGCAGTAGGTCAAGTTTACTGTAAGTAAAGTTAACCGTACTGCAAGTGTATTGCTTTGTGGAGACTTACCGTATTGGGTATAAGTCGAGTGCAGTACGCTGCACTTCACTCTAGGGCACGGGCCAAGAAATTGGCCATAAAAATTACAGTGCAGACTGGCTAGCGGTCTGCCAAATCTAGGACAATATATACACTATCTGACTACGCAATACTACTGTTACTTCGACCAATCGAATTGACAACGTTGCAACGTCTAAGGCCTACTAACACTTAGCCTTATTAATCTTGTTAATTATAGTCAAAATAATACTCTAGCCTTTTTAGTAAAAGCTTAGGCTAACATTACTATTAAGTATACGAATTAACGATTTATTAAAGTCGAGTTGGATGTTTTCCGTTAGCGTCGTTATCAGCTTTTAATTCTAAAACATAGAGTTTTTAATCGCCTGTTGTTTTGATATTACAAATCTAGCAGTTTTAACGAAAAGGGTAGCTTTAGTTTGTATACCTATTATGTTGAAGTCCTTTTCCTATATTACTAGTAAATACGGGTCGTACGTAAAAAACTTTATCATTAATTGTAATTTAAAGTACGATTAGTAGGTCAAAAATTAATAAATGTTTACTTTAGCCAATCTGTATGATAGCTTAATATAACGTATTACCGTACCTAAAGGGTATATGGCACGGAGTTTTTATAGAAGCTTTAGTAATACGATTTGTTATAAATCCGTTGCTAATTACATGTAGATTTATGTTATATTACGGCTATTAAAGGTAAACTTGCATTTAGATTGGGTTATTAAGCTTACTTCAAAGGCGATAACCAAACGTTAACCGATTTTCGAAATCATTAGCGAATGCGTGAAGATTTAATCTTTACCTTTATTACTGTATCTTTAGGCGATTAGTAGCGACTTTTCGTATGGCCGCCATATGGTTTTACCTTTAACCTCGTAAATAATCTTTAACTTGAAGATCGTGATATTCTGGTTTTAAAAGTTAAAGTCGATTTTCAGTACGAATTATATAACTTCTCGAGTTAGTAAGCCGTTGATTTCAACCTTATCGCTTTCCTTAAAAGGTTTGCCGAAATTCTTAATAATTACTTATATCCTAATCTTTATTACCAAGTTTTCGTTATCTTTTTTTTTTTTTACTTATCTAAGTAGTATTATAGATACGACACGGTATGTATTCATCCTCTTTAACGTTTTCTTTTTTTCCGGGGGTCGCCTGCACCGATGGCGTTTTATCGGCTTGTTAATAACAGATAAAAGAGGGTCGTATTAGTTCAGTTGCTTTACTTAAGGTTTTTTATCGTGAATAGTTTTAATATAAGGCTTAACCTAAGTAGTTCGGAAAGATATAGGACCGTTAGCAGTTTTAATAACCATTTTAGAGTTTATGATACTTAATATCTTATATAACCCTTTCTATTTACCTGGCTCCCGCTATATGAGGACTTTACTTTGTAACGGTAAAACAAGTAAGTCGATCGTTAAAGGATCGTTTTTAATATTAAGGGCGTTATTAATTTGATGGCCTACTGACTACCTTTACAATTCCCTTTGAGGTTTACTATATACCGTAATACGTTTCTAAGTATTTGCTGAAAGCGGAGATTTACTTATTAGGCGTAGGTATACTCTAAAAACTAGGAGTATTGATATTAAGCCGTTAGGGCCCATGGTATTATTAAGGCTTTTTACTATTATTTATAGGCGTGCCTTCGGATCTGTAAAGCTTTTAATTTCTAATGTAAGGATTTCATTCGTTCTGCAAAATAGGGCGTATATCCTCTTAACCTTTTTTACTCTAATAAGCTTTCAAGAGTATCTATTTACATTAAATACCTATTATTTTAACATCTTCCTAAAACTCCGTCATCGTGAAGTTAGTATCGATATCGTAAACGACGACATTGAGTAAACTCAAGTACCTATTAATCTATAGCATTTTTAACGTTTCCCACGTATCTTTTTCTGAAAGGGATTTTAGGAACTTAATTTCGTAAAGAAAGGTTTCATAATTAACGACGTAAAAACCAGGCTTGTTATCTAAGTAAAATATATTAATAAAGATCCTATAATTAAAATCTTTATCGTCTTTTAGTATAAACTTAACTTTCTAGAGGGCTTAGGTATACGTTTAACAATGGTAACATAATATTTTAATGGCTTCGAAGGCAAAATATTCTATATCGTTATAACTTACGGGCTTTAGGACTTTGTATAGCTTATTAATAGCTAGGTAGTTAAAACGATGGTATAGTTAACGTATTTCAGGCTTCGTTAGGTTTAACACCATTACTTTAGGACTTTAAAAATGAAACTATAGATTCCCCTACTTAAGGGCGAGCAAAAACCTCCAGTTATTTTTAACTAGTTGGTCTACGTTAACGTTAACGTTAACGAAGAGATTCTTTATATCCTCCAAACAAAGTAAAAAAGGGGTAAAATACTTAGGGATATAGAATGTAATCGTTTTTATAATAGTTTAGATCACCGTTGTTTTTAGTAATAATAGTCGTTAGCCTAGGTTAAAGCTAACTTTAGCCTTATTGTCATTATAACGATTAATCTTAATAGCTATAATGCTTTACCTCTATAGTACCACATACTACGAATATCCTCCTGTTAAATACTTTATTGCCTTTATGTCTGTCATAATACCTTAAAATGTATAATCCGCGTAACAATCGTGAAGGTTAAATATATATAGAGGGTTAAGAATTTAATTAGTGTAAAGGTAAGGATCTTTACCACCCAGAAAATATAGGAAGGCGTAGTCGGCTAGTTACTAGGCCGTATTAGAAGTAGTATTTTCTTCGTATTACTTAATTTTCTTAAGAGTGTTAGCAATGTCAATTATGTCGGCGCCTTTAACATTTACGACTTAATCTAAATAATCTTATTTCGAAGTAGCAAGGTATTGAACTTAATATGTTGTCTTCCTATTATTAAGTTCGGTGGGAGGGTATCGAATTAACTAATAGCCAAACTTACCACAAATACAATAATAGTGTTTACGGTTAATAGGTCAGTTTAAATCTTATTAACGTTATCGTAAATATTGCCTTTAATTTAGGATCGAAGTCGATAAGTATCATCTTAAGCGTTATAGGCGTCCGTATTTATGGTCGATATAATTAACGACTATAAAACCTTCTTCGTTTACGTTAAGGAAGTTGCCGGCTTGGAAATACATACCGAGCGAATTTGGTGTACGTATTATTACAATGGTAAATGAAAAACGTAACTAGCTAAAAAAAGCCTTTGTAAATAGTATTTAGGCATTCTAAGGCGTATTCGAACTCGCTAATACCCGTTAATACTATCTATATCTGCTTGCAAAGTATGGTTTCAGTAATATGAGCTTTTTCTATTACTTTTTAACATATTATTAATTTGGTAAACATTTAGTTTAAAACATTTATTAGTAATTCCTCAATTCTTCCTTTGCTGTTATTATAGTTTACCTTATAATAACCTAATCTGTATGATATTATATGAGGTGGACGTCGTATTTGAAGTAATTTTATATATTATCGTAAATTCCGCGAAACGTAGTAACGTTTATTAAAAAGGTCAAGTAATAGTCTTTGGCGCAACTTGTAAGGATTTTGGGAAATAGTAAGCAAAAACCAGAAGGTAAAACTTTTATTTACTTATAAATATTTAAAAAGAGTATTATTTTGGTATCAAAAAGGTTATAATATTTCCCGTTATACTTTTTATATCATTCCAAATATTGGCGAAATCCTTTATAAGTTTATAATCAATATTAACTATCTTAATAGGTTTTTAAAGAAGTTTATAATAATTATACCAGCTTTAAACAGTGTTTTTTGATGGTTTAAGTTTTGGGGTTTTCGAAGCACGGTATTAAGGGTGATTACTAGTCGCTTGGATCGAAGGGTAAAGTCATATAGTAAGATCTGTTGTAGATTCGCGCGTATAGGCAAATTTAAAGAGGGAAGGTTTTCAAGGGTTGTGACGATTAAATTACTAAGGGGCGATAAGTACTTAAAGGTTTTGGGAGGTTAAGCGATTTTTTTTAATTGAAAAGTGTAAAACGTTAACGTTAATACCTTTAGCTGTATTGATAGCCGTTGCTTTACGTATTTTGCTGTTACTAAAAGCATACTTTACGTTATTATGTGAAGGTATTAAATTACCGAGTAGGTTAACAAGTTCCTTATCGCCAACACGTAAAGAGGCTTAACTTAGTTAGGGGTAAGTTAACGGTATTTTAAAACGTATATATGAGCATTAGGATTCTTGAACGCCTTTTACTTTTCCTTAAAGATTTTGAGAATTAGGGTCTTAAAGGCAATTTTTTGTTAGGCTAATTTAATAAAAGCTTTTACTAGTTTTACTAGTGTCTTATTAGCGATATAGATACCGCGACGTGTAACCTTTTTTTTAGCTTGGCTTTAATTAAGCGTTAAATTTTTTTTATATGTTAAAAGTTTAGTAATTAAAAAACTCGGGAAAATTTTGAAAAACGTGGGTACAGCGGCTGTAATTGTTATCCAAATCTGTTTCGACAATATACTAGCTAATGTAATTGGTTAGGTAAGCTTTAATCGAGGTATCGTTAATATCCGTAATCCAAAGCTATTGGTTATAGTGGTTAATAAAAACCAATTCGAGGTTTTTAATTATTTTTTTCCAAGCGAGGTTGGTAATAGCTTTAAAGTGAGCGTTTGCGGTAGCCATCTTAATATTTTGGCTTATATAGGACTTATAGGGAGAGGTATTCGGTGTTTTTGGGCGTAGGGGTCTAGTATTTTGGTGTAAAGTCGTGTGGAAACTTAGCTTGAACTTGAAGATTCGGCATAAAGTCGCGTGACGTGGCTTTTTCGACGTGACTTAGTGTTTTCGCCAAAAATAGCGAATTTAACGATTAAAGTGGCGTATGAAGCAAAAGTGAAAAAAGTAAAGTAGGATAAAGATCTGGTGTAAAGGGTAAAGTCGGAGGTTGTTTATTATTAGTGGAGGTCGAAGGTTATTGTTTTAGCGTAGAGACTTAGTCGTTTTTACAATAGTAGCATTCGTAGTAATACTAAATTAGCTGTTTACCAACTTGTCGAACTTTAAGACTTTTAATAATTAATTTTAACGTCTTTAAAATAATTAATAAAGATTTTTCAATATTTTCGATAAAGATACCATTGCTACTCCTAAGTTATCGGAAAAACCGACACAACCTAAAATTCTTCTTTACTTACTACCGTGAAAACCGACGCAACAGTAAAGGCTCTTCGTAAAAATCTTTTTTTTACCCCAACGGTCGTATAACTTAAATCGTAACCGGGAAGTAGCCTTTTCTTCTACTTAGCTTATCTATACTTAACCTAACAGGCAAGCAATAATCAGTATTGGTAGGCTTTAGATGTTGCAACGTTGTCAATTCAATTGGTCGAAGTAACAGTAATATTGCGTTATCAGATGGTAGATGTATTGTTTTAGGTTTGGCAGACAGCTAGCCGGTTTGCATTGTAATTTGTATGGCCAATTCATTGGCTCGTGCCCTAGAGTGAAGTGCAGTCAGTATACTGCACTTGACTTACACCCAATGCGGTAAGTTCACACAAAGCAATACACTTAACTTGCAGTACAGTTAACTTTACTGTAAGTAAAGCTGACCTACTACACTTCATATAATACTATTCCAATAATATTATAGATTTTCAAAGCCAAAACGCTTTTTATTACCCTATTATACTTAGTAAATCTTTAATAAATAATATTTCCACAAAGTGTAAAGTCGTTCCGCGCTGGTATTTCGTTGTTAAAAACCAAAACGAAGCCTATTTACGAATTATAATCGTTGTTATTGGCGAAGAAGCCGTTGGTAAAAAATAAAAACTTCGTAATACGTATATTTAACGATATAAATTAACAATCGCCTTTTAAATTATGTATTTACTATAAAGGTGCCGATTAAGTGCCTTAAATATATCGTTTGATAGGGAGGTTTGATATTATGCGGCTACTAAAAGGTTAAGTAACACTTTCTGTTAGGTTGTTAAAGTAAACCAAGCGTTATGTACGCGTTGATATCTATATTCGTTAACCCATTTTACGTTATTTAAAATGATAAAGGTAACTTGATATAACTTCACTTTTTATACTACGCTTAAAACACTATTTCAAAAAGTGATGATAAAGTTATTAAAGTAGATTATATAGTCCTTCGTCAGATAAGTCCTAGGTTTTGCCTTTGAGCTTGCCTTTAAAAGTTTCTTTTTTCGAAATACGGAAAACAACGCATTATATAATATTAGTATGTCGTCCGTTTATATACCCGTCAATATGAAGCCGTTAAAACGGGTTATTAAGACTAATATGTATATGTCTAGGGTTAAATAAGTTATTTGGAGCCGTTGTTTATAAGATCTTTAATAAATATCATATTGATAAACACTAATTTTAGCTAAGCCATAAAGTAGTTTTATAATATAAAAAATCGTTTTACATAGGTAATATTTTTTCATATTTATAGGTATATCAGCGTAATCATGTCGTTTGAATCATTCCTTAATTGAAGTATAAATTTACGTGATACCACGAATTTCAATAAATAGGTTATATATAATATTAAGGGGGGTTTCAAATTTGAGAATTGAATAGTGACTAGCCTGTTGTAATATATACGACTGAGTTATAGTATTTTTTTACTGTCGTCATTATAACCTTTTATAATTAGGCGGATATTCTTGTATAATTTACTGGTTTTATCCTTAACTTCATATACAAGGCGAGTGGAAAAATTCTTTAGTTGTTGTAAATTATTAGGTCGAATCGTTTAAAGTAAAATACACCTTAATCTATTAAAGCAGATATTTTTATTTGGGTGAATTATTCAAAAGAAGCGTCTAGGATAGTAATAATATCTTCGTAAAAAAGGTTTAAGTTAAACTCGTCGTTAGACGTTTTCTCTTAAGTAATAAAGGAATTTTAGATAAAGGTTTGGGGGTATTTTTGGTTTTTGAGTTAAAAAGGCGGCCCCAGTAGCGAGGTGTTAATAAGGTTAGTATAAACGGGTCGCTTTCGTGTAGTAAAAACGGGTTGGAAGCACAATTCGAGAGGTGGGTTAAAACTGGGAACAGGTTGGATTCACCGTTTTAAGGAGTATCCCGTTAATAGTTTTGGTTAGATGAAGGTTTTAGGTTTTCTTTATTCTTTCGTACTATCGTTGAACGAAACAAATTCGTACTGTTTGGAAAATTAACAAATATATTATAACCTTTAAACCCGTTAATTTTGCAAAGGCCAGTTTATCCATCCTTAAGTTTCCAAATCAGGACCTTAGATTATAATGCTAGATCTAAAACGCCAATTTCAAGTAGGCTATTCCTTATAGCTAACGATTTAAAAACGTCGTTTTTATCCCATAAAGAACGTAACATTATTATAGTTTTTGTTATAGTATTCGAATTTTATAACGTAGTTGATGGTGGTGTAGAGTTTATATGGATCTTTAGGTAAATATTAAAAATAAAAATCGTAGGTATTAGTTTATTCGGGCCTAAAGTATTGTTAAAGGCGTCAATCGCTATTTATAAGATAGATTCTTTAGAACTGATACCCTTTAGATTTTTGGATACCACCGTATATATTCTTTTAAGCAATGTATAATATTGTTTATACCTATTAATACTTTATAGTGCCTTTACTGAATTTTGTTTATATTCGCTGTTGGCGATCCTAACCTTAACTGACGTAAACCTTATTAGTACAATTAGTACTTATGGTAAAACCTTTCGATAATTTTAAGTATGTCCTTTTTTATATTTGTATAACCTGCGGCATAAAGTAGTCGTAAAAAGCGTTGTAGAACCAAGTATTCAAATCGATGGTATAATATTGACAATTTCGGTTACGCTACGTAAATAGCCTTAATAGAAAGTATTTTGGGGAAAAACCATAAGTAGCTGAATTTAAGTCGGAACGGTATAGATACGCTATTCGAAACGCGGATAAGCTAATTAATCGTATTCTGGACTTTAATTCCCAGCTGATTTATATTATTTAACGAAGATAAAAACGTTATTTTCAGTTTCATTACATAAAATTTAAATGGTACGAATCGCGTATTTACAACGACCGTCTCGAATTATGATGTTTTACCTTTACCGAATAAAACCTTTATATATTTTTATATTCGGTTTAACTTAAACTTTGTAAACTTCATTATGAATGCGTCGAATTATCATTTTACGGCCTTTAAGATTTCGGTCGTATTAGTATTAGGTATAATACCTGAAAACTAGTTGCTGTATTCATCCGAAAATATAAACTGTATTATATAGATGTTTAATATTTGGTCTATGTAGTCCAAGCCTGTAATGTGTAAAAAGAAGGCGTCCTATAAGCCTATGAAAATTCTTTGGGAAGCTTCGTCGTTTTAGGCTGTTAAATAAGAATTATTACCTTTAAAGTCCTTTTATCCGGAGGTATATTCGTAGGGATAGACGTTAAGCTTATCATTTACGCTTTTGCACTCAGCTACGTATATTGCAAAATTAGCTTTTATCCGGTCTTTAAATGTGTAATCAGCCTAAATCTGTCGTTTAATCCGAATCTTCTCGTAAGTTAAGTGGTTAGTAAACTAATATCCGATTATTCCATATACGATATATTGTTTCTGCAAATACGTGAGGCTTTGTATATTTCGTAAGTATTATTATAGCCGCGGTACGTTTCGTCCATTACCGTACGATCGTCTTTTCCTTTTGTCATTAGGGTTTCCAATTTAGTACCTATAATTTAGACGTTCGTTTTACTTTAGGTATACCTTAAATTTTCGATTCAGGATAGGGTGGATGGTTTTATCAAGGTTTAATTTGGTAATTTGGCACTCGCCTTTCGTTTTATCGGCTGTAAATGTTATTCCAAGAGTCGTTTATTTATATATAAATGTTTTGAGCAATATTTTAAAGTTTATATAAAATTATTTTAAATCGTTTTATATTTAAATAGTATAAAGTTAAAATTTGGTTTCCGCGATATATTTTTATCACTATTTCAATTCACAGTTTATTACCTTTATATTTCGTTCTAAAGACTATCTGGGACTTTCAAAACTTAGTTAGGAAAGTAGTAAATACATTTTATAGGTTTTGATTAGCGTTTTATCGCTAATATTTTACGGATTTCCATGTTTTACTAATTTAGTTATAATCGTAAAGTTCGTGGTTAATTTTTATATCAAAGTGTGATTTTGAACGGCTATAGTATTCCGAAAATATATTTACCTAAGTAAGGTGGTATATATATTACTCCTTAACTTGTATAAATAGTATGTCGAGTAAAATAACGTAAAATTAGAACATTTAAATATCCAGCCTTTTATACATATTAAGTATTACATGTATTTTGTTATCGAGTATATCGTATAGTTCGTCGTTGTAATTTTTATTTTTTTCCCAAAGTTTGGCGAAGTTGAAAAAATTTATCAGGTAGCCCCTATTCATGGGAAAACGGTACGGTGAAAGGTTATGGTAAGGGTTGTAGTTGGTAGACATTGGTTTATATAGTACATATTAGCATTTTATGCCGCTTTTTTTTTTTTTTTTTTTTTTTTTTTTTTTTTTTTTTTTTTTTTTTGGAACGGGTTATTCTCGATGTTTCGGCCGCTTTTATTACGGGCGACCTGGGTATTAACCGCATTTAGGAAGTGATTTGGTATTTGGTTTTTCTTTACAGTATATACCGGTATAAAGGTGTGTTATACTTGTGTAATGAATAATAATTATAGCCGTTTCCCCCCCCCCCTCTTGAAGGTATTATTTCTAATTTGGGATGTAGATATAGTATCGGGTTGTCTTACGACTGGTGTTCGTATTTTCTTATTTAGCTATCTTGTTAGTATATCCTCTACCACATATTTCTTATATTCCGTTAGGTAACATTCCTTCACAAATTCTATTTGGTAAATTTTTTTATTTTCCTAATTTACAAGTTGGTAAACCGTATTATTTTGAATGAAGCTTTTGTAAAGCGGCTATTTTTACCTTTTCGGATATTAATACCTTTAATTTATAGTTGAATTTGTAAGGCTTTAATAATACAGGAGTTTATTATTTACTATATACCTAACGTTCAATTTGATTTTTTTTATAAAAATCATCCAATATATTAGGTCTTTGGGTTTTTTCCTCCTAATAACGAAAAATCACGGCTAAAATATACGTATTTTCTGTATATAGGTTTCATTTCTTAACTGGTATATTAATAGTGTTGTCCTCAAGACCTAAGTCTATGTTGTATATTATAACCTTTCCAATTCTCATATGTTCGACTAAAAGGTCGAAATAACCGCTAATATTTTCTAGCGTTATTGGTATTGGAGCTATAATTGTATGTGTTTTGATATGATTAAGAATAGTAATTCCTATATATATCCAATATGTTGGAGCAACGTAAATCATTGGTTCTGTGCCGTAATTTGAATTTAGGTACATTTAGATAAAAAGCGTACAAACTGTAAATTTAAAGTAAATAAGATAAATAAAGCTGTTAAATTAAGGTTATTAACGTTTATCAATATAAATAAGATTTAAATAACGCGTGAATGAGGTGTAATTGCATGTTAATTGGGCTATTTAAATTAGTTTATTAGTGATTATGAGGTTTATATTAGCTAAGCGTTTAGGAAAACTAAAACGTCGTAAGTATGAAACTTGAAATATACGGTATAAAGCGAATCGTAAGGAGACGGTCGGGGCAAATATAAAAGGGGAAAAGGAAAAAAATTAGAGAGATGTAAGGCGTGATGTGTAATCCGGTGTATAGAGCTTGGTTCGTATTTAGTGAGCGGTTTAGATGTCGAGTTATAGCCGTCTTTTTTAGCCGTAAGCGGTTTGGTTATTTCGTTCGTAGCCGTTTTTGGGGTTTGTAAACGATTTAGATATTACGTTTAGATTGGATAGGTCTTAACGAAGGGTTTCGAAATTTGGTAATTTTGGTTTACGTAGCTTGATACATAATGAAAAGTACTTGAAACAGTGCTCAGATACGTTAAAACGTCAAATAAGGGTTAATGATAGCATAATAGAGATTTTAGTAGATAAAACGCTAAATAAAGGTTATTACTATCGTACTAAAGTTATCTTTTATAAAGTTACTTTGATTTTACAGTCTTTATATATATCCCGTATAATTTTTGTAAAAACGTATTGTTCAAGTATGAATAGTTTAAACCGTTATAGCATCTCGCTGTAAGTATTCAACTTATATTTGTTTCTTTTTTCCTAAGTTATCTCTAGTAAACCAAATCGGCTACTAATTAGTATCGGTAAAGTTTCTGCTCAATTTACGTAAAGTAAAAGAGTAGAAAAGTAATCGTAAAATCAATATTATAGTAAAAGATAAATGATAGGTTAGAAAAAGCATTTTAGAGAGTGTACACCATGGATGCGAGGTTATAAACCTTTCATTCGAGCAGTGGCCCTTTTGCTATATACTCTGGAATACTCCTTCTAGACCACGCTACGCATAATGCACTTTGCACTTTGCAAGAGTGCAGCCTACAGTATGATACGTTATCATGCACTCTACAGGAGTGCACCTTACAATATAGTGCACTGCCACTTATCCCATGTATTCTAGCTGTAAAGGTATATAGTAATATCCATACAAGGAAATACTCAATATCTTTTACTTTACGAACCTAATAAATAAAGTTTCTTTTGGTGTTTTCAAAAATGGTTACGAAAATAACTAGGATAAAATAGTGAAATGAACGAAAGAAACGAAGTTGCTTAATAATAATAATAATAATAAATCAGTTTACCTCTTCAAAAATACAATCCATTCGGAAATAGTTTTGAAGGGTTTCCAATATTGTTATGACCCAACATCTGCAGGGCGCACCAGCGGCGGCCCCGCAGCAGATAACGAAGGAAATCGGTTGGACACAGCCTCTCGGCAGGCACCAGGGATCCACAACAGACACACCGTACACAAGGGTTAGGGTCAGTATGGTGTGAGATTCGATGGACTCGACGTCGAGCCAGTCGAGCCTACACTGAAGACGTATGAAGGCGCGGATATATAAGGACACTTTCATTACCAAGATAGATAGTATTTCCTTCATAGCTCTTCAGTTGTCAATCTAAGTATTCAGTCTACCCTGAATAGCCTCACGGCTTCTGATCATCACTCGCACGAATACAGTCTTGATATTGCACCTTTTGTTACCTCTGCTACCTTACTGCTAACATAAACCCTCTGGACACCTTCTACATACTCACGGGTATTTAGTGTGATCATTACAAATATTAGTATTAATAGTTAACAGTTAAAATATCCAAAGAAAAAAAAAGTAATCATTTGATATCCTTTAATTTGGGTACGTATTATTTCAGTAGCGTTCATTAAATTGTAGTAAATGAGTAAAAGAAAATATAATTAACTAGTTTCAGTAAAAAATATTATTTTGATCGGAGGATTTTTTTCAAAACTTTGAAAATGTCGTTACTAATAGCATGACTTCTCGTAGATATTAGGTAAAAGTTAATAATGGTGAACGTCAAACTTTTAGAGTTCCTTAATGATTATAACTTAGGCTTTAATCGTAACCTCTTGTTTTTAATTTTTTTTTAGAAATAATAAAGGGTTTTTTTTTGTTTTAGTAACGATTTTAGTTTGGGTTTTAGCTTTGGCAGAAGAGACTTAAGTGATTTTAAAAATATAAGCTGTTTTTTAAATTTAATCTACAATTGATCGTTAATCCTAATAAAAAACTTGAGATTTTTATAATGAGGATAATTTAGAATATCGCAAACTTTGGGCTTTTCTTCCTTATTAGCTAGTTTTACAGTATCAATTGTTTGAAGATTTTGGTTTATTTCAATTCTACGGGCGTTAAAAATAACTTTTCGACTAGTTTTTTGCAGGGTCTCGGAGGTTTTAAACCGGTTTGTTTTTATAAATAGGTGTATAATTATAGGACTAGGCTCTGGTTTGACGTAAAAGTAGCATAATGAGAGTGAAATAATTTATCTATTTTTTAAAGATTTAAAGGGCCAGGAGTAGAATTAGCGCCGATGATAGTTCTTAGCTAGGAAATACTATTGTTATCTCTATTGAAAGATAAGTTTGATAGCAGGAACAGTGTATTTTAAATGTTTTGGGACGTTAATATAATGATGTTATTCTAGGTGTTCTCAAAGGTATTAATAGATTTAGAAGATGTGAATGTAATGAAAATTCAAGTAATAAGGTATAATTTGAGTGACTTATATCAAAATAGTACAAAAGTACGATTCGTATTGATTATTTGTATAAGATATTTTGTAAAAAGATAATACATAGGCGTATAGATTGTAAGAAGAAGTTCTAGAATTATACTTGTAGAATTTTTTGATATAAAACCAAAAGAATCAATATACATCTCAATTATCATGATCGGAACCTTATATTAGTAAATAATAATCGTAAAAACATTTAAAAAGAGTTTTAATCCTTATCTCGATGCCCTTGTAGCTTGATAATACTGTTTTCTAGTTATTTGCCAGAAATCCTAATTTCTGAAAAGTTACCTGTATCATTAGTGTTAAGTCCTATATACAAACTATATCTGTTGAAATTCAACAAAATTAATCTTTGCGATGTCTCAACGCTATGTGTTATCAAGTTATATAAGCTTACCTAGAATATCAATCGCAAACTTATTCGTCAACACTATTTTTTTTTAAAAAAAAAAACACTATTTGGTCTACTGTTTGAAAAAGGGAATGGTGTTACAGGCTGGTGCTTGAACTAGTAGTTATCAGAGATCTAGCCCTGGTGGTTTCTATGCTTCTACAATGCTTCGAGGAAGTTTTGGAGCATACCCCACCACTTAGGAGCATACCTTTACACCTATTACATGATCAGATCACCCCTTTTCTGTAGTTTTGTAACAGCTTGTTTTACAATTTTTTTACGTTTCGAGTTTCAAAGTCTCTCCCGCGTATTTCTATACTCCGTTATATTTCTTATAAATTGTAATATTAAAATATGAAACAGTTGGAACTGCTACAACATCCTACTATAGGCATTGGACTAAGATTCGTCTTTCCTTTCTTATGCTTATATAGTTGACCAAGTCAGATACTAATCAATATTGGTAAGGTTCCTGTACGTCAACTGGAGGAAAAAACTGTATAATATTTCGAATAATAAGGAAAATTATTAGATAATCAAGAGGGAAAAGAAGTATCTAAAGAGTACACGCCTCAGGTGAGAGTTTATAAACTCTCACCCGGAGTATATCACTCTACCATACACTCTACCAAAGTCCCTTTTAGAGCGTCACACGCTATCATACACTTTATAAGAGTGCAACCTGCAACGTAACCGCTTACTAACTATAGGAATATATAATAATATATACATTACTATTATTAAACCTACACTTTAGATTATAAGCGGTAATTTTTTTCCCCCCTATTATTAAACTTGTTTTACTTATTATTAATACTTTCAGTAACTTAGGCCAGGTTTTAGTTGATTTTAAATACGCTTTTTATCAGTTTATTAGCTGTAACGCTTACGTTTTTTATTAAAAAGTTTTATTTTTCTAAGAATTACGCTTTTCATTTAGAATCTGTATGATGCGGAGGTTATTAGAATAGATAAGAGTAAACGGTACAAAGTTGTTACTACTACGTATGTCGACTTTATATTGGGTAACTCGATGAATTTTAATAGCTTTTTTCGCTACAATTATCCAAGTTTATATGTTATTTAATAATTTATTAATATTGAAAGAACTGACTTGAAGATCAAATAATTAATTTTGGGATTAAATGTTGAACCATAAATAAACTTTCAAACGTGTTTTAATTGTTTTATTTATATTTGAAATGAAACTTGAAGAAGTATAAATATAGCCGGAGTTTCGGTTGGTAGTATGAACGGTATACAAACAACATTTAATGCCAATATTGAGCTATTCGTTAACAATTTCCCAGCCGATACTTTAATTCGTACTTATCCATAGTCTCCTGATAAAACTTGTAAGGATTATAATCGATTTTGTATATATTGGAATAGTATTACATGCAGTTCAGTGGGCCAACTTTACTGACAGTAAACTTGACTGTACTGCAAGTGTATTTCTTTGTGCAGACTTACCACATTGAGTGTAAGTCGAGTGCAGTACACTGCATTTCACTCTAGGGAATGAGCCAAGCAGTTGGACATACAAATTACAATGCAAACCGGCTAGCGATCTGCCAAACCTAAAAAAATTCATTTACCATCTAACTATATAATACTACTGTTACTTTGACTAATCCAATCGACAACGTTATAACGTCTAAGGTCTACCAATACTAATTAGTGTTTATAAGGTTAAGCACAGATAAGCTAAGTAAAAGAAGAAGCTACTTTCTGGTTACGCTTTAAATTAAACAACCATTGGGGTAGAGGAAAGATTTTTGCGAAAGACCTCTATTAGTATTGTGCTAGTCTTTTAACGGTAGGAAAATAAAGAAGAGTTTTGGGTTGCATTAATTTTCCAACGGGAATCTGAAAGTTAGCAACGGTATTTTTATTGAAAACACTAAGAAATCTTTACCAAATCTTTCTTAAAGACGTTAAAATTAACTATCAAAAGCCTTAAAGTTCAGCAAGTTGGTAAACGGCTAAGTTAGTACTATTACGTGTATTATTACTATAAAACAGACTAAGTTCTTACTCCAAATAACCCAAAATAACAAATAACCTTTGCCTTTTACTATTAATAATGATCTTCGACTTTACTTTTTATATTAAACATTATCCTTACTTTACTTTTTTCACTTTTTATATTGTATTGATTGTTTAGCTTGCTGCTTCAATCAAAAATACCAAGTCGCTTTAAGAAAGCTGTGTTGCACGACCTTACAACAAATCACTAAGTACCTACATCTAAAATCACCAAGCCCCTCGTTTCACACGTCTTACACAAGCCAAAACATCAAAATAATTACCGTAAGTCCTTACTTTTAAGCTATTACCGACCCTACTTAAAAAAAAGCAATTAGGAATCTCGAATAAGTTTTCGTTAATAACTACGACGAACAACTTTAAATCACAGGTGTTAATAAAATATTTGCTAAAACTTACCTAACCAATTACTTTAAGTAGTATATTTTCGAATATGATGTCGGTAAAAAGTTCGGCCGCGACGCTTGCGCTTTTTAAAACTTTCGCAAGTTTTTCAACTACTGGACTCGTGATAAATAAAAAACAATACAGCATACCGTTAAAACTAAACTAAAGGTCAAGATCAAATAACGTGGGATATACATACCAGATAAAACCTTAAAAGGAATGGCAAAAGTTTTTTTTAAATTGGTTTAATCAAAAGACTACCTCTAAGATCCTAATATTCAAAATCCTTGAGAAAAGAGGAAAGACGTTAAGGGATTTTAACGCAAATATATACGTTTTATAGTAATTTTAACTTGAACTTAGCTAAATTAAATATCTTTACATATTGGCGATAAGAAACTTATTAATCTATTTGGAAATTTAGTACCTTTGCATGATAATGCGAAATACGCTTTTAGCGACGGTATAGTGTGTGAAGCAGCGGTTACCAACGAGGCCAGAGGTATTAATGTTAACGCTTTGCACTAGTTAATTAAGTAGGATGGTTAAGCCTACTAAAACCTTCAAATATCTATCTCCCTTTAGCAATTTAATCTTTAAGCCTTTTAAAAACCTTTGCTCTTTAGATTTGCCTACGCGTGTGAGCTTACTACAGGTCTTATTATAGGACTTTATCCCTCAGGCTAGGCGACTGGCAATTACCTTTAACACCGTATCTAGAAAGCCCTAAGGCTTAAACTGCTAGAAAATACCATCAAAAGCTAGGATAATTATCGCGACCTTCCTTTAAAACCTGTTAGGATAGTTAATATTAATTATAAACTTCTTACGAACTTCGTCAAGATTTATGACGACATAAAAAAGTATAACAGGAAATTTTACAACTTTTTCGATATTAAAATAATGCCTTCCCTAAATATTTGAAAGTGGAGGGAGGTTTTACCTTTTGGTTTTTACTTACTATTTCCCGAAATCCTTATAGAGCACATTAAAGATTACTACTTAACCTTCCTAACTTGAACCACTACATTTCGCGAAATTTACGATAGTATAAAGGGCTATTTCGAATACGATGTTTACCTTATATAATATTATATAAATTGGGTTACTACGAGGTAAATAACGATAATAGCTAAAAAAAAATAAAAAAAAATAAGAAATATCAATGAATGTACTTAAATAAATAATTAATAAACTAATATTATGTCAAAAAGTAATAGAGAACACCTACGTTGGTGAAGTTACACTTCGAGAACAGGTACAAACAGCAATTACGGGTGTTAACGAGTTCAAATACGCTTTACAACGTCCAAATACTACCTACGAAGACTTTTTTTAACTAGTTACGATCATTGTTTGCCATAGTAATAGCAAGTACACCAAATTCGTTTGGTATGTATTTCCAAAATGGCAATTTTATCAACGTGAATAAAGAAGATTTTACGGTAATTAATTACGTAAACCATAAGTATAGGCGCTTAAAATGCCTAAAGTTTAGCTCATCGACTTTAACCTTAAACTGGAGATAATAAATACGTTAGCGATAATAAAGCTAAGCTTTAAACGGACCTGATAACCGCTAGTACTATCGTTTGAATAATTCTAAAATATATTGGATTCATAGTAAAATCAATTGTTAGTTAACTCGGTAACCCCCTGCTGAACAAAATAACAAAAAAGTAATATATTACATTTAATAACCCACCACTTTTAAACAGAAATACTTAAACTAAGTTATAAACTTAGGAGGCAACGAGCCAATTAATAGTAATACCTCTAAGAAAATTAAGTAACACGAAGATCTTGCTCTTAATATAGCCTAGTAACTAGCCGACCATACTTTTTTATACCGTTTAGGTGGTGAAAACCTATACCTTTACCTTAACTACGCCATTAATCCTTTATATAACTTTAACATTTGCGATCGTTACGCAAATTATACGTTTTAAGGTATTATAATATATATTTGAGTAATAAGGTACTTAATAGGAGGCTATTTACAGTACGTAACATTATGGAGGAAGAGTATTATAGTTACTAAAATCAATTGTCACAACATTAGTAAGATTAAATTTGGCTTTGGCCTAAGCGAATAACTATCGTTATTAGGGACAACAGTAGTTTAAATTATTATAAAAGTAATTAAGTTTTACATTATTAAGTTCTTTACTCCTTTTTTACTTTGTTTAAAGGATATGAAAACCTTCGGCGTTAATGTAGACGTTAACGTAAATGAGTTAGTTAAAAACAGTGAAAGGTTTTTATTTGTGTTTAAGTAGGAGTATTTATGGTTTTATATTTAAGGTCCAGAAGTAGTGGTATTGAATTTGAAGAAATCGGAAATACGTTAATTATACCGGAATTTTAATTATCCAGTTGTTAACAGGCTATATAAAATCCTAAAGATTGTAAAGTATAAAAATATAGAATATTTTGCCTTAAAAGCTATTAAAATACTTTTTTACTACTGTTAAACATATATCTAAATCCCTCGGAAATTTAAGTTTATACTAAAAACTATAAGGACTTTAACTACAAGATCTTTATTAATATATTTTATTTAGATAACAAGCCTATTTTTTGCGTCGTTAATTTCGCAACCTCTTTTTACGGAGCTAGGTTTTTAAAGGCCCTTTAGGTAAAAGATACGTGGGAAACATTGAGGATACTGTGAATTAACACGTACCTAGGTCCATTTAACATCGTTATCTACGATATTAGTACTAAATTTACAACGGCAAAGTTTTAGGAAGATGATAGGATAATGGGTATTTAGTGTAAATAGGTGCCTATAAAAGCTTACTAAAGAATTACAAAGATTAAAAAGATATACGTATTATTTCGCCAAACATATAATATTTTTACATTAAAAATTAAAAGCTTTACGGATTCGGAAGCAAGTTTATAAATAGTAGTAAAAAGTTTAAACAATATTATATCCCTTGACGGTTTAGTGTTAACGCTTTTAGTCTTTGGAGCGTATCTATGTTTAACGAGTGAATTTCCGCCTTCGGCAAGTACTTAGAAACGTTTTGTAGTTTACGAAGAAGCTTTGAAGGAATTACAAAGAAAATCAATACGCCGCCAGGTTAATAACACCTTTAACACCAGGAATATCCCTTTAATAATCTACGTGTTTACTTTGTCGTTACAAAGTGAAGTTTTCGTGTGGCGGAAGCCGGGTAAATAGGAAGGCCTGTACAAGATATTAAATATTATAAACTCCGAAGTAATTGTCGAAATTACTAACGGCTCTATACCTTTTCGAACTATTTAGGTTAAGCTTTACATTAGAGTTATTAAAGATAAAGACCTTCAAGCCCTTTAAGCTAAGCAATCGAGTTAATACGAACTTTTTACACCATTTATAGATAAGCCGATAAACCGTTGCTAGTGCAGACGACCTCTGAAGAAAAAAAACATTAAAGAGGAAGAATATATACCGGGCTTTATTTATAATATTGTTTATATAGATAGAAAAGGAAAGGATAACAAAGACTTAATATTAAAGCTTCGAACGTAAAAGATTATTAAAACTTTTATAAACTATTTAAGGAAAGTAATAATGTTGAGATTGACAGTTTATTAATTCGAGGGGTAATAAAACTCGTACCGAAGACCGATTTAACCTCCAAAATCCAAATATTACGATTTTAAAGTCGAGGATTATTTACGAGGTTAAAGGGAAGACCACGAAGTGGCCATAAAAAAATTACGTTTAATCATTTAAGGATGTAGAAATAAAGATAAAGACTTAATACTTATATAACTGTTAACGATTTAAAATATTAGTTAACGTTTGGTGATCGTTTTAGTAGTACGTTTGTTAGTTAAAATTAAAGGTTAGTTTACGTTTAATAACTGTAATATAATGTAAACTTATGCGTAATTAATAACGGATTTATAGCGGATCGTACTGTTAAAACTGCTATAGGAACTCCGTATTATATACCCTTTAGGTATGGTAATACGTTGTATTAAGTTATTGTATGGATTAGTTAAAGTAAGAGTTTACCAATTTCTAACCTATTAGTTGCATTTTAAATTAAGGTTAAAGATAAAGTCTTTAATATACGATCCGTATTTATTAATAACGTAAAATAGGGACTTTATCGTAGTGGGTATATGAATTAACGATACCTTTTTCTTCAAAACGACTAGCTTTATAATATTAGAATAGCAATCGATTTAAAATTTCAAGTTTTAAAATTACAAACTGGTAATAACATTAATAGAAAATAGTTAACTTAACTTTAATAAATCATTAATCCGTATACTTAATATTAATACCGGAGTTATATTTCGTTAAAAGGGCTAAGGCGTTATTTTAGTTATAATTAACAAAATTAATATGGTTAGAAATTAACGGTATTTGGAATAACGTATTCGAGGTAGCTATATTATTACCTTATATTAACTGAAAACCATTTACGATCTTTTTATCGTAATATAAGTATAAAAGCCAACGAATAAGAACTTTAACCGGTTAAATGAAGTTTTGTGTAGTAAAGGTTGAACTTAAACCGCGATATTAATATAGTTTTAATTAACCTGTTAAGGGCGAAGTAAATAATTTTTACGGACGAGTCTTTTATAAATAGCACCGATTTATCTTTATAAATAGGCTTTTTGATAACCTTCGTTAACGAGGATAGGTGAGAAAATCAGGTTAATATTATCGGTAATTTAATTTACTTAACCTTCGTTAAATGTAAAAGGATTTTACAAAACTTATTAGTATGGAAAGTTTACAGTATAATAGAGGTCTTTAATATAGGTATAACATTATAAGAAACCTTTCACCTTATTATTAGGTAAATAAAGATTTTTTTATCCCAATGTTAATTTATACCGACTTAAAGACCCTTTTCGAATACTTTTTGAAGTTCGAAACCATTGGCGAAAAACATTTGATAATCGATGTAATAAAGTTTTGTAAAGCCTACGAAAGGAAAGAAATTAAGAAATTCCAATAAATCGATAATAAAGATAATCATGTTAACGTTATAACAAAAACATTGCTAAATAAAGCCCTGAAAAGGTTTGTAAATAATAATAGGCTAACCATACGTATCGAGGGCTACGTTAATCGGCCATCCGAAAAGCCCAAATAACATAATAGTGGATAAAGATGTGTTAGCAAACTAAAAGATTATTAGGGGATTAATAATAGTGATTTTTTAAAATAGTATATTTAAAGTGAAGGTTTGCAAAAGTCTATGTCGAAAGAACTTTTTGTGGAAGTTAATAAATTCAGACCTCAAAGTAACGGAGTAATTAAGGTTAAATGATGTTAATTTGCATGTAATTGGATGTAATTTAATATGGAAATCAACTGGAATTAACATGAGTCTGGCCAGTTAATAAGCAGGCAATTTAGTAGTAACCGGAAAAGATTAGTTAGCCATACTAGCGTGCGCGTACAAATTAAAAAGCCGTTAGTGTTGGAATAGTATTATATGCAGTGTAGTAGGTTAACTTTACTAATAGTAAAGTTGACCATACTGCAAGTATATTGCTTTGTATAGACTTACCGCATTGGGTATAAGTCGAGTGCAGTATATTACACTTCACTTTAGAGTAAGGGCCAAGCAGTTGGCCATACAAATTATAGTGCAGACCGGCTAGTGGTCTGCCAAACCTAGAACAATTCATCTACTATCTGACCATGCAATACTACTGTTACTTCGACCAATCAAATCGATAACGTTGCAACGTCTAAGGCCTACCAATAGTATACGTATTTGAAATAGGTTTTTTTTTAATATTATGTGGGTATATCTCCATAAAATGTATCGATGAAAACGATATATTTAACAATAAATACTAAACAGCTTTATAGCCAAAACTTATTTTTCGAACTGTTTTATCAAAAGTAATATTTAAATCAGGATTTATTTTAGTGGTAGGGACGTTAATAAAAAACAGTTTAAGGATTTCAAACCATTAATATATATAGCAAGGCTAATAAAAAGTGTATTATATTATAGTTTAAAAGGAAAAGTTATTATGAAAAGAGGGAAGTTTTTATATTTTGGGGGGCCCTACGGAAACTATTCATAAAAAGGGTGGCAGGAGAGCTAATGCCGGTGCTTTTTATGCTATACTAAAACGATCGATAGCTAAAACCTTTTATACGATGCTATAACATTTCGAACCGTTTCAAAACGGTTGTCACGTACTTTTTGAAACGGTATACGGTAAGAAAACACCTTTAAATACCTTTTACGGTTCGTTAACGTTTTCACCGTTTTTTATAAATATCGGAACTTCGAGAGGTAAGCCGGAGGTAATGTTACAAGCTAATGCCTGGACTAGTAGTTACCAGGAATTTAGCTCTGGTGGTTGCCATGCTTTTACGATGCTCCGGAACCGCTTGGGAGCATGCCCTACCGTTTAGAAGCATGCCCTGACACCTGTTACGTAACCGGGCCACCCCTTTTTTGTAACTCCGTAACAGCTCCTTAGCAGGGGTTTTCTCTTTCCTTTCTTTATTGAGGATTATAAACAGTATCCGACCGCCTTAAGCGACAGCTCTGGCTTAGTCCCTTCACAGATGGTTGTGGATCCAAGCCAGCAGCAATATCAGTGATTCGAACCTTGAGCTAGGAACAGTCTGTTGAGAATAAGCCAACCGTCAGCTCTGATCAGCTTTGTCAAGCAATTTGTAACTAGCATATCAGCCAAAATAGTGTGGCCCGTAACCAAATAGGTGTGTGTGGCTTATAACTGTTCAGATCGTCTACATATTAGACCTAACAGTCACTCCATCAACCTTCATATTTCTGAATATTATACACACTGTCCCTATTCTTTATACAGTCACAGACTCATTGGTCGACTGTTCTCTTGGAAAACCAGGCGCGTTCAGTATCTTGCTGGTGCTGACGCTCGAATCGGACCATTCTCGCCCACGTGTCGTTCAGCTGCCTGTGAGCCTTCACCAGGTGATCCACCTGCCGCGACAACTTTTCCAGCTCGCTCTCCGTGTTCTCTTCGTGGCCGTCCTCTTGGTCCTCGCGTGCCGATACCGGGTCCGCAGCGGTAGGTGAGCCGGCCACTTGTTTGCGTCTCTCACTAAAAACATGCAGCTTATCCTGCACCTTGCGAATCAATCCATACAACTCCATATGCTCCTCGACCTCCATGTCCTCAAAAAAGAGCTTGACATCGAACCAGCACTCGGCTTCTCCCAGGATGCGGCCTGGTGACATGGACATCAGAGCCATCAAATTGTCGCTCTCCTCTGCCGTCAGATGCAGCGCTTGGAAGGCCCGTGGGGGTGGGATATCACCTCGGATATTATGGACCATCGCATCGAGGGGTGGGCTTTCGTTGAGATCGATGATTTTCGGGTGCACCGCATCACTTAGAGGACGTCTGGAATCACAGTGGTGAGGATCCCCCATGCTGAAGATGACACGGGAATCCTCTATGACCAAGAATGTTCTGTGGTTGAGGTAGCCAGCTTGATTGATAGCGTCGCCGAAGTCGGGGCAGAATGAAGCGGCAACCTTGGCTGAGAAATGGCGCCAGACGAAGTCGTGCTTCAAGTTGGGATCAAGCATCTTCCTGCCGCCGCTGAAGAAGTCCGGGCCACACCTGTATCGTTGGAGAATGGTTTCCTGCGATGGATGCAGGTACAGGACACCCTTGGCCTTGGGGGGGATCTGGGTGCCCTCCGCCTGGTCAAGCAGCCTTTCCGCGTGACGGTCCAGGACTTGGAGGCATAAAGTCTTCCAAACCGCCGTATAAGATAACCAAGATCCATCTGGTTGCTGTACCACTATGTGGGGCAAAGTCTGCGAGAGGTCCTCATAGCCACCCGCGGCTTCAAGCACATCATTGAATATATGCTCTTCGACAAGCTGTTCCCGTACGAAGTCCTCGCGCCTGGGCACACCTGGTGGGGGAATCAGTCTGCGCCTGGGCATTGCAAATATATCGACCTTTGTGGTGTAGAATTTGAGGGCACACTCGCGAGATACTGAGTTGGCCGTGAGGAGTGGGCTGACAAGGTTCTTGAAGGGCATGACACGGCCCTTCCAGAGCATCACCACACGGCCTGAGCGAGTTTCCTCTTCCAGTGCATGGCCAAAGATCTCCTTCTGCAGCTCTACGGGCATCATCGGGAATTTTTCGAATGAGGCTTCTCCAGGTGCGGTGAGCTTGCATTTCGCAAGCAGGTCTTCCAACGGTGGATGTACTGCGCTTGTGCCGGATGGGTCCATGATGGGCTGTGGAGTTGAGAGAGTGATGACTCTGAGGAGTCCTGGCGAGGACCGTGGTCAAAGTTAGCATCCAATGAAGCCCATGCTAGAACTTTAAAGACTGGAAATACCCAACTGCATTTGGGTGCTGTTTGCTGCTCTTACTCTTACTCCTTATGGTTGATAGTTGGGTGACTTTGATGAGACCTGGTGAGGACTCTGTTCATAGTAAGCATCAACTGAAACCCAGTATAGAACTGCAAAGACTGGAAGTACCCACCTGGTTTTGATGTAGTTTGTTTCTCGTACTTCCCATGGTTGATCATGGGTCTCGGGACATTCTAGAAAAGAAGCATGTTTAAATAGTAGAAAACTTGGGCGGATTCCACTGAAGGAGTCCACTGCATGACTGGGCATTTGCTCACTGTACAAAAAATCACCACATGTCGGGTGCTTCTGACACTTCGTTATCTGTCATACTGGTGTTGAGCCATCAATTGATATAACGTAGGCACGTGTAGCAACACGGGCCAAAGTAGCCACGGTTAGCAAGTCTGCGGCACATACTACTGTTCTACAGAATATTGTCGCCTTCCTATTGTCAGGTGCATAATATCACTACAGTTGATAAAATCCAACAGTATTACATAGTATCTAACAGTGATACCAGCTAATAATATTTCATTTAATCTAACATTATAGTAACAATAATACATGAATGTCCACATAGCCACTCTTTTCTTCTATCGAAGGACTAGTAAAGAACCAAATGTAGTCATCTAGCTTCAGTGTAGCCACTCTTTCCGCCTACTTCATCTCTTTTCTTGAAAACTCTATCAACGTCCTCTAAATCAGCTTCACTGTATAACTACTTTCAAACCAAGCTGATAAATCAAGCACGACCTCGTGTATAAACCTTAACCTTAACCTTGTGGTGGTGGCAGATGCGATGTGTCATTCAGCCGTATATTTAGTCAGGGTTCTTTACCCCTGATTCAGTCAACATCATTATTTGGGTGGCACCCTTACAACCATAAAATCCTTCAAAAGGAGACTACCTGCCCCTTAGGGCCTTACCACGTACCAGGACGGTACTTACTTAGGACTACCTGCCTAAGCCTACATAATAAAATATACAAGGTATCTAGGCACAGTATCAAAGCACCAACATAATATCAGTATGAACATGATGTTAGCCATTACAGTTACTCAACAATATAACAACAAATAGCCAGTATATCACTCTCAAATTGTGACTATATTCAGTCATCAATTTCCCTAGTGTCTACCATACTTCTCGATAATCAAGCTTTGACTATGGGTTAATCACTATCTCAAGCCTCCACCTATACAGGCAGGCATCTGAATGAGAGAGACTGTATCATCGCGATGCCAGGACCCAAGGTTGAGACATGGGGCTTGGTTAAGAATTGATAGTGACCCCCGGAATGGGATCAGCTCGAAAAGTAGCAGTGACTATATCAAGTCTGATGGTGAATACTCGCAGTCAACTCCCCCCCCTTTTTTGGGGGGGGGGGAACTGCATTTGAGCCACCAAAGCATTGGATATATATATACATATATAATATAATATTAATAAAAAACTTCATACATATAATTTTTTCATCCAATTACGATGGTTTTAAAATGGAGACAACAATGTACAAGTTTAACAACCTAACCTACTATTGAATCTGTTGTCAAAATATTAGCCGTGTTGGTAGGCCTTAGACGTTGCAACGTTGTCGATTCGATTGGTCGAAGTAACAGTAGTATTGCGTGGTCAGATGGTGGATGTATTGTTCTAGGTTTGGCAGACCGCTAGCCGGTCTGCACTGTAATTTGTAGGGCCAATTGCTTGGCCCGTGCCCTAAAGTGAAGTGCAGCGTACTGCACTCGACTTACACCCAATGCGGTAAGTCTCCACAAAGCAATACACATGAAGTACAGTCAACTTTACTGTAAGTAAAGTTGACCTATTGTATTGCATGTAATATTATTTCAACACTGGCGGCTTTTTAGTTTGTGCGCGCGTACGCTAGTGTGGCTAACCAATCCTTTCCGGTTGCCACTGAATTGCCTCCTCGTCAACTAGCCAAACCCCTGTCAATTCCAGTTGACTTCCATACTGAATTGCACCCAATTACATGCAATTTAACCCTATTTGGCCTTAATTACTCCGTTACTCCGAGGTCCGAATTTATTAACTTCCATAAAAAGTTTTTTCGCTATAACTTTTTACAACTTTAACTATACCACTTAAATAAGTCGTTATTATTAATCCCCTAGCAGTCTTCCAATTTACTAGCACATCCTTATCCACCGTCACGTAATCTAGGGTTTTCGGGCGGTTTATTTACGTAGCCCTTGATACGTATAGTTAGCCTATTATTATTCATAAATATTTTTAAGGTTTTATTTAGCGTAACTTTCGTTATAATATTTGCAAGATTATCTTTATCATCGATTTATTAAAACTCTTTAATTTCCTTCCTTTCATAAGCTTTACAAAATGCCATTACGTCGATTATCAGGCGCTTTTCGCTAGTGATTCCGAGCTTTGATAGGTATTCAAAAAGGCTTTTCAAATCGGTACAAATTACTACTGGAATAAAAGGAATATTTAGTTACCTGATAATAAGGTTAAAGGTTTCCTATAACGTTATACCTACGTTAAAACCCGCCATTATACCGTAAACCTTTAAAGCTAACACGTTCTATATAATTCTTTTACATTTAACAAAGGTTAAGTAAATTAGGTTACCGATAATGCTAAATTAATCTTCTTGTTTATCTTCGTTAATAAAGGTTATTAAAAAGCCGATTCATAAAAACAAGTTGGTATTATTTATAAAAGACCCGTTCGTAAAAATTATTAGCTTAGCCTTTAAAAGGTCAATTAATATTATATTGATTTCGCAGTTCAAGTTTCGCATTTATTACTCCAGCTTTTTATTTAGTCGATCAAAAATCTTTATTCGTTGGTATTTATACTTATACCGTAATAAATGAACCGTATAAGGCTTTCGGTTGACATAAAGTGGCAATATAACTACCCCGTACACGTTATTCCAAATACCGTTAAACCCTAACCTTATTATTTTTATCAATTATGGTAAAAATCACGCACTAACCCTTTTGGCGAAAGTTAAGGCTAGCATTAATACCAAATATACGGATTTACAATCCATTAAAATCGAATTAGGTATTTTCTGTTAACGTCGTTACCGACTTATAATTTCAAGACTTAAAGTCCTTAATTGCCTGTTGTTTCAATTTTATAAAGTTAATAGTTTTAACAAAAAAGGTATCATTAATTTGTATACCTACCATGTCGAAGTCTTCTTTAATATTACTAATAAGCACAGGTCCTATATTCAAGGCTTTATCGTCAGCTGTAATTTAAAGTGCGATTAGTAGGTTAAAAACCAGTAAACGCTTGCTTTAACCAATCCGTATAATAGCTTAATAAAATGTAATACCGTGCTTAAAGGATATATAATACGAAGTTTTTGTAATAGCTTTAGTAATACGATTCGCTATAAATCCATTACTAACTGTATGTAAGCTTACGTAATATTACGGTTATTGAATAGAAACTTACCTTCAATCTTAATTAATAAATTTATTATTGGGGTAACTATTAAACGTTAACTAATTTTTTAAATTGTTAGCGATTATATAAGGATTCAATTTTTACCTTCATTACCATATCCTTAAACGATTAATCTTGATTTTTTATACTGCCGCCCCATGGTTTCACCTTTAACTTTATAAATAATCCTCGACTTAAAGGTTGTAATATTCGGGTCTTAAAGGTTAAAATCGATTTTCGGCATAAATTACATAACTCGTCGAATCAGTAAGCTGTCGATTTCGACTTTATCGTTTTTTTAAAAAAGTTTTCTGAAAGTTTTAATAATCCTTAATACCTTAAGTTTTACTTCCAAGTCTTCGCTATCCCTCTTTTTCCTACTTACTTAAGAAATATTATAGATACGGCTCGGTATATATTTCTCCTTTTTGACGTTTTCCTTCTTTTTCGGGGGTTGTCCGCACCGACAACGTTTTATCGGCTTATCAACAACGGGTAAAGGAAGGTTTCATTAGCTCGGTCGTTGTTTTTAGGAAGCTTAGAAGTCTTTATCTTCAATACCCCTAATATAAGGCTTAACATAGGTGGTTCGAAAGGATATAAAGCTGTTAGTAATTTCAATAACTATTCTAAAGTTTATAATACTTAATATCTTGTATGGTTTTTTCCATTTACCTAGCTTCCGCCATATTAGGACTTTACTTTGTAACGGCAAAACAAACACGTCGATCGTTAAGGGACTATTCCTAGTGTCAAGAACGTTATTAATCTGGCGGCGTGTCGATTCCCTTCGTAATTCATTCAAAACTTCATTATATACCGTAATACGTTTTTAAGTATTTACTGAGGACGAAGATTTACTCGTCAGGCGTAGGTACGCTTTAAAAATTAGCAGTGTTAACACCAAGTCATTAAAGCCCACAATATCGTTTAAACCCTTTACTGTTATTTGTAGGCGTGCCTCCAGATCCGTAAATCTTTCAATTTCTAACGTAAAGATACTATACGCTCGGCGAAGTAGAGCGTGTGCCTTTTTAATCTTTTTAATACTCTAGTGGGCTTTTATTTGTACTTGTTTATACTAAATACCTATTATCTTAATATTTTCCTAAAACTCTGTAACCATAAAGTTGGTACCGGTATCGTAAACAACAACGTTAGATAAACTTAGGTACGTATTAATTTATAATATATTTAACATTTCTTACGTATCTTTTACCGAAAACAACTTTAAAAACTTAACCACATAAAAAGAGGTTATCTAATTAATAACTTGAATAATAGGTTTATCATTTAAGTAAAACATATTAATAACAATTTCGTAGTTAAAGTTCTTATTATCTTTTAGTATAAACTTAAATTTCTGAGGGGTTTAGGTATACGTTTAACAGTAGCGGTAAAGCTTTTTAATAGATTTTAAGGCCAAGTATTCCACATATTTATGATTTGTAGACTTTAAGACTTAATATAATTTATTAACGACTAAATGGTTAAAACGCTGGTGAAATTAACGTATCTTCAGTTTTGTTAGGTTGAACACTACTATTTCCGGGCCTTAAAAATAAAACCACAAATGCTCCTACTTAAAGTTAAGTAAAAACCTTTAACCGTTTTTGATCAATTCGTTTACTTTAACGTCGACGTTAATGCTAAAGGTTTTTATATCCTCTAAATGAAAAAGGAAGAGAGTAGGAGACTTAAGAATGTGAAACGTAATTGCTCTTTTAACAGTTTAAATTACCGTTATACCCATTAACAATACTTGTTCGCCCGGCCTAAATCTAACTTTAGCTTTACTAGAATCGTAACGATTTATCTTAATAGCTATAGTGTTTTCCCTCTATAATGTCACATACTATGAATAGCCTCCTGTAAAGTACTTTGCTACCTCGATATCCGGTATAATACTTTAAAACGTGTAATCCGCGTAACGATTACGAAGGTTAAAGGTATATAAGTGGTTAGTGGCTTAATTAAGGTAAAGTTAAGGGTTCTTACTACCCAAATGGTACAGGAAGGCGTGGTCGGCCAATTACTAGGCTGCTCCAGAAGCAGTATCTTTTTTATACAACTTAATCTATTTGAAAGCGTTAGTGGCTTTTACTGGTTCGTTACCCTCAAAGTCTGTTATTTAATTCAAGTAATCCTATTTAAAAACAGTGGGATATTAAGCGTGATATACTGACCTTTCATTGTTACATTTAAAAAGAGGGTACCAAATTAACCAGGAACTAGATTTACCATAAATTCAACATTTCTTGCTATTATCACGACGATAATACTAGAGATCAGCAGTTACGCTTAAATCTTAACCTTATTAACGCTAGCATGGGTATTGCCTCCAGTCTGAGCCCGAGGTTAATGAGCCTAACCTTAGGCGTTATGGGTGTCCATACTTGCGGTCGACGTAATTAACTATCGCAAGGTCTTCTTAATTTACGTTAAAGAAGTTTCCGGCTTGGAAATACATACCGAGCGAGTTTGGTATACGTGCCATTACGGTAGTAAGCGAGAAACGCAATTTAAGAAGTATAACTTCGCTAGCGTAGGCCTTACCCATTATCTTCTAACATATTATCAACTTGTCAAGAATTTAATTAAAAATATCTATTGGTAATTCCTCCTCCTTTTTCTTTGCCATTATTATAGTCCACCATATAATATCTTAGTCTGTATAGTATTAAATAAAGTGGAAATCTTACTCGAAGTAGCCCTTTATGCCATCATAAATCTCGCGAAACGTAATGATACTCATCAAAAAAGTTAAGTAGTAATCTTTGGCGTAACTTGTAAGGATTTAGGAAAACAATAAGTAAAAACCAAAAGGTAAAACCTCTATCCACTTACTAATATTTAAAAAAGATATTATCTTAGTCTCGAAAAGGTTATAAGACTTCCCATTATATTTCTCTGTATCATTCTAGATCTTAACGAAGTCTGTTATCAATTTGTAATTAATGTTAACCATTTTGACAGGTTTTGAAAAACGGTCGCGATAATTATTTCAGGCTTAAATGGTATTTCCTGGTGGTTTAAGCCTTAAAAATTTCAAAACACGGTATTAAGAGTAATTACCAGTCGCCTGATCCGAGGGATAAAGTCCTGTAGTAAAACCCGTAGTAGATTCATACGTATAGGCAAATCTAAAAGGGGAAGATTCTTAAGGATCTTATCGATTAAATTGTTAAAGAGCAATAGGTACTTGACAGCTTTAAAAAACCTGAAAATCTTGCTCAGTTAACTGATATAAAGCGCTAATATCAATAGCTCTAGCCGCGTAGGTAGCTGCTACTTCACGTGCCCTACTGCCACTAAAATCGTATTCCGCATTATTACGTAATAGTACTAAACTTCCAAGTATGTCAACGGGTTCCTCATTATTAATACGTAGAAAAGTTTAACTTAGCTAATGGTGTAAAGGAAATCCCCTAAAGCGTATGTATGGGCGTTAAGGTTTTTTAACAGCTTTATCTTTACCTTAAGTGTTCTATGGATATTCTTTAAGCTAAGCCAATTTAAATAAGGTTTCTGAAATTACCTTTAAAGCCCTGTTTGGTATATAAATCCTACGCTTTTTAACTTTTGTCCTTAATTTAGCTTTAACGTAACGTTGAATCTTTTTTTATATGTTTAGTATCTAGTAGTTAAAGAATTCGCGGAAGTTTTAGAAAACATTGACGCCTCGGCTAAACTCTTTACCGAATTCAGACTCGAGATGTACTAGCCAACGTAGTTGGTTAGGTAAGCTTCGTCAAAGGTCTTGTTAACGTTTGTAGTCTAAAGTTACTTATCATAAAACTTGGTAAAAACAGTTCCAAGCACTTCAATTACTTTTTTCCTAGTGGGGTTAGTGATAGCTTTAAACTAAACGTTAGGGGAAGACATCTTGATAGGCGTATAGGGCGAAAAACTTGGTGATCTTAGGTATAAGAGCTTGGTGTTTTGGCGTAAAGTCGCGTAAGAACTTGGCGACTTTATGTGAGGTCGCACAATGTGGCTTTTTTTGGCGCGGCTTGGTGTTTTCGCTTGGAGCAACGAATTTAACGATTAGCGAAGTATGGGGAGTGAAAAAGATTAAAGTAAGGTACAGGTTTAATATAAAGGGTAAGGGCGAAAGTCGGTAGTAGTGGTAAAAGTCGAAGGTTATTTGTTATAAGCCGTAAGACTTGGTCATTTTTCTATAATAATAGTACACATAGTAGTACTGACTTAGCCGTTTGCCAACTTACCAAACGTTAAGACTTCTGACAGTTAATCTTAACGTCTTCAAGAAAGATTAATAAATATTTATTAGTATTTTCAATAGCGATACCATCGCTAACTTTCAAATTTCCGTTAAAAGACTAATGCAATCTAAAAGTCTTCTCTGTTTTCCTGCCGTTAGAAGACTATCGCAGTACTAATAAAGGCTTTTGACAAGAATCTTTCCTCTACCCTAATGATAAACGCAAAGCATAACCGGAAAGTAGCTTTTTCTTTTACTTAGCTTATCTATAATTAACCTACTAGACAAGCACTGATCAGTGTTGGTAGGCTTTAGACGTTGTAATGTTGTCGATTCGATTGGTCGAAGTAATAGTAATATTGCGTTGTCAGATGGTGGATGTATTGTTTTAGGTTTTGCAGACCGCTAGCCGGTCTACACGGTAATTTGTAAGGCCAATTGCTTGGCTCTTGCCCTAGAGTAAAGTGTAGCGTACTGCACTCGACTTACACCCAATGCGGCAAGTTTCCACAAAGCAATACATATGCAGTACAGTTAACTTTACTGTAAGTAAAGTTGACCTACTGCATTGCATGTAATACTATTCCAACAAGCTGATTATAATCTTTAAAAATAAGAACTTTATATTACGTAACACTATATTTTGAAATGCCCCTTATCATTCAAATTGTTTTTTGCTTAAAGACTATTGACGCCGGACACCCCTTTATTCGATGTATCACAGAATTATCTAGTACTTTGTTGCTGACGGCTATGCAACAGGATCCCACGACTTTGGTACCAGGTACAAGTAGGTTTAACCATCCTACACACATACTCAGGCAGTTCACTCGGCTCCGCGCGGTAACGATAGAGCCTCTATATGTTCCCTCTAATCTTAGTAACCTACTACGACTGTACCGTACGAGTTGCAAAACAACTCAATCTAAGCTATATTTACTTATAATAGATGTGGAGTTTCCCACATTTCCGCGATTAATATTACTACCATTACAGTTTTCTCCCAAATCTTTTCAATATCATATAAGCGGATAAATTAAGAATATAACGGCCTACACTTTGAAGAACTAGTACGTCAATTTCAACGAATATTATATTAATTCTTTTAGTAATAAATGTGAATAATTTCTCAATAGATAAAGATGTGTCGAGTTTCAATACGTAGTTTTTTGCTGTAGTAACGTTATCGTAAAAGTATTTCGTAACTTTTACTTAATTATATATGCTTTCTATATATAGTTTATTGGAACACTTTGGAGCCTAAAAACGATTACCCATGTTTCGATAAAATAATTATAGTAGACATTAATAATACCTTTATAATTTAGGGTTTTAAACCCAACCTAACTACTTCGATTCAATAAACGTTCAACAGCTTTCACATCGTTATTGAAACCTATTGCGAGTTTGTGATTTTAAATAAACCCATTAATATATAAGTATCGATGGAAAAAAGACCGCGAATGAATTCGCAAATGATGATATTAAGGTTTCTACCTGTTTTCATCATAATAATTTCCTTTTCATTAACAAATGAAATTTATAATTCAATTAACGTGAAATTTAATCAAAGAGAACTAATATTTTTAAAAGTAAGTTAAATTTTCCTTTTTATACAAATAATAAAGACTTAAGTATTCGATTAAATTCGAATCTCAATTTTGAAAATCCCGATATATAAATCGCTCCCCCATTTTACCTCTTTTATCCCGGATCTTTTTTTATTGGGTTTTCATAATAGAATACGTTTATAGAACCTTTACATTATATCATTAACGTTTTGAACTCCTAAATATAGATGGAAATTATATTCGATATGAAAGGGAACGAACAACTGCTCATTTGATACACTCCCCGTTTTATTTAAACGTTTGAAAACTTTAACCATAGTCACTAAACAGCTCTTAATAAACGTACATATACAACTCATATATTATGGGTTTTTTCTAACCTTAAGAATTCCTAGATACTTATATACATTATGAATTGATTTTATAATAAAAAGAAATTACATAACAACTTAAATAAATCTATTTTTATCGGCCGTTAATAATAGTAAGGTTTTATATTTATTAATGATATTAGCGTTACAGGCCAGTAACCATATTATAAAATATCAACTAAAGCTCCTACATATTTAACAACTTTATTACAACTGTTATCAAAGCTTTTATAATCGACGTCCGGCGGGTTTAACTTTATCATTGAAAAGAGATAAAACCCGAGGAAGAATTAGGGGCTCAGACGAACCCGGCGATAAAAGGGGTAGTGAGGGCGGTAACGGAGGTAATGAAAATAAGTTCGTTTTTGATGAAGTCTATTTCGCCGCCGTAACCATTATCGTTACCACTTTCGATACCGCCTTCATCGGTAAAAAAGGCCCACTACACTAACAATGCCGCGGTTATAGATTACGTCGCGTTATCATTCATCGCAAGAATAATGGTGCAAAAAGGCCACCGAAAATTGTTTAGGCGTCTAAAAGACGTTTTCGCGGAGACGGCGGCGTGGTAAGTAGTTAAAAGCTCAGCGATAGCATCGTCAATAAGAATACGCACGTTTTTACGTTTGATTGTCATGATTTATCATTATTAAACCCTTTTACGCGAAATTGAAACCGTTAAAGCCCTTACAAACGTAACAAATATATTTAATACGTATTCTATCCCTACTAATATAAACTCTATTATTAGCCCCTACGAAAAGAGATTGTATATAATTCGTACAAATATATATCCAGTGAGGTAAAACAAGGTGTATAAAGATCAAATAAGTCGAGGTGGGGGAGAAGGAAAATAGAGAAAAGTCGCAGGAAGTATTGGTGCGAGCGCGTTTAGCCCTTTTAAAAAACTAGAAGGTTCTTTATACAAACCCATACACAGAAGCTCAAAACGCGCTAAATATTTCATTTACGTAAAAGAGCTACTAATTTTATTAACATAAAAACCATTATCATCCATTTCGATATATAAACATATTTGTTAGTAAGTGTTTATAGGTCTTGCCTAATAAGCCTTTAGACGTTGCAATATTGTCGATTCGAATCGGTCGAAGTAACAGTAATATTGTGTATTCAAGTAGTGGATGTATTATTCTAGGTTTGGCAAACCGATAGCTGATCTGCATACTAATTTGTATAGCCAATTGTTTAGCTTATACTTTAATTTAAATAAGGTCTAAACTATATTGAGCTTTAAAATTAATACAGTTAACCTGTAAAATAATATACCTAATACACTCAACTTACAGTCAATATAGTCAATTTACGTTAACTAACTGCACTGTAATTAATACTATTTAAAAAGTAGCAGCTTTTTGTTCTTATACGCGTATGCCAATATGGTGGACCGATTATTTATAGTAGCCTTTGAAGTGACTCCTTAGTAATCAACCAAACCCCTATTAATTCCGCAGTTAAATTAACTCCATTTACCCTATCATTTCGAGTTACGATTTTATAAATTTTCATATACAGGTTTTTTACTACAGACTAATGCATACTTTCAATTCAACCTTATTAGTTAAACAACAAATTTAGCTATGTGTTGGAATAGCAGTCAAATGCACTACAGTTAAGTCAACTTTACTTGCAGTAAAGTTGATTGTATATACTGCAAATTGACTGCAGTTTATGGGAATACACTGCAAGTGCAGTGCAGTAGGTGCCCATTTTAAAGTGGAGCATAGGCCAAAGCGTTTGGCCATATAAATTAGTGTGCAGACCAGCTAGCGGTCTGCCAAACTTAAAACTTACATACCAATCGACAATATTAACGCAGCACCAGTTACTTCGACCATAGTGATTCGAATCGACTAAATTGTAACGATAAAAGCCTACTAACACTGATCAGTACTTATTAGGTTAAGCATAGATTGACTAAGTAAAAGAAGAAGCTACTTTCCGGTTACGCTTTGTAATTACGTAAGGTAAAGTGAAGATTCTTGCGAAAGACCCTGAGGCTACGTTTGCTATTTATAGGAAGTTAAAAGGAAGACTATAAAGTGTGTTTTCTGTTTACAGGTACTTGAAAGTGGCAACGGTATTGCTATTATTGAAAACACCCAAAAAAAATTATTGATCCTTTTTGAAGGCGTTGAGATTAACCGCCTAAAAAGTCTTAAAGATTACCAAGCCGGTAAGTTTACAAACGGCTAAATCAGTACTATTGCAGCTGTTATTGCAGATACTACTATTTCAAATCGCAAAAAACGACTAAGTTTCTCGACCTTTAATTTATACCAACTTTAACGGTAAACCTACAACCTACTACTCTATACCACTTATTTATCCTTTACACCTTTCAATCTTCGTTACGATGGCTTTAGAGTACGTAGGATTCGACACCATTGAAGACCTTGCCAAAAAGGAAGCAATTAAAGCTCTCGAAACCACCTTTATTAAGCACTTCGATAACGATCTTTAAATTAAAGAAGTTAACGAAAACTCTATCCCTAAGCACTTTACTAACTACATCGGTTACTTTATCCTCGACGTCAACCACAACAATCTAGATAAGAGCGTTAAAAAACTTTTTGATTACATCTAGTTTTTTAAAAACTGAATTTTTATTATATGGAAAAAGACCAAAAAATTAGTAAAGTTGAAGTTAAGGGCCGACTTACCTAAATGAGGGATTTTACTACCCTTAAAGGTTGGGAAAGACGGTAACCTCGCCGATGTACTTTACGAGTACGTTATGGATAAAAACCTATAATATACTTACGAAAATAAGGGGAAAGGGATTACTAGCGATAGTAACCCTTAACGTCTATACATGGGCTTGTAAAGACCCGTTAGACATAAGGAATTAATTGATTTACACCCTGTAAGCCCATAGATCCACCCGTTAATTAAGCAGAAACCTTGATGGACCCCTTAATACCAAGAGAATTATCGCAAAGTTACTCGCGATGGAACTCTTTAAGCCTACTTCCCATAGGCTCCTCAATACGTTCAATTTTAGCAGCCAAAATAAGGAAAACCAGGTTTTATGCGCGAGCCCACTGTGTGAACAACCACTGGATTTTTCCTTCCAAACTAAGCTAGAGGTAACTATCTGACCTACTAATAATAGCAATAATCTTAGTCCTTCCCCCAGAGAAAAGATCTGGAGGGTTTTTACGACTAATATATTACCTTTCCCCTTCGATGCGTTTTTATGGTGGATACGGACTGTATGTCAATTATAACATTTATTAAAATTGAGGGAAGAAAGTAAAAGTACTACGGTAAGCCATATAATCTCTTCAAAGTTAATTTATGCCTATTTTTTAACATCTGCCGCTAGATAAGGTTTAAATTGCTAGGTTTTCACTCGTTGTTTCCCAACATCTTTACCGGTTAAGCCGAGGATTACTACCTCCAGTACCTAACGAATTGCTCCCTTTTCCGCGAAATTTATAATAGTCTAAATAGCTACTTCGAGTATGATGTTAATTTTACCTAATATTACACCGATTGAAATATTATTAAGTAGTTTTATATATTGAATTATATGAAAGAGTCGGAAAGTAATATCAACCTTTTTAATTAGATAATTAATAGGCTCATACTTTTCCAATAAGTAATGAGAAATGTGGGAGCTAGCGAATACACCTTACGCTAGTAAGTCCGGCAGATAGTTACGGGTTATAAAAAGTTCGAATACGCCCTTTAATACTTTAATGCTATTTACGAAGTGTTTTTTGGTTAATTACGTTTCTCGCTAATAACTATAACTACTTGAGTCTCCGGATCGACGGGTATATACTCTTAGGCATCGGAATTTAGTGACGAAGAATAAGATCCTCCCAATTCGTATTATATTAATCGACGGTAAGGAAACCCTGGTTAGTACGGTTAATGGAATATCTAAACCTTTACCTATGGAAAAAGGTATTCCTCTTCTTTAAAGTCTTTAAGCAGGTTAAGCAAGTTAATATTAGATGCTAAAAAAAACTAGATTTATGGCAAATAAGGCTACTTTTTAATACGCTATACTTCTGCCGAACGTAAGGAAACATAGGTAATATATTATACTTAGTTTACCATTACTTTTAATTAGGATCATATCAAGTAATTTATATAGTTTAAAGGAAGTAAAGATAAAGAGAAAGAAAATATACCAAAGGTAATCGGTTGATACGAAGATATTGGTATTGGTATTGACCCGGAAACAACGTAATAACTAGTCGACCACACCTTTTTGTATCGTTTTATAGGTAAAGACTCCTATTGATACCATGACGATGAAGACTCTGGCTTTACATACTTTTTTACCATTCAAAACCTTTACGCGGAATAAGTTTTTTAAGGGATTATGCCGGATATAGGGGCAGTACAGTACTTAATAAGAGGTTATTCGTAATATATTGCGTTGCGAAAGGATACTAATATTGTTACGGAACTTAACTCCGCGGATGCTGGCAAGGTTAAGGTTGACTTTAGACTTGGAAAAAAGCTATTTTTACTGGGATTGACGACGGTTAAAATTGTTAATAGCCTTATTATTTTTTACATTTCAGAATCCCCATCCGCTTTTTTCCTTCATCTAAAATATATAAAAAATCTCGGCTTTGTCGTTAATGATGAGATTAACGAATTAATATAAGTTAAAACCGGTAAGAGTGTTTCACTTAACCCTAAGTAGAGGTATTTTTGGTTTTATCCTTAAGGGCCAGAGGTAATGGTGTTAAATTTGACGAGGGTAAAACTTTGTAAATTATATTGTAGGTTTAATTACCCGATAATGAATAGGATTTATAATGTTTTAAAGGTAACTAGTTACGAAGATATATATTTATTAGTATCAAAAGTAGGTAAACGCCTTTATCCCTACTAACGAATACATTTCTAAGCTTTATTAAGATTTAAGTTTACATTAAAGGAAAATTAATATTTCAATACGAAAGTTTTCGTAAACATACTTTACTTGGATGGCAAGTTAGTATTAAACGTTATGGATTTGGTTATGGCTTTCTATGGCATTGAATTCTTTAAAATCATTACGATAAAAAATATAGGAGGTATTACTTATTTTATAGATCAAAACGTACTTTAGCTTATTAAATATGTTAGTTTAATATATCAATACCAACTTTATTATGATAAAGTTTTAAGCTAATATAAAGTTAATAGGTATTTAATGTAAACGGGTTCCCGTTAAAGTCTATTAGGGTATTGGCAAGGTCAAAATGGCATAATCTATTTTACTAAGGGCCTATGATATCTTTACATTAGAAATCGGAAGCTTTACAAGTTGGGAAGTACGTCTTGAAATTACGGTAAAAGGTTTAAAAAATATTATTGGCCCTAACAGATTTATATTCATTTTACTGGTATTTAAGGATTACCCACGTATAACAGCTAAATTTTTACCCTTATTAAGTACCCAGAAATGTATCATGATATATGGCAAAGATTTAACGGAATTGAGAAAAGAACTAATACGCTGCTAGGTTAATAATACTCTTAATACCAGAAACATACCTTGAATAATAAACTTTCTTTTACTCCCCATTTAAAGTGAAGTTTTTATGTGACACGAGCGTGGCAAATGGAATAAGCTATATAAGATTTTATGTATTACCAATTTAAACGCGGTAATTGAAATTTCTTACGGCCTTGTAACTTTTCAAGTTATATAGGTTAAGTTATACTGAAGACTTTTTGTGCCTTTTAAGTCTAATAAAGATTTTAACGTTGATAATCTTTGAGCCGAGCGAATTAACTAATACAACCCTCCCGAGTCGATTATTAACAAGTTAATGAAACGTTGGTGGCGTAAACAATTACCTAAAAGGAGGATATATAATGAAGAGGAGGACAAAGATGGGGATTATAGGCCTAGTAAGACATATATAAAGGCGTGGGTGTTTTAAAAGGAAAAGTCTGACAGAGAACTCACCCTTAAGTTACGTGTCGAAGGTATTATTAATATACTAAGTAAACTCTTAAGAGAAATTCACCAAGTAGACGTAAACGGCCTTTTATTACAGAGAGTTATATAATTTATGCCGTTATTATAATTGAAAGTTCAAAACGTTATTATTTTTAAATTAAAGATTATTTACGAGATTGAAGGTAAAAACACGGATCAACCTTACGAAAAGTTACGGCTAATCGTTTAAAGATACTGTAATGAAGGTAAAAACTGTATTTTCACTCAATCGCCTATGATATTAAAAAATTAGCCAACGTTTAATTGTTGTTATTACGGTCAGTTTAACTACTAGTGTAAAAACCTGGTTTATAATTGATAGTCGGAATATTATATAAACTTACACGTATTTTGTTACCGATCTTTAACAGATTATATTATTAGAGTAACCAAATGAAATAAGGGATAAGTTTCTGGACAGCATAGTGATACGATGTATTAAGCCTTTATACGGACTATTCGAGGTAGGCGTCCACTGGTTCCTAACGTATTAAGCGTATTTTAAAAATAAGATTGGTATAAAGACTTTAATTTTTAACCCGTGCCTATTATTTATAAAAAGTAAAAACTTTAATATCGTAAGTATGTAAACTAACGATACCTTTTTCTTCATCGATATTGGGTTTTTGGCGGCAAAATAACAAATTATTGAAAAATTAGGCTTTTGAAAATGCAAACTAGTTAAAACATTGGTCGAGGGGATATAACTTAACTTTAATAAATCATTAATCCTTATTTATGGTATTAAGGTTAAAAACGATACTGAAATTAACTTATGTTGAAAATAGTAAGTTATAAGTTCAAAGATTATCGATAAAACAAACGAGACAAAATTATGAATATATTTGAAATGAAAGGCCCGTATAGCTTATATCGTCATGTTATATTAACCGAAAGTATCTTAGGACTTTGTCATCATAATATTTGTATAAAACTTATAAAACAATAACTTCAATAAATCAAATAAGAGGATTTAGTAGTAAATGGATTATGTAAAAAAGGAATTAATATAGTTTTTGTGGATTTAATGAAGGCGAAGTTTATAAATTTTTCGAATATATTATTTATTAATAATACTGACCTTATCTCGTTAATCGGCTTTTAAATAATATTCATTAATAAGAATAGGTTTTAAAGGAATTTTACGATTATTGAAAACCTTATGTATTAAATATCTGTTAAATGTAAACGCGTAATCTGAAGTAAATTAGCCATAAAAGTTTATAGCATAATGATAGGCTTTAACATCAATATAGTAATTAACAGTATATTAAAGATTATTACTAAATAACTAGGACTATTACCGATACTTGTAATAGTGTATACCGACTTCCGAAACCTTTACTAATACTTATCAAAATTAGATACGACTAATAAAAAACGCCTGATAATAAATATAATAACGCTAAACGAGGTATACCAAACCCGGGAAATCCATAAGTTCTAGTAAATTAACGGTAAAAATAATCCTACCAATGTTATAATTAAAGCTACCTCTAATAGCGCCTTAAAAAGGTTTGTAGATAGTAATATGCTAACTATATGAATCGAGGGATAAGTGGACCACCCGGAACGTAACGTGAAGGAATAGGGTTACCCTAGAAAATTAGAAGACCGTCAAAGTAATAGTGTTAATGGCAGTAGTGGTAATAGTAGCGATAGCAGTAGTTTAAATTACTGGCAAAAGGTACGTAAATGGTGGCGTACCTGATTTACACAGGTTTATGATGAAAGATTTGTGTATCGGATTTAAAAAACGAAAGTTTTGGAGGAGTAGAGAAAAAGGGCTACGAAGAGCCGCAATTAAGGTTGATTTAAATATAAATTAATCGAAATCAACAGGGATCTGGCTTGTTATTAGCTTGTAGATTGAGGAAGGATTTTAAAGGTTGCTACCAATTGATAGTAAGCCACGCTAGCGTGCAGACACAAAATAAAAAGCTGTTAGTATTGGAAAAGCAGTCAAATGCAGTACAGTCAAGTTAACTTTACTTTTAGTAAAGTTGATTGTATGTACTGCAAATCAACTGCAGTTTGTGGGACTGCACTGCAAGTGCAGTATAATAGGTACCTACTTTAAAGTGGAGCACATGCCAAAGCGTTTGGCCATACAAATTAGTGTGCAGACCAGCTAGCGATCTACCAAACTTAGAACTTACACACCTATTGACAATATCAACGCAGCACCAGTTACTTCGACCACAGTAATTCGAATCGACTACGTTGCAATGATAAAAGCCTACCAACACTATTCCAATTAATTAAGTCGCCAGCTTTAATTTCCTAGCAGTCTTTCAGTTTATTAGAGTACCTATACTTCCCCCCCTGCTTGCCATCATATGATCTAACTTTACCAGATGGCCTCTTAACGTAGCTCTAGATATATATAGTCAACTAATTATTATTTACCGACTTTTTAGGGCTTTATTTAACGTCTATTTCGTTTTAACATCAGCTGGATTATCTTTACTATTAATGAATCTAAACTTTTCAATATCCCTATCTTTGTTGGTTTTATAGAATGCCATAACATTAATTATGAGGCGTTTTTCGCTAATTATTCCGAGGTTCAAAAGGCATTCGAACAAGTTTTTTGAATCACTACAAATCATCACTAAAATAGGTAAGATCTTGAACTACCTAGTAACGATGTTCAAAATTTCACACATTGTTATACCTATATCGAAGTCAGCTATTATATTGTAGATCTTGAAAGCCAATACGTTTCGAGTAATCCTCTTACACTTAACGGAAGTCTAATGAATTAGGTTTGTGATGATTCTAAATTGAAGTTCTTATAATCTATTCTTATTAACGATAGTTATAAGTAATTCGATATATAACGATAAATCGATATTATTTGGAAAGACAACGTTTGTAAAAACCATCACCTTAGCTTCCGACAAGTTAATAAAAACTATATTAATCTCCCGGTTCAAATTCTTCATTTTTTTATAGACTTAGGCTGTGATCTGTACAGTCTGAGTTATGAGTCATGTGGTTGTACATAATGTGGTGCACGATGTTGTATCGTGTCATGTCTCGCCCCTTATAGTATAGTTAGCATAATCCAGAAGCGTTCTGAATTATTAGTACTTTTGACTTGTTGCAACAGTCAAAAGGGCTGACTAACATCAGTTGATGGAAGCCACGCTAATTGGCTTGAGCTTACTTAGTAAGACTATCATATATGTTATAGACTCAAGCTACTGGCCATTGAGTCTATAGGTTACGTGAATGTGCATATAACGGGATATGCAGTACCCGGCCCAAGCCCATTCCAGGTGCAGTCTGTATGTAGCATATGTGAGGGCACGTGACGAGCTGTGCACTGACCATGCTCATAAGCTCTGCACGAAGGACCACTGTAGCCTCTTCTAGTCTCTCGCCTATAAATCAATAGTAAACTCCATTTGGCACTTACTTAGCTTACCATTATAGGTCGGACCATAACATATTTCCTGATCAAACGATTTGTTGAAACAACCATAATCTTCGTCCATTAGGTTTAAATTTATACCGTAATCGAAAAATCATAAAAAGCTTTCGGTTGACATAAATTCGCGATATAACTGCTACGAGCGCGTTATTTCAATTATTTTTCAGCTTTAGCTACTTAATTCTCCTCAATTGTTGATAAGTTAACACTTCAACCCTTTTAACTGAAGTTGAGATAGATATTAACATCGTTAATACCATATTTGCGAATTTATGATCCGTTAAAATTTAGATGTTTATCCTTTGTTAGGGTCGCAAATAGCTATTGTATTGCGGAGGGGGTGCTTTCGAGCGGGGAGCGGCACAAGCTTATCTCGTGCCTTTTAGGAGCGGCATAAGCTTATCTCGTGCCTTCTCACGAGGCTACCTACTCATGAGTGCGCCTTCTCACGAGATTGCCTACTTATGAGTCATCTTTCTCATGAGAACTTATTATTATGTATGCTTTAGTAAATTCCTTTTTTACTTAGTCTTTAACTCCAAATATAACCCGGAATACTACCATACGTTCATATGTACATATAGTATAACAAATGGTAGCTGTAAGCTGAGATTTTGCTTGGTATTAAACTGATTAATTACTGTAAAACAATTGAAAAAGGTTACTAACGTAGACCTATAACTATATAGCTTTGCTACCAAGAAATAACAACCTTTTTTATTTACCTTTTCCTTTACTTTTACCCTATTTTGTATAAGCTTAGTATACGAGTTTTTCATCTCTACATATAAGCTAATGAGAACTGCAAGAGTTGGGTATTATACTAATAAACAAGCCTTAAATCCTTTGCTGTACGCACTAGCAAACTCGTGCGAAAAAATCTACACCTTGTACGCCAAAGTTAATTTTCACTTTCCCTTTACTTTCGCTAAAAGTCCTACTTTCATCTACTAGTATACCTTTACCTTTACCTACAATATCTTCGCCTACGAACTTACGTTATTACACCCCTTTAGCCTATTTTTCATTTATACCTCTTTTCACCATAAAGTTAGGAGAGGTATTCTTTAGCCCTATTAGCAACGTTAAATCGATAAAACTCGTGGAAAATCTACGTCGCGAGTTTAAAGAACGTGATGTTACGAGATGTATGGAGCATGACGCCCTCATAAGACCCTTCGACAACTTAATAGTTGAGAGTCGTTATTTTCGTGACCGCGAACATTTTTCTCGCCGCTATTATCACCGATCTTCATTTATTTTCATAATCTTTTCGGATACTTTTAAGGGTAGCCGCCATTGACCATGTAAAGGGAAGGAACATAAGTCTTCTCATCGCTGCCGCAAGCCTTTTCGCAACCGCCTCGAATCCTCTCGCCGTCGCCGCAAGCCTTTTCTACATTGTCGCAATCTTTTTAGAATCACGAACACGATAGCTACCCAATACTCGGCAGGCGGCACTCGCTGCCTAAAGCGTAAGAAATTAGAGTATTTGACCCCAAGTATCATGATTTTTAGGATATGGGTATTGTTATAATAAGTAAAAACTTGGTTTTTATAACTGTATAAAGCTTTTAATAACATTTAAACACTTTAATAGATACCCTTTTAACCTTAAAAAGTTAAATCATAAAAATATTTTTTTATTTTCCTATAGGGATCGGCTATATATTAGCAAAATACCGAGGTTACTTTTTACGAACATTGTAAAATATTTTATTGTGAATTCGCCTATATTATAAATATTTTCGTGAAACGGTTTACCATAAATTTTGAACGAGTTGTTATAAAGTTTAAAAGGGTTAAATTTACGTTACGCGACTTGCTAAACCATAAATATAATTTAAACAAATATATACAAATCGAAATACGATACGTAAAAGTTATAAATATATTAAATCGGTATAATAATAATTGGTATAACGTTCTAATGAAAATTTAATTTATATTAAATTTAGGTATCGAATGAAACTTACCGCCTTTCTATCGTAAAAAAATTACAAATGAATATTTAATTAAAGTCGAAAAATAGAAAACCGTATTATTAATAATAGTAATTTGGCGTTATCCTTACTACTATCTTTTATCGAGAGATATATAAAAAAGGTATGACTTATGGTATTTTCGAAGGAACAAATACCAACATCGTCTGGACGAACAGTCCCGTGAGCCCAAGAATAACGTTAAGAGGTACGAGAAACGCTTCTCGTAAGAATATAATCGCAAGCGATATAACTATCGTCCTCGTGAGTATGCCAACCGAAACCGTAATCGGGATAAACGAAAACGTGATTTCGGTAAGCGAAAACATAATTATAAATACAAAGTTAATAATATATAATTTAGAGTAAGGGTTATTAACCATTTAGATCAAAATTGTTTTAAGTAATTATAAACGCCCTTGCAAATAAGTTCGTACCACTTAAGTAGTAAAGTAGGTAATGTAATGGAACTTACCTTTACGTTTTCCAGTCGATGTACTTGTATATATTGTGGTGAAAATTACGGCTCGCATAATGTTTTATTTAAGTATATGAAGTCTTGTACCCAGAGAAATAGGCGTTTTTGTTTACGAAATGAAGAGACATATACGACAGTTAAACTGAATATAACCTATAATCAGCCTGGATAATATCGTAAATAATACGGATAATCTTAATATTATTATGGTAATTAAACGAAAAACTATTAGTAAAGTAATAGGTCCTCCTATTTGACTTATTACTAAGATACGTCAGATATTTTATAGCCCCGGGCATAAGTTTCACGGTACTTTTGCCTTATTATAAGAAATAGCTGAAACTTAGTTTATCGATCGCCTGGATGCAGGCGTTTTATTAATAAACGATTGGATAAAGAAGCGTGGCATAAATATATTAATATCGAGAAATATAATTTGTTTTAAAAACAGTTATTAAGAAATTCCATTTTTAATTTATAAGGTAGTTATATCACTTGTGGTTTATAAGGTTTCTTTCAACCTTAAGGTTGTTGTTTAACCTGAATAAATTATATATGTTATAGTCGAATAGATTGACCTTCCAAAAGGCAAATCCTTTATATTTATAACTTAATATTTATATACTTTTAATATTTTTATCGATGTTATTACTCTTTATATAATACAAATTTATGATCACACTATTGAAATAGTACGCCTTTTTGAGTATATTCGTCTTAAAAACATCGTAGAATGCGAAAATAATGTTTATTTTTAAGCGAAATAAACGGAAATTATATAAGCCCTTATATGGTCTATAGGTATTGGTAACGTGTTATTTATAGTAGTATAACATATCGAAATAGTTATTGGTAATTATTAAATCTTTTTTACCTTTCTTCAAACCTTAGACAAATCCACTCTTATTCCGGCAATTTGTACCGAATTTAAATTGGATTCTTTAACTTTCCATGCTTCTGTCGCGCTTATAAGTACGACTTTTTTTACTATAACCTTTGTAAAGCTTCACTTTACTACCCCTCTTTTAGACGAAGTAACGTATTTAATTCAAAAATCTGAAATCCTTAAGGTAGTAAACCTTACTAATAAGAAAGCCGGTTTCGTTAAATTTCGTGATGAACCACGTTGACAAAATTTCTTCTTTTGGCATATAAACACCCCAATATATACCTATAGTAAAAATTATATACGGTATTTATATTAATACGACTAACCTGAGGAAATTTATTAAATTACAAAGTATTTACGAACGATAATTAGCAATGTAAATGTATATCGGTTTAATTAAAATGCTTATAAATTGAATGATATTGATTTTACTAATTAAAGATTGGTAATATATTAAACTTAACTGTTACCCTTATCCGGTATTTCAATGAGACTAAAAGCTTCTTGATTAATGATTGAACACTCTTTACGAGTAATAACGTATAGAGTTCTCTAATAATATCTTACCATTTGCTTTATAAGTATTCGTAATGTGGAAAATTGTATAAGGAGTAAATAAAGGTCGAGTGGTAGTGGATTTACGACTATTTAATAAATGAGTTATTTTAGACTTTTATTTATTACCTTTATAGAAGGATGTTATTAAATCAATTTACCGGAAAAATAGATTATAGGTGTAAACATTACTAAGATTTTCCTTTAACTTTTAATATATCCAGATTTTTACGACCGATTTACTTTCGTTAGTTACCGCGGATTTAAACGAAGTAAAATTGCTCCTACAGGTTTTCGCAATTCGATTTTTTACGCTTAAAGTTTTATAAATAGAATATTACAGGAATCTTAGTCTTTTTATCTCGTTTTTATCGACGATATTTCTTTTTACCAATACTTTCGAAGAATACTTTATTTATTTAAAAGCTTTATTTCAGTTTTTTGCCAGTAAAGGTATCGTTTTATCGCTAGATGAATTTTGTTTTAGCTTTTAATTAGTGGAAATTTTTGGGTTTTACGTGGACGCCTTCGGACTTTTAACTATTAAAAAAAAACTTAAGGTTTTTGAAATCTTTCTTTTCCTTATAACTTAAATGCCCTGAAGATATACCTAGGGATAGCAGAGTTTTTAAATCTAATAATACCTTATTACGCCTAATTATTAGGCTTATTTCAGAAATTTAAAAAGGACTTGTTAATATATAAAAGAAAATAAAGACAATTCGAAATCGGGAATCGGGGAAAGAAATTATATTATATACAATTTACCTTTATTTCACGTATTCCTAAATAATTAAAGTCTTTCAAATTTATATAAGTTTATTCATGTAAATAGCTTGAGTTATACCACTCAAATCTAACGAGTTAACTTTTATTTTTAGATTAACGAGAGTTTTAAACGCGGATTCGATATTATTTTATTTCACCTAAAAACGGGTTATTTTTAATGAAGAAACCAGCTTATTTTCATAATTGTAATCGAATTAGTGTTTTTTTAAGTCTTCTATTAACTTGATTAAACCTTAATTACGTTTTTTCAGAATATAAGGTTATATATCTTATATAGGTATATAAACGCTTGCGAATAACATTGATTGGTAACTCTTTATTAATTATTATTTTTACCGATTATGAAGCTATTTGAGGCATTATGAATTGAACGTCGTTAAATACGATATTTACGGATAAGGTAAATTAACGATTATTCAACGCGTTAATTTACCTTAATTTATATTTATTAGATGTAGTTTACTTGTTGAGACGCTTTAATTTGGTACTAAATGCCCTTAATTGTTTGCCTTTGAACGAGGATAAACAACCTTAAAAAATTAATACACCGGTATTAAATTTAATTTTTAATAACTTGTTAATAATAGATTAGTATTAGATAATACACCTCATTAAAGCGTAGATACCCATTGATATGCAACTTCGCTTTTGAATTGATTATTATGAGGATGTTATTTGACGTGGAATTTTGTATGATCTCGTAAATAATAAAAATAATAAGGATATGCCTTTTAATGTTTTTAAGTTCGGATACTTATTTCGATTGATCAATCGCTTATTATACAATTGCGATGCGAGCGGTTGTAAAAAGCTTGTAGTTTCTATAACACTCGTATAAAAGTTTTTCGCCGAAGCATATAATAGAAAACACTATTTTAAACCTAAAAAAAATGGTTATCTTAGACGAAGTATATTTTTTTTAAAGAAGTAAATTTGTAAAATTATATGTTAAGAATTACAAATATTATGAAAAGTTACGTAACGATAATTAAAAATCTTTTGGTCGTTTTAAACTTATTTAAACACTTAAGGAACCAATGTATGCGATTTATATAGATTTTGTGGTTGTATTATTAATATTACCTTATAAAGGTATACCTTGGAGATTACCTAGATAGAAATCTTTCGATATTGTAATACCTATTACATATAAAACGTCCAAGCGAACGCTTTTAATTCCTGGTTATAAGATGTATACGCCCGAAGATTAGGAAACTGTTTTGGTTCGACAATTTTTACTATATGACTAGCCTTATCTACGAAAGATTATCTCAAATAAAGATATCAAGTTCGTGTTAAACTTTTGGTAAAGTTTGTGGAAAGGATTTGGAACACGTTTAATAATAACAACAGCCTATTATTCATAAGCGAATGGACAAGTAAAAAAAAAAAAAGGAATTAGTTAGTTGAATGTTACGTCACTTTATCATAAAACATCTTAAATAACATTAGGTTAATATTATACCGACTTTTTAATAAAATTTTAATAATGTTTACCTACATACTTGAAAAGCTAACCTATATAAGTATTTATTTATATTTCAGTTTACGACACCAGTCAATGTTCTTGTAACAATTTTACCTTGCCAACAAGTAGAAATTCGCTTTGTATGGGAATATTTGCGATGAGAGGTATAATTAACGATAGATATTGTGACTATTAAGGTAAAAAAAACGATACGATTAAAATTGTCTTTGGTATAAATCTGTTATAAGCAATAAAGTATAGTTAAAGTTGGAAAAAGCCTATAAATCACTATACAAAAAAATAAACTTGTTATTATCGCATATAAGGTTATATACAATTATAAAAAAGATTAATAATTTGGCTTTTATGTTAAACTTTCTATCAAATTTCTGAGTTTGCCTCATTATTAGTATTATTTATTTGTTACCTTATTAAGAATTATTAAACTACTTAATTAATAGGATTACGTTACCGTCCAAGTTAATTAAATACGAAAACAATGGATCGGATATCGAGAATTGGGAAGTGAAACGTATATTGGCTAAACAAGTAGATCGACGCCGTTGTCAAGGACATTAAATTTAATATTTTATCTAGATAAAAGGGCTTTACGGCTCGTGACGACGAATGGAAACCGGTATCAAAGTTGAATTACCCGGAATTGATTAAGGCCTTTGAGAGAAATAATGGGAAGGATTTGAAAAGGCATAATGAATGACGAGGAAATTATTGTTTCTTTTGGCCCCCCGGCATTTTTTGTATTGCAGAGGGGGTGTTTGCGAGCGGGGAGTGGCATAAGCTTGTCTCGTGCCTTTTCGGAACGGTACAAGCTTGTCTCGTGCCTTCTCACGAAACTACCTACTCATGAGTGCGCCTTCTCACGAGACTGCCTAGTCATGAGTCATCCTTCTTATGAGTACTTGTTATTATGCATGCTCTGGTAGATTCCTCTTTTACTTAGTCTTCAACTTCAAATACAGACCGGAATACCACCATATATTCACACGTACACACAGTACAACACTGGTTTATAGTTCCAAAACTTTGAGTCTTCAATCGCTTATTGTGCTAATATCATAAAACTAACAGTTTTGGAAAAAAAGGCATCGTTAGTTTATATATTTATTATGTTGAATAATTTGTCTTACGTAATTAGTAAACACGGGTTATAAGCTCAAAAATTATGTTTAACTTTAACTTAAGTACGATTGGTACGTTAGATGCCAACGAAGTTTTGTTTCAGCTAATGCGTATAATGGTTTAGTATATTGTATAACTGTCTCCAGAGGGTATTTGTCATGAAGTTCTTACTATAGTATCAATAAAACGATATTTTATATATGAAATGTTGATTATATATACGATTGAGTAATATTACAGTTATTGAAATCAAACTTTTTATTAGTTTGAACTAGTAAACTTCTTATTTATGCAACCATTGAGCGTTAACTAATCTTTTGAATCGTTGGAGATTGTGTAAGTATTTAGTTTTTGCTTTTATTACCGTACTTTTAAGCCATTAAACGTAACTTTTTATACGGATTTTCTATGGTTTTACGTTTCACCTTGTATATAACTCTCGACTTTAAGATCGTGGCATTGGAGTTTTAAAAGCTGAATTTACGTTTAATTGTAAATTATGCAACTCCTAGAGTAAGAAGTTCATTAATCTCAATCCCATCGCTTTTTTCAATAGGCTTATCTGAAGTCCTGATTCTTCTTTGTGAGAGGAGATTCATAGGCAATTTGTAATCATTTTTCTCTTTCCTATTAACACAAGTAATATTATTAATTTTTAATGTCTCTTAGCTCTGGTGATTGGTTTCATTGTCAACGTTTTATCACATTTTCGATTATAGAAGGTCAATAATTATATCGATTATTTTCCTTGGTTTCACGATTTTCATCATTATCGTTATCTTCATCATTAATCGATTTGATATGAGGTTTAACCTAAATTATGCAAAACTTCACGAAACATTTGTCTGTTTTAACAATTATTTTAGGGCTAGTGATATTTAAAATCTTGAATGGCTATTTCAGTTACCTGACTTTCGTTATACGAGAGCTTTAATTTATGACGATAAAAATATTACGTCGATCATTCTAAAGCTATTTATGATGTCAAATGTATGATTAATTTATTATCGTACCAATTCCTTCCGTTATTTTTTTAGGGTTTTACCGTACGTTATAACCCTTTTCAAAGTACTTGCTAATAATGGAGATTTATTCGTTAGATGAAGATATTCTTTAAATATTAACAACGTTGACACCAGGCCATTAGGGCTTATAATATCGTTCAAGACTTTTACCGCTATCTAAATGGGTGTCTCCTAGTCCGTAAAACTTCTAATCTCTAGTGTGAGGATATTATACGACTTGAAAAGTAATTTTTATGACTTTTTAATCTTCCAAATTCTCTAGTAAGCCTTAACAGGTACCTATTTTCATTAAATCCCTAAGTTGGTAGGGCTTTAGATATTTCAACTTTATCGATTCAATTGGTAGAAGTAATAGTAGTATTGCAATAATCAAGTGGTAGATGTATTGTTCTAGGTTTAGCAGACCACTAGCCGATCTATACACTAATTTGTATAGCCAATTGCTTGGCCCATGCTCTAGTATAAAGTGGGCGCATACTGTACTTAATTTGCAGCTAATACAGTAAACCCAAAAAACAATAAACTCAACTCGCAGTTAGTATAATCAACTTTACTGTAAGTAAAGTTGACTTACTGCATTGCAATTACTACTATTCTAACACCCAATTTTTTTTTTCATCCGCTTGAAACCTTACCACGGTAAAGTTGGTACCAGTATCGCTAATAATAATGCTTAATGGTCACAAATGCGTATCAATCTATAATATTTTAACATTTCCTATATATCTCTTGCTGATGGAATCTTGAGAAACTTAGCTTCGTAAAAAAGGGTTGCGAAGTCTACAACATAAAAAACAGGCTTATTATTCAAGTCAAATATGTTAACGAAGATTTTAAAATTAAAATCTTTATCTTTTTTTAGTGTAAACTTAAATTTTCGAAGGATTTTGGTATACGTTTAGCAATTATATCAAAGCTTTTAAGTGGCGTTTGGAGCAAAATATTCCACATCTTTTTATTATATAGACTTAAGGACTTTGTAAAACTTATTGAAGGCTGTATAATTGAAGCGTTGGAATAAATAACATATATTTAATTACGTAGGTTTGATATTATTGTCTGTACGATTCAATGATGAAACTAATGAAGCTATTACTTAAAGGGAAAAGAATTTTTTTAGCCATTTTTAACCAATTCGTTAGTGTTGACATCGACATTAACACCGAGAATTTTCACATATTTTAAATGAAGAAGAAACGAGGTGAGAGATTTTAGAATTTGAAACGTAATCGAACTAATAATAGTTTAAATAATCGTCTATTTTAGTAACTATAGTCGATTGTTAAGACCGAAATTAACTTTGACCTTGCCAGCATTTAAACTATTAATTTCTATCGTAGAAATAATATCCATTTGCAATGCCAAATATTGTAAATAGCTTTCTATCAAGAACTTTATTGCCTCTATATCAGGTATAATACCTTAAAATGTATAAGAGTTTTCGCCATTTAAGCGGTATGAAAAGGTATGACCGGCTAGTTACTGCTCCGCTTTAAAAGAAATATCTTTATATTACGTAAATTTCTTTAAAATATCGTTATCGTTAACAATTTCTTTACCCTCGTAGTTTGCAATATAGTTCAAATAGTCATACCTAGAAGTAATAAAGCACTAGATATAATATATTATCTCTTATTTTTAGCGTTCGGCTAAAATATTTCGAGGTAATTAATAATTAGATTTACCATAAACCTAATACTTTTCAATACTATTACGACGATAGTTTTTACGGTCAAGCGGTTAGTTTGAGGCTTATTGTCGTTGTTAATGCTAGTGTTATTGTGTCTTTTAATCTAAAGACCTTATGCCAGATTTTAAATATATGGTCTTTTGTATTTGCGATTAATATAATGTATTATAATACGGATTTCTTTGTTCCAGTTGCAGAAGTTATTTTGCTTTTTGGGATATATAACAGCTGAATTTGGCCTGCGGGTTATCAAAATCATAAATAAGAACCGTAAAGGGCTAAAAAAAAATCTTTACAAGTAGTATTTTAGTGTTATAAAACCTATTTAAACTCGCTAATACCCATAATAGCTGCCATTACCTGTTCCCGAAATAGGGCTTCACAAACATTGGCTTTCCCCATTACTCTTTTGCACAATATCAATTTATCAAATATCTGATTAAAAATATATATTGATATTCACTCCTTTTTCTTTTCATTTATCATTTTCGTTTATTTCGTTGTAACCTACTCCGTATAATATTAAATAAAAAAGAAGTCGTACTCGAAATAACTTTTTATATCATCGTAAATCTTTCGAAAGGTTATTACTCCTATCAGGAAAGTTAAGTAGTTATTTTTGGCATAATTTGTAAGAATTCTAGGAGGTAATAAGGATAAACTGATGAGAAAACCACCATTTACTTACATATTCTAGTTAACGGTATCACCTTCGTATTGAATAGATTATAAGGTTTATAAATATATTTTTCACATCATTCTAGATTTCATCAATTTTTTTTTAAAAAATTGTAGTTAATAATAACTATATTAAAAGATTTTTTAATAAAGTCACGATAATCGTTCCAATCGTCTATAGTGTTTCCTATCGTCAAATTAAGTTTTGAAACCTTAGACTTGCGGTGGTAGGGTAGTTGCCAGGCTTTTTGCTCGAGGGGTATAGTCTTGAAATAGGACTTGTAATGGGTTTACGTATGTAGGCATACCTGTTGCAGGAAGGTTTGTTTTAAGGGATTTGATAACTTTGGGGAAAACCTCAACGATTTTGAAAGAAGTTTAAAAGGGTAAAGGGAACTTATTAATTGTAGGGAAAGTTTTAATGTATTTGACGATCTTATTTAATTAACTGGTAGATAGCGCTAACTTCAATTTCTTTTGTCGCGTTGGCGGCTATTATTTTACTTATTTTACTTCCACCGAACGCATACTTTACGTTATTACGGGGAGACGTTGAATTTCAAACAGATTAATAGGTTTTTTTCATCATTGGCATGTAAAGAATTGGTATCAGTGAGGACGTTAAAGGTTTATCTTAAATGGGAATCATAGGTTGGTCTCCTTAAACATATATAGGGTCATTGAAGATTATTAAAGCTTTTCCCTTTATCTTGTAGGTTTTAAGGATTAAGGATTTGAGGGTACTTTTAAAGTCATGCCAGTTTTATGAGGATTTGTACCAGTTTGATTAAGGTTTTATTTAACACATAAATTTCTCGACGAACGATTTATTTCTTTAATTTGTTTTTTACGCCTCTTCAAACATTTTTTTCATATATTAATAATTTAATTATCGAAAAACTTACCAAATGTTTTAAAGGCGTAAGTGTTACAGTTAACCTCTTTGCAACCGTCTTAATTGATGATATAATAGCCAACAAAATTAGTCAGATGCTTTTTAGTTAAGTCTTTATCAATATTTTTCCTCGTAAATTCTTATTATAATTGTTATAAAAAAGTAGTTCGAAAACCATTATTTCCTATATTGATTCTCAATTATTAATTTTGACGTTTAACTTGTAAATTAACGTTAATGTAGATGGTGTTATGATTCGGTGGTTTGGGTAAAGGATCTTGGACATTTGGGAACATAAGGATTTGGTGTTTTAGTATTGAGTCGCACGACGTAACTTTTTTAATGCGACTTGGCTCTTTTTGGCGTCTTTACTCGAATTAGCGATTTTAACTATTGACTATCTTACGATGTATAGGGAGGGGAAATGAGTGGTGTTGAGGAAATAATTAGTGTAAAAGGCAAAGTTTTGTGAAAGAAATAAGGTGGAATGTTGTTTATTATTGTTAAAGAACGTGAGACTTAGTCATCTTTATAGTAGTAGTACCCGTAGTAATACTAACTTAGTAGTTTGCCAACTTAAAGATCTTCAAACCATTTAACAGTTGATTTCAACGTTTTTTTTCAAAAAGGATTCGTGATTTTTTTTTTAGTTTTTAATGGATAACAATACAATCGCTACTTTTAAACTGTCGTAGAAACTGATGTAATCCAGAAGTTTTTTTTACTTATTGCCGTAGGAATTAACGCAGTAATAAAGATTCTTCGCAAAAGTCTTTACTATACCTTAAAATTAAACAAAACGTAACCAGAAAGTAACCTTTTGTTTTACCTAGCCAAACTGTGACTAATCTAATAAGTACTGATTAGTATTAATAGTCCTTAACTGATAGACCTATAGACGTTGCAACGTTTTCGATTCGAATAGGTCTAAGTAACAGTAATATTACGTGCTAAAGTAGTGGATATATTATTCTAGGTTTGAAAAACCGCTAGTCCATCTGCATATTCATTTTTGTGGACAATTGCTTCACCCGTGCCCTAGTCTAAACTGGGCATATATTGTACTCAAATTTACAGTCAATACTGTCAAACTCAAAACAATGCACTGAATTTGCAGTTGGTACAACCAACTTATGTTGAATGACTACACTGCAATTACTACTGTTTTAATAGTAAAGATCAAACCCCTTTGTTAATATATACGGGAAAAGTTATAATTATAATTTATAGTAAAAAATCCCTCTTTAATTTTTTTGTTTTGTTTTGGGTAGTCGACGTCCGTATTACTATATGTGTAAAGGTTCTCTAAAAACACTTAACCAAGGTGTAATAAGATAAGTATACGCTACTATAACACGTTTTATTCCTATTATTTTCACGGGCTATTTTTCTGATTTGAAACTTTATAAGACTCTTTTATTAAGCGCCTATATAATCGTATTCCCGACGTAAGCAGGCGTCAAACAGTGACTAAAAAGACCGCGTTTCTTGGCTCGACTAGAGTTACAGTTTACACTCCTATGGGTGTTCAAACTATAGAGTATCCTAAGTTCTTGTTTAGAAGGATAGCTCGGAAGCCTTGAAGCCTGCATAGGCCTCAGGGAAACCCTGATTACGATTCCTCCCACCGGTATTTACAGGATTATTTCGTAGCAGCAACTGTTACACTATATGATCGGTACTGTCAAGTGATATTGAAATATAAAGGAAACCCTTAAAATATTGAAGATAATTTATTTTATAAGTTTGCGATAGATTAGAGCATATAAACTTCATATAACCGATATGTAATAATTGATGATAATATTGAATGAATAAAATAAGACAACAAAAATAAATATAATGATTGATCTCAAATAATGATTATAACACATTTAATCAAATCATAACTTATAATATATTAATAAATATAACATATTATAATATTTCCATTAGCAAAGATCTTATTCATTATATTAGTTTCGTTAGAAAAAATACACGAATAGTATTAAGACAATATCAAATAACGTGTTTTAAAACTTAAACAATACAATAATGAAAAAAAATAGATAGGTATAATCTAAACGCCAGCATTTTATATGTGAGGATTATATTTCATTGCATATATTGAAAATATGTTTAATACTTGAACAGTAGTAATTACAGTGCAGTAATTTTAATTTATCCACAGTAAATTTAACCATACTAACTATAAGTTGAGTATATTGTTTTTTGGGTTTACTGTATCGAATGCAAGTCAAGTACAGCATGATCCCACCTTTCACTAGGGCATAGGCCAAGCAATTAGATATAAAAATTTGTGTGCAGACCGGCTAACGATCTGCTAAATTTATAACAATACATCTACCACTTAACCATGAAATACTACTGTTACTTCAACCAATCGAATCTACAACGTTACAACGTTTAAAATCCTAACAACACTAATAAGTTCTTATCAAGTTAAATACAGATTCATTAAGTAGAAGAAGATGCTACTTTCCGGTTACTCTCTGTAAAAAGCCAAGGTAGAGGAAAGATTTTTACGAAAGCTTTTGACAAACTGCGTCATTTTTTATCGCAGTAAGTGAAAAAGACTTTTAGGATACTTTGGTTTTTATAATGGCTTAGAGGTATCGATGGTATCACTATTCGAAAACACCAAAAAAATCTTCACAAATTCTTTTTAAACAAAAGCGTTAATATTTACCGTGAAAAGTCTTGAAATACGTCAAGTTGGCAAACGGTTCAGTTAATATAACTGAGGGTGTTAGTATTATATAAACAATTAGGTTTCATGCCAAATAACTATAAAAATAACTTTTAACTTTACTTTTTATACAATATTTGCCTAAAAACCCAAGCATTTCCTTTACACCGCTTTTTCCCCCCTTGCTGTACGCCATAATCACCAATAGTCGAAATCGCTATTCCGAGAGAAAACACGAAAAATAGTCAAATTTCGATAGGAAAACCACGTCGCGTGAATTTACGCTAAACTGTCAAGTTTTCACGCTTTCAAACAATTTAAAACACCAAATCTCATACTATGCAAAACGTCAAAATAGCTAACATAAACGTTAACTTTAAAGACATTACTAATAATATTAAAAAGTAAAACATTGAAATCTTCACATATATATTGGTCAAGTATTTCAATGAATAATGATAGATAAACCATATGAATAAATCCTTAATGAAAGAATAACTGATTGATTACATTAGTTAATACATCTTAGATATAGACCTCGATGAAGATTTTGACCGAGGCATTCGATCCTCATAAGATTTTCGTAAGTTTTTAAACCATTAAATACTTGATATACTGAAGAAAATTTAACGTACCCTTGAATACGAGTTAAAGAAAAAGGTTACTTGACATGGTATTTATATACTTAAAAAGACTATATTGGAGCTTGGTGAAACCCTTTTTTAAGATCCTAATTTTTAAGACTTTCGGAGAAAAGACAAGTGCGTTAAGGATTCTCAAAGTTTTTATATACATTTTAATGGAAATAACTTTAATCCACCATTACATTAAGCCTTTACACTTACTGTTAACATTATCATTTTATACATCGATCATAAAGAACCTGTGGATTTGTTCGGTAACCCAGAAAATTTACGTAATAAAGCAGAGTATATCCTAAGTTTCGATAAAACACATAAGGCAACAGCTACTTACGCGATAAAAAAAAATTAACTTTGATGTTATCCACCAATTGATTAAATGAAATCATCAAATCCCTTAAAACCCTTCATACGGCCAAATTGTCCTTACTTTTTACCTCTTCCTTCAAAATCGTTAAAGTAGTTTTTTTTGAAAATCATCAAGTTTTTTAAGGCGAAACTTTATTCAACAGATACACATATACGCATAAGCCTACTATAAGTCCTACCATAAGATTTTACTCCTCATACTAGGCAACTAACAACAAATTTTACCACTGAAATTCGAAAATATCAGGCAACATTACTGACAACTAAAACAATAATTATAATCTTCCTTTCAAACCTGTTGAAATGTTCAATACTAACCACAAATTGTTCATAAACTTTATAAAAAATATAGAATAACGTAAAAAGATATAACAGGAAGCCTTAAAGTGTTTTTAATACAAAAATAATGCCTTTTTTATATTTACAAGTAAATGAAGCTCCATCTTTCTGATTATCACTCACTATTCCCAGAAATACTAACAAATTACAACAAAGACTACTATCTAACCTTCCTAATGAGAGTAATGAACTTTCGAGAATTGTATAATGAAATAAAAAGATATTTCAAACACGAAGTCCACCTTGTACAAAACCACATAATCTAGGCAACAACGAGGTCGACGACTATAATAGCTAAAAAAAGCGGAGTAAATTCCGATATATATTCTTAACTGAATGCTGGATAAGTTAATGTTACGCCAATAGGAAATGAGGAAGGCTCATGCTAACGAATCCACATTACACAAACAAGTACGGGTAACAGTTACAGATGTTAACGAATTTAACTACGTTTTACAACTCCCAAATACCACTTATAAAGGTTTTTTTTTAATTAGTTGCGGTTTTCTTCTACAACCGTAATGACTCAAACTCCATATTCGCTCAATTTATACCCCTAAGTTAATAACTTTTGCGATGAGGACAGAGAAAAATATACGATGATATATTACATTAATTGTAAGTACGGGCAACCACAATACCTAAAACTCAGTTTAAAACCCTTCAATTAGAATTTACAGCTATATCAATACTAATAAAAGTAAAATTAAACTGGTCTGTTAATTATAAGAACTATCGTCCTAATAATGGAAAGAAATTGCGGATTTATAGTAAGCTCTCCTATGAGTTAACTCGTTACCATCCAATTAAATATAGCAAACAACACGTAATATACCACTTCCAATACCCTATTACATTAAGCTAATATTACTTAAATCATATAGCAGAATTCAAAGGTATAAACGTTGATATTTTTTAAACGATGAGGATATATCGAAAGAGATTACGTACTTTAAATATACTGCTTCTAATACGGCTCAATAACTATACTACTATGTTTTCCTATACCGTTTAAGTATCTAAAACCCCTACTTTTACCCTAACTAAACTCATACCACCTTATATATCTTCAACCTTCGTAATCATTTCGTATACCATACGTTTTAATATATAATACTTGATATAGGGTTAATGAGGCACTTAACAAGGGGTGATTTGTAGTATGTGATATTATGAAGGAATAATACTATTACTACGGAAATAAATCGTCAAAATGCGAGTAAAGTTAAAGTTAGCTTTGGCCCGGACGAATAATTATCATTATTAGTGACAATGATCATTTCAATAGTTATTAGGTCAATTATATTTCATATCTTTAAATCCCTTACTACATACCTATTTTACTTCGAAAACATAAAGATCCTTAGCATTAACGTTGACGTTGAGGCTGAAAAACTAGTTAAAAACAGTTGAAAATTCTCCTTCGTCTCCAAATAGAGGTATTTTTTTATTTAACCTTTAAAGCCTAAAGCGAACGATGGTTAACATAAGAAAGCCATAAATACGTCGATTATGCCGGTTTTTCAATTACCAAACATTGATAAGTTATATAAAATCCTCAAATACGAAATTTATAAAGATATAATATACTTTACTTTAAGGGTTATTTAAACAACTTCACTATTATTATCAAATACATATTTAAACCCTCCCCAAAAATTTAGTTTTATATTAAAAACGATAGGTATTCTAATTGCGAAATCTTCGTTAATATCTTCTATTTGAATCATAAGCTTATTCTTTGCGTTATTAACTCCGTAAGTTCTTTTTACAAAATAATTTTTTTATGTTTCTATTGACGAAAGATATGAGAGAAATGTGGGGGATATTATAAATTAATACGTATTGGATTCCACCCGACATCGTTGTTTGCAATACTGATACGAACCTCATAACGACGAAATTTGAAATGAATATTAAAATGATGGGGATTTAATGTAAACAAAGGCTTATGAAGATCTATTAAAGTATTGAAATAGTTTAAAGGACACATTCATCACTTTTTAAGGCGTATAATATCATTAAATTGGAGATTGGAAACTTTCTGAACCAGCAAATCCGTTTTAAAATGATAGTAAAGAGCTTCAATAATATTACTAACCCTAACGACTTAATACCAACATTACGGATTTTGAAAACATATCCTCGTTTAAAATATATCTTCGCTATTGGTAAGTACCTAAAAGCGAGTTATAGTATATAGTAAAGTTTTGAAACAATATATGAAAAAATCGATACGATATTAAATTAATAATACCCTTAATCTTAAAAATCGCCTTATGACGATCGAAGTGTTTATTTTGTCATAATAAAGTAAAGTTTCACGTAGCGATAGCAAGGCAAATAGGATGACTTATTGAAGATAATAAGTATTGCCAACCCTCAAATAATTGTTAAAATTACTAACGGTCTTACAACATTCATCATAACTCAAGTTAAACCTTATATTAAAACAAAGATAACGATAAATATCCTTAAGATAAGCGAATTAGCTGACACAATCTCCTTCCCTCTATACTAAATAATCCAATAAAATGCTAACAATGCGGCCAACTAATAAAGCTGAGGAACATGAAGAATGAGGAATATATACCGGATCTGATTAACAATATTGCTTGGATTAACAGAAAAACTAAGAATGATCAAAACTTGATTGTAAAACTCTAGGCATAAAACGTTATCAAAACCTTCAACAAATCTTTGAAGAAAAGCGATAGAGTCAATATTAATAGATTCTTTACATGAGAAGTTATACAAGTTATGCTTAAACATGACTTCAACTTCCAAAACCTAAATATCACGATATTGAAGTCGAAAAATATCTACGAGGTAAATAGTAAGACCACGGAGCGACTGTACAAAAAAGTGCGTTTAATCGCTTAAAAATATAGTAATAAAGGTAAAAACTGGATCCTTATGCAGTCGCCAAGAATGAAAAAGATCAATTAACGCTTTGTGATGACCTTAAAAATGAGTTTTCTAATCAAGACTAATGGTAAGTTAATCTTTAATAGCTGTAAGATAACGAAAAACATACATATAATTAGTAACTAACATAGAAAAAATCGTTTTATTAAAACCGCCGTAGAACCACCGTAACAAATACCCCACGGGAATGGTTGTATAATATACTAAGCTACTATGTGGATAGTTAATAGCAGATATCTGTTGAAATATACAATAGGTACAGTCACATGGTATGCAACTCAATAGCAGGGCTAACAGAGCCAGTCAGTACTTGGTACAGACTTCAATTACTAAACCCATCAACACCAAAGGATGAGGAATTCACTGGAGTTAGGGATATCTCCACCAACACTAGTATTTTACTAGTGCGAGTACTAGTAATGACTAGTACGGAGGATTATCACGGAGATTCTTCCTGAATTTGTATTTACTAGTACAGAGGAACTAGTATTTACTAGTACGGAGTCTATATCTCAATCGAAATCCTTACGAGGATATGCTTAATTACATATCAAGTCCTCCATGTAGATTCTAGAATACTTGAATCTACAAGCCTATATAATATCTTCTTATATATTATCTTTAACACATTATTAGTACAATTATGCCCTACTATTTATTGCATTAGTTGTTTCCTATCATATAGATTAAAATATACACTTTTTCTAGATCATTTAATACCTTTAAAGATACCCCTTAGTACCCCCTATAACGCGTCTTATTTCTGCCACCAAGGCTGTCCTACGATAGTAATAGTGATAACAGTCCTCATTTATAGAGGAATGTTATTGCTTCTAGTTCCTTAAGATCTACAGGTTCCTGTACACCGGTTAAATCCCCATTCCTTTAATTTTTACGCTTTAGGGTTATTCCCATTACTTTAGGGGCTTTAGACCCTGAAACTCTATTAAGAAAAGGAAGAAAAGAAGCTTGTAATACCCGTAGGACTAAAGCTAAGTAAGAAATTCAAGCTATTAACACTAATAATCTTATTGATAAGAAAGCAGGAATTAGTGCTAAAGTTACCAATTCTCCAGAATTAGTAAGGTTTAAATTAATTATCAACTTGTACAAAAGATCATTAGCTAAGTTTGAGAAACGCTTAAAAGGAATAAAAAACCAGGAATATCCAAATCGATAAGCATTATTATACCAGTAAAGAAGGAGGAGGGAAATATTAAAAAACCCATCTTTAATGTTTAAAAAAAAGACAAATTATAAAGCCTAAGTTACAATTGATAAAAGACTATGAAAGGTTAACCTTGAAAAATATTAACGTTTGGCTAACAGCTGTTGAGAGCTATGCTATTAGTAATGATTATTTTTAAATCTTGAAGGGTATTTTTCCAATTATAATAAATACAGTTTTTACAGAAACAAATTACATTTACTTATTGATGCTTATCGATTACGGTTTTACAAAAACTCCAAAACAATACGTAAACGAATCCGAGCCTACAAAATAATCACTTTTTTATTACTTTAGCCGTTTTAACAGGTTTCGCGGGAATTAAAACCCTATATAAGGCCTTATTAAAGTTGATTGACATATGCTAAGGTACTAGACTGATCTACTATTAAAAAATTCTTAAAAAACTTCGTTTCCTTCACCCTTTATAATATTTAAGCCTAAATCTCTTTATAATAGCGTTTAAAAACACTAGAAAAAGTTTGGTTTATTAAGGTTGTTGGGTTGAAAATATTTAATATTCCCTATAGGTTTTAACCTATATTAAACCCCAGTTTTTAGTCTGAACAGTTCGCATGCAAATTAAATTAACGAAATTCATTCCTTTATTACTACGTAAACTATAATAAAACTTCCAAGACATAAACCGGATTTAAAAAAAACATTAAATTTAATCCTCCAAAAAAAAACCAAAGAATAAGTCACCTATTAACCGTAATAAGCGTATCAATCAATTAAAAAAAAAAATGACTTATAGGCCCTTATAAAGGCTACTCGGCACAAGCTTATTATGTATTCCATCCAAATCTACGGTCTTTCAATACTAGTAAATCTATCAGTAAGGGAAAAAAAAGCGGACGTTATTACTATTAATAATGGTAAAGTAAAAGACCTTCACCACTTATAATATTAAAACTTTATAGTGTTATCACAATCAATTGCGCAGTTAACGATATAAAACCCTGTATAAAACCCTATACTCGATAATTTTGACTAATTCAAGGCCGTATCTTACACGGATATACCCACTTTAAGATATCTACTTTTAACGTTAAAGTCTCCACTTTCAATATCAAAGTATTTACTTTCAACTTTAAAGGATCCACATTTTACGTTAATCCGACAAAATGACCAATTAGAGGCCATACCAAATACAGGTATTGCCGCAGTATAAATCCTACTTTCAATATCAAGTCTTCAAAACTTAAAGTCAAGTCTTAAATTTTTTCCTCTTTCTTACACACTAAAACATTATTTTACAATTAATAAACTTCAGTTTCCAGACTCTATTAAAGTTAATTCAGGCTTATCTTGCTATATTTTTCATGAGGAAAAATAGTTTTCACATCTCGAAATATAACACGAAAACTACCTCAGATTACGAATAGGAGTAGATGTTGTGTAACCTATTAGCAAATTAATAGTTCAGATATCGATCAAACCTAAAAAGGGTTATAATTATAATACCCTAAAAGTTTATAATAGTCTTTATTGACCTAAATTTATCATACAGCCGATTAACTTATTAAAACTTTATAACATAGTTACTAAAGTTGAAAACTTATATTTAATTAACTTTAAAAGTAAGGAAATGATTGCTACTATAACCGATGATTACACTATAATTTAAACTATTTAACCGTAGATATTACCATATACTCCCATAGCTAGTATATATAGGCCAAGTGGCAGTACACTGTATTACAAGGTACACTATTACAGGGTGCATGATAACGTGTCATACTACAGGCTGCACTTTTGCAAGGCGCAAAGTGAATCATGCGTGGAGCGGTCTGGAATGAGTATTCCAGAGCGTACGGAAAAAGGGCCACAGCCCGGATAAGAGGTTTATAACCTCCCATCAGTGGCGTGTAATATCTGAAATACTCTTTCTTAACCTATCTATCTTTTATTATAATAATACCAATCTTATAATCACTCTTTTACTCGTTTATTTTATGTGAATAGAGACTTTACCGACACTGATTGGTAGCCAATTCGGTCGACTACAGATAGTCTAAAAAAGAAAAGACAAATAAAAGTTAAATACCTATAGAGAGATATTGTAGCGGTTCTAATAATTTGTACTTTAGTACTATGTTTTTATGAAAATTATACGGGATATGTATAAAGACTGTAAAACTAAAGTAATTTTAAAATAGACAACTTTAATACGATATTATCAATCTTTATTTGGCTTTCTATCTATCAAAAGCTCTATTACGCCACTATTAACCTTTGTTCAACGCTTTGACATACCTGTGCACTTTTTTAAAGAGCGTCCTAACACGTACTAGGCCATGCAAGCCAAAAGCACCAAGTTTCGAAACCCTTCTTTGGTACCCGTCCGATCTGAACTCGACATCAAAACCGCTTACAAAATCCAAAAGCGGCGACAAGTGGAACAACCAAACCGTTCGTTTCAGTAAAAGCGGCCGCGACACAACAATTAGGACTGCTTACCAAACACGAACCAAGACCCACACACTTCCTTTGCTCTATTCAACTTCCCACGTTCGCCTTATATGTTTTAAGTTAAATATTTGTAATGTCTAAGTTTTCTTAATCGTTTGGCTAGCGTAACGTTACTAAGCATTAATATAACTAATTTAAAATACCTATTAAGTTTGTGGTTACATTTTAATTACGTATAATTTGAAATTTATTCTTATCAATAAGCGTTAGTATTTTTACTTAGATCGCTTTATTTATCTTTTTTACTTTGTATTTGCCGTTTGTAAAATGAAATACCTTATACTTTGAAATTTAAACGTATTGAAAACCAATCACGACGTAAAACGATGAATTTACACCGCTCCAATATACCAGATATACACAGGAATCATTATACTCAACCACTCCAAGACACCTATAACCATGGCTCCAATATTAATAATACCAAAAGAAGTTAATGCTTACTTCGACATTTTAATCGAATATATGGGAATTAGGAACTTAATGATATATGAAATAAACCTGGGCCTTTGGGATAATACTATTGATATACCAGTTGAGGAACTAGACCCATATACGGTAAATACATATATTTGAACCGTAATTTTTCGCTATTGAGAGGAGAAAACCCAAAGACCTAATATATTGGATAATTTGCATGAAAGATTTTCGAACTGAACGTTAGGTATGTAACAAATAGTAAATCCCTTTATTACCAAATATTTACGAATACAATTACGAAGTAAATGTATTAATACTCTGAGAGGCAGAAATAGCCGTTTTGTAAAAGATTTATTCGAAATAGTACGACTTATCGACTTATCACATAAGGAAGATAAAGATATATATAGAATAGAATTTGAAAAGGAATATTATTAAACGGAATATAAGAAATAGATAGTAAAAGATATGCGGACAAAACGAAAAATACAAGGCGTAGGACGACCTAATACTATACCCGTACCTTAAATTAGAAATACAGACCTCGAGGAAAAAGAAGAGTGGCTACAATCCTTATTTATTATACGCGTATAATATACCGCTATACCGGCATATACTGTAGAGTAAAACTAAATAACAAATTATTCCCTAAATACGGCTAACACCCTATTCGGCTATAATGGGAGCGGTCGAAATACCGAAAATAACCCGTTTCAGGAAACGAAGAGCGGTGTAAAACACCAATATGTGCCTTACGGAATAATATCTAGTAACTACAACCCTTACCATCACCTTTCACCGCATCGCTTTCCTACTAATAGAAGCGATCTAATAAAGTTTACCAACTTCGCCAGGTTTTGGAAAAGGAACGAGAACTATAGCGGTAAATTATATGATATACTCGATAATATAACACGTATTTTATTTGATATATGTAAAAGACTAGATATCGAACCGTTTTAATTTTATATTATCTTGCCCAGTATATTATCCGGGTAGGATAAAAATGGTATTTATACCACTTTATGTAGGTAAATACATTTACGAAGTGTTATAACCACCTAAAATCCCACTTCGATATAAAATTTAATTATAAACTTTTTAATAGGGATTGGATTAGTATAAATTAGGAATCCGTGAAAAGCTAATAGTAAAACGCGGATAAAAACCTATAAAAGGTTTTTACTACCTTATTGGCTAAGTTTTGGAAATACCAGCTAGCCTTTAAACCGGAATATGTAGATGATAAATTATTTATTTCAATAGTAATAAAATCATGTTACGGAAACCCGGATTTCGATCTTATACTTTTTAAGTTGATCAAGGATTAAAAAGCCTTTTATATAAACTTTTAAATATTGTTTAAAACCTCTATACGTCCATTAAAGAGCTCCGGATTAATATTTATAGTCGATAAAACTAAAAACGAGGGCTAAATCACTAAGTTAAACCTTGCCGAAACTATTTACTATGTTTTGAATCGAAGATTTAAGGTATACCTAAAACAAAAGAACTCCTAAAGTATAAGTATTAATAAAGGAACCTTGGTAATAAGGGGTAGAGACAATCGTTCGGAAATGGGCGAAACGTACTGCAGCCACAGTAATACTTACGAAAAGGTATACAAAGCTCCCTAGGTTTGTGAAAAAACTGTATCGTATATGATAAAATAGGCTACTAATTTATTAACTACCCCGCTTACGAGTAAATTCGGACTAAATGATAGTTTTAGACCCATTATATATTGAAGGACCGGATAGAAGCCCATGTTGTAACATATATAATTAAGTTTGAAGAAAATAACAATACTTTCAACGCCTACTCTTATAAATATATATCCGGAAAAGACAAATTTATGGGTAATAATGCTTATTCAGTAAGCTAAAATGACAAGACCGCCTAATGTATTTTCGTAGGGTTGTAAAACACCCTTTTCCTTCATATTATAGGCCTGGATTGCGTAGACTAAGGGCTTAACGCTTATATAACGTTATAATTTATGCTTTTAAATAAATATGGCAACCGGTGTTAGGTTATTATACCTGATATTTGTATAGTCGAAATCCTAACAGCCGAAAACCCATAATTCGACACATTCGTTACGGGGTTTCCGAAGTTTTAGCTAAATCGAATGAGAAAATACCGAAAGTTTTTGTTTAGTAAAGGTAAAGAGTTATCGTTTGGAACAGTCTTTATGAATATACGATTCGGATCGGTTAAGTTTTACGTAATAGATTTAGAAATACTACTCTTATTCTTCTTAGCTAATATAAACAAGTTCGGAATTAAAGTTTGGAATACAACCAACTAGTTTTTTCGCGTTTCAGATAACGTATCCATACCGTTCCAACTTAAGTTCGGCTACTTATTGTGTTTCTCTGAAGTATATATAATTAATGTTATTTACTTAACATAATCAAAATTATGGATTTTACACCGCCGATTGGGATGCCCGGTTATAAAACGCCTTTTACGCCTATTTCACGTCGTAGACTATACGGATATAAAAAAGGACGTATTTAAAGCTATTGAAAAGTTTTTCTATGAGTGTTAGTTATACTTATAAGCCTTAGGCCGGTTTAATTTTCACCTTTACAATGATGTAAACTTTAACTACGAGGTAATTCTTAATATTATTTATTTAAACAGTTAACCGGTCTTTTATAACGTCGATTCAATAATATTATTTTAAACCAACAAATTGATACGAACCGTTTTCGCTATAAATCATTAGGATGTTTTAGTTAATTACTAGTTAAATATTTACCTAAAGCCTTTAAATTGAATTATGTACGACGTTAATACAGGTTTCGACTTTATCGAACAGTGTACTAAGGCTCTAATAACTGGTAACGAATATAAGCAGATTTTAGTAAAAGCCTTATAGGGTATTAATAATGTAAACAATACTATAAACCGTTTAAAGAAGTGGATATAATACTGTTGAAGGGACTAAAAGATATTAATTCCAAAAAAATTATCCTTTAGATAACGGCCAACTCCATTAATAACACTTTCGGTCAAAATAGACGTATACCCATACTCCTTATTTTTAATACTTACCTAAGGATTTATATAAATTTACACCATTACTAACAACAGTGTAAAAATCGAATACTATAATGAAGGTTATAGCAATATGATGTTCCTTACGGACTAAAAACGATGTATTTAAAACGTTGGCTGTAAGGAATAACCTACGCGAAACTAGCGTTTTAGACTTACCATTACGATTTAAGGTCCTAGTTTAGAAAAATAAGGACGGATAAACTAGCTTTTAAAAAAAATCAACGGGTTTAAGTGCCATAATACACTCGTTAATTTACCAAACGGTATAAGTTCGTTTCGCTAAATAATAATACGAAAGTACAAGAGAAAGATAAAGAGGGGCAGCCCGCAACAATAATCTAAACAAAATAGTTAATAAGATACCCCTTCAAATGATGAATCCTTCTAGTTCTAGCTAACCCCCCGAATTATGTTTTAGGCCCGTTTCCACTAAACTAAAGAAGCCCGCTTATACTAAATTTACCTGTATCTTGCCGTCGGGGCCGCCCCTTTAATTTGAAAACCGAAAAACGCCCCGAAATCTTTACCCTAGGCTTTTTTTATCACTTAACAAGAGATAACAAACCGCGAGTTTAGCTTAAAACTTCGTTACGACGGTATTATTACTGCTTTAAGTACCCCGTTTAAATAATTTACCTAAAAAAAAATTTCTGCCCTAATCTATCAGAGCGTATTTCGCTTGAAACGGTTCGACCTAGTAATTCACGGCGTTTACAGAATTTTTTCTATTCGCTTCTTTTACGAAATTAAGGATGAAACCAGAAAATCTTAGAAAAAACCCGCATAGTTATAGAAGGTTATAACGAAGATAGTAAAAGGGATATTATAACCTAATCGCCTACCTTATAATGAGTTAACTACCGCTTAATCCTTATACTTACAGATTTTCTTGGTATAACGTATAGCTTATATATCGAATTTCATAATATAACTTAAATATACACCCAGTTTAAGAAGCGGTTTAAACGACGTATTTATGATGATATACCTATAAATCTTAGGAAAAACTACTTACTTAAAACGATCTTACGTATTATAAAGCTGGTTTACGGCTTGGTTAAAATTAGTGTTTATTAGTATAATACTTATTAAAGGTATTATAAAAACCGGCTCGGGATAACTAATTGAATTTTCAACTCGTACTTATCAGTATTAATAACCCGCTTTAAGGGATTTATACTAACGGGTAAATAAACTGAAAATATATTAACGTTGTATAACGCCTCTTTTTCCGTATTTAAAAAGACGAAACTTTTGAAGGCCGGCTTAAAAGCGAAACCTAAAACGTAACTAACGGAAAACGATATAATCGATTTTAATAGCGCTACCATTACTTTTCGGAGCGGCGTTTTAGTCCTCACGTAAAAAGAGCAGTTGGATAAAGTTTCTTTTATCGTTTTAAACAGCGCAAAACAGGCTGAAGAATAGAAATACTAACGCGTACGTGGCGCTTGTATTGATTTTGTAATATAACCGAAGCGGTATTTAACCTTTCGGTCGCCGTGTAGTGCTAAATATCCCTATTCGATATTATATATAAAGCGTTTAACAAGCGCTTTTTGTGGAAAATATATAATTTAAAACGCGGTTTACAATTTGTACCATTGAATATATGTACTGTAAAACTATTTATTTTTACTAACGGCTTTTTTCGCTAGTAATAACGGCTGTAATCTGTAAATAGGCGTTATATTAGTTTTCGGTAACGTAATAACGGCCCGAAATAGCTTTACGCTACGTGGAAATATTATTTATCAAAGCTTTACCAAGTGTAAACGTATTATACAAAGTATCTTAGTTTTAAAAATATATAGTATAATTAGAAGTTTCTATTTGGGTATTACTATAATAATAACGGTTCAGATAATGATTTTTAAGTTTGGTTTACGCCTTATCCCTTTATCATTTATATTAAATCCTTTTCGCTGTATAAATATTTAGTTAAATTGTGTATTATAAATGAAAAACGCTTAATAATCTATATTATGGCTTTGCACGAATTATATAAGTGTTGGGAAATCGAAGAAACGAGGTGAATCGATGGAAAATCTAATCTAATGGATACAATAACTAAGTTTACCCTCAACGAAGTATTGGAAACTTTTATATCAATAAACACGCTGTTTATTAGTGTTATTAGAAAGGTTTTGCAACTCTAATATGGTTAGTATATATCATATTACGTTTGTATTTTTGTTTTACACTTCTTACGCGGTTCGAATAATAGTATTCGCGCTGTTTCCGAGTTAGTGACACGGTGTACAACTTATGTTTATATTAGCCTTACGAATTTACCTTTATTTAAATCTACTATTTCGCGCCGATTTTGAAATATCGTTACATTTCGTTTTACACCTTTCGACTCAGCTATTTCTTTCTTTAATCATCCTTTTAGGTTCGAATATACGACTTCATAACATTTCTCATATTTTTTACCTTTTAATTTACGTATTTCAAACCTATCAAATATTTTACTACTTGCCTTTTTTTGTTTTAATTTACGATATCGTACCAATTTTGACACATTACGTTTTTTAATTTTATACTGTTGAAGTCACCTTTATAAGGTATTGTTTTTTAAGGAAAGTAATAATATTAATGTAGCCGGGTGCGCTAGCACAACCGTAAAGGCTAGCTAATTTTTACCAAAAGGAAAAAGAAAAAGCGACGTTATCGCGTTCCTATTATCCTCCTCATCTCCCTTTCCCTTTATATTGGCGTTACCATTATTACTATTATCGACATTATTGATGCTAGTAAGGATATGACCATATAACTCAGGTTGGATACCCTTAGATAAAGGTATAAAGAGGTCTTCACACTTTTTATAATGACGCAAGATAACATCGTTAAACTCGTTTACATAGTATATATGTAGACCTTTTTTTAAACGATAATAGAGGCCATCTACTTATTAATTCGCCAGTTAACTCTTATTAATGATTAGTATCGGTTTATTTTTGTTATTTTCGACTACAGTCATTTCTTTTCGAAGCGCCCCGAATATTTTTTTAATAAAGTAAATTTTTGGAAATCGGTTAAAACTTATCATAAAGTCAGCGGGCGCGTAATATGGCTTCGACTTACGGCTTTAGGACTAACGGAACGGAGGCGTATTCATTATTAATCGATTCGTAATAATGGTAACAGGACAAACGGCCCTCGTTTTCATAGTGATTGTTAACGGACTTACCCGCGGCTGTAAACACGATATACAGTACATAAGGCGTGTTTATTAACGGCTCGAGACTATGGACTCAGGTACGCCGCTTTTATGATTTACGCGTCAAGGAGACTTTGCAACGTACCCTAACGATATGAAGTTCGAGGCGACGAAGTAGGTCCGCCTCATGTTTCCTATTTAAAAAATATTAAAGTTATTAAACGGGTGGATTTAGGGTATACAAACCCTAGCGTAATTACTTTAGGTTATATTTATAGCGTAAAGAGGTCACTACTAATGAAGGGATTTTTACCTGCAGGGAAAGTGTAAGCTTTATAACCTCAAGAGCCTTTTGATACTTCTTTTGGGAGTTGGAGAAAGGGGGGGGGGGGTAGCGGTGGCGGCGGGAAACGAAGTAGCGGTGGCAACCGAGGACGGCGAGGCCAAGAAAGAGGCGACGATGGTGAGGCTTAGCGGAGCTGGAGAAATAGCGGCAGCGGGTAGGGTGGTAGCTATAAATAAGATAATACCTGATAAAAGCGAGTTACTAGCAATAGTAGTGGCGGCGGTGGCGCGACAGCGCTTTCGCGCCAAACGGTGCCTAGCGATCCTGTTTTTACGCGACATCTATTTAAAGGAAAGGTTAGTATATAGGGATTAGTCAAGTAATCTACATATCAGAGCGGTTTGATTTAATTAATTAAAATAAAGGTTGGGTTGGAATAAAGACTTGTATTAGCTTAAACTACGCGTTTTTAAAAGGAGGGGGGGGTGAAGGTTTTATTTAAACCGATGGCAATACATCTTTTTATACTAACCCAATACACGTAACGGCGTAATTACCCCTACGCAATTACCCTTGTAACACCTACTCAATCACACCTCTATCGAGAATAATAAAAAACGTTATTAACAACTATATCGCTACCAATTAACTACACCAATCAGGTTCTTACTATAATCACCATCGCGGCCAGAAACTACTGATTCAAACCTCTACAATTACTACTGCGGCCAGAAATTACTGATTCAAACCTCTGCAATTATACCACAACTATACTGTCATTACAGGGCTACGTATACAGACTCGTTACAACTATACTATCGCTACTGGGTTATGGGCATATAAGGGAAAAAAAAGAAAAGATTGCTTGTTTAGATATTACTATATACCCTCATAGCTAGTATACATAGGCTAAGTGGCAGTGCACTATATTACAAGGTGTACTCCTGCAGAATGCACGATAACGTGTCACGCTACAGGCTACACTCTTGTAAAGCGCAAAGTGCATTATGTGTGGAGCGGTCTGGAATGGGTATTCCAAAGTGCACAGCAAAAGGGTCACTGCCTGGATTAGAGGTTTATAACCTTCCATCCGTGGCATACGCTCTCTGGAATACTCCTTCTTAACCTATCTATCTTTTACTACGATAATACCAATCTTATGATTACTCTTCTACTCGCTTACTTCATGTGAATAGAGACCTTACCGACAGTAACAGTTTTATTGCAATGCAATTACCACCGCTTCCACTATATCCTTAAATACTTCCTTTTAGTATACCAAGTTTGGTTATACCAGCCTAAAGTTAGTAAAAGAATCGCTTCAGTTATTAGACGGCCCAGGGGAAAAAAAAAGGAAATTAAGCGTTTCGACTTTATTTGTACCCCTCGTACTCTTTTCAAAAGCACACATTAACGACCAAATTTCTAATACGATACCCTCCCCCAAATAAGGGTCTATCTAAACCTATAACAACTTTCTGAAAATAACGGCTAGTCTAAAAAGCGAACTCTGTATTCTAATAGCTATAAAAGTTAAGTATAACTAAAAAGGATGTAATACAGTTATTGTATTACTAAATAAAGAACTAAAAGCCATTTATCGAATATTGAACAAAATGATTAAATGTATAAATTATATAATATATTTCTTAATACTTGACGAAAGTAACAATATTTTCAACTATTTAATTAGGAATACGTCTATCAACTACGCTTTTACCCTTAAGTTTTTTTTTTTTTACTATACACTCCTAAAGAAAACGGTATTTCTGAACACTTTAATAATGTAATTTTGGAAAAGATAAAGACCTGAACCGTTGCTGGAAAGGTATAACATTACTTGTAGCTCTACCTATTTTAAATAGCCGTTATTATAGCCAACTTAACGGTTAACAACAAGAGTAAAATCCAGTATACTACATCCTATAAGGGTATTTACGATAAATTGAAGGAATATGGGGATTATAAAGCTAACGTTAAATTTACTTTTACTCTCGGTTTTACCGTTATCATCTATATTGCCTTCACAAGACGAGTGAAGGGTTATAAGACTAATTTAAAAAGAGAAATGAGAATCCTTTTTATGGCAGTTTTTTGATATTAAAAAGCTTTGGCAAATTTTTAAGTTGGATTTACTAAACCGGCCGATGGATTCTACACGAAATATCGTTAGTGCTTTTAGCCTAACAGTCTTCGAAAAAAAACTATTACGGGACCTCGTAAAGCAATTTTAAAGGAAGAAGATATCAAATCTATTAAAGTCGATATCTCTTATGATATTATAACGATAATTTCAAACTTTAAGCTAAAATGGAGTATTCGTCAAATAACATAGAAAATAGTAAATAGCTTGCTTATTGGTAGGCCTTTATCGTTGCAACGTAGTCGATTCAAATCACTGTGGTCGAAGTAACTGATGTTGCGTTGATATTATTGATTGATGTGTAAGTTCTAAGTTTGGTAGACCGCTAGCCGGTCTGCACATTAATTTGTATGACCAAACGCTTTAGCCTGTGCCCTACTTTGAAGTAAGCACCTAGTGCACTGCACTTGAAGTGCAGTCCCACAAACTACAGTCAATTTGTAGTATGTACAATTAACTTTACTTGCAGTAAAGTTAACTTCACTGTATTTCATTTGAATGCTATTCCAACATTACTGGTAATTCTGCCAAAAGATGTTGTTATTAATAAAGATATGGTATAGTTTATGCTTTCAATTAGAAAACTAGAGAAACAGCTAACTATAAAGAAAGCTTTGGAGAGCTCAGATGCTAAGCATTGGAAAAAGGCTCTCTACAGTGAAATACGGAGTTTACTATCCCCTAAAGTCTTTCAAACTATTCAAAGAGATATTAAACACCACTCTCTAGCTTAAAAAGAAATATCAAAGGTTCAAACTACTTTAAAATGTCAAATCAAAAGATATAAGTTTATGATTTTAATTCGAAAATTTAAGTAAAGGTATGGTATTAATTACACTAAAACCTTTGCTGCTATAAAATAGTCTTATACATGAAGAATACTCATTACACTTGCTATTTCCTACGGATAGGATATCAACTAAAACGATATCTATTCGGCTTTTCTAAACGAGGAACTTAACGAATGGGTGTTAATGGAGATCACGAATACTATCAGTAAGTTTTTTTTTTTAAAGTATTTCAAAAAATATTCTAGATTTTAATCATACAATCAACCAAGTCTTTCAACTATTTACTTCACTTTAAGTGTTTAAACAGGCTTTAAAACAATATTTAAAAGATTAGGAGAAGTATATAATACTTTTAAATTCAAAAGGTTACCTTTTGATAACACGATGTACCTTAAATATTTCCGTTGACTTATTATATATTTTTACTTTGATAATATTCTGATAATTGGCCTTAACACAAAAGCCGTTAAGATCTTTAAAATGTATATTGGAAAGCATTTTAAGTAGAAGGATCTGGTAAAAGTAAAGTACTTCTTACAGGTCTATATCTTAAGGAACAGAAACGCACGTATGATTATCTTGGAACAAAATGCGTACATATAGAGAGTACTAAATTTAAAATAAATGAATTAATCAAAAGTCTGGCCTACATTCTTATTACAACCAGATTCATCGTTTATATCATGCCATATAAAAATTAAGCTAATATTTTACAAACCAGAAAGTATTAGTTAGTTATTAGAGCTCTTAGATATATAACGTTTCAAGCTAGGCCGAATATCGCCTTCCTTATATCAGTACTTTTGAGGTTTTGCTATAATTCTATACATGAAAATATCATATTTCTAGTTAAGCCTTAAAATACTTTAAATAGCTTAAGAATTATAGATTCCGAGTAAGTAGTAAAAAATTTGTAATAAATCCATATTAGAACGTTATAAATTTTGGTTAGAATTACTATAAAATTATACAGAAACTTTACATTAACGGCTAATGCGATTCCGATTGAAAAGGAGATAAGGCCACTATGAACTTAACCTATAGATATACGATTCAAATCGTTAATAGTACATTTAACTAGGTATCTAAAAGTGGATCCAGAATATACCTTTCTTCTATGGATACTAAAAGTGTGGAGGTGATAAGTGTTACTTAAAATACACTATAAATAAAGAACTTTTTTTCATAGTTACGTATTTCTATTATCGTTACGATATACTATAATAATAAAGAATCTATTAAGTTATCTGGGAACCTAGAGTATTATTAACATACTTAATATATACACCTTAAAAACCATGATATAAAAAATAAAGTGAAGCAAGGTATAATATGAATTAAGTGGGTTCTCATAAATAAATGACTAGTTAACGAGTTAATAAAGCTACTTCTAAAAGCTAAATACGAAATAATAATACAACGGCTTAGCTTAGTTAACCTTAGTTCAAATTGAATTGTTAGTTTATAAAGCTTTGTATTTCAGTTTACTTTGTAATACTACAGGTATAAAATAGTAAAACGGGTTTAATATAAATTTATAATATTGATAGAAGGGATAATGGAAATATCATCACTTCAAATCTAACCATACAGGTCTTTTTACTTTTTACATCCACGGATTTTCCTTTTCTCCGTACCATACTTCCTTGACTTTACCCTCTATCTTTTGTTTTTTTAATTTTTTTCTTGTTTTTTTTCTTTTTCAATATACAAAAACTTTGAAAAGTGTGTGTTGAAGTATACAATAGGTTTAGTTACACAATATACAACTTAATAATATGGCTAATATGGCTAGTTAGTATTTGGTACAAATTTAAGTACTAAACCCCCAAACACCAAAAGATGAGGAATTCACCAGAATTGTGGATATATTCACCAGAACAAGTGTTTTACTAGAAAGAATACTAGTATTGACTATTACCGAGAATCAGCACGGAGATGCTCCCTAAGTTAGTATTTACTAGTATACAATAGTATTGACTAGTATGGAGTCTCGATCTTGATCGAGATCCTTATGAGGATATGCTTAATTATATATCAAGTCCTCCATATAGATTCTAGAATACTTGAATCTACAAGCCTATACAATATCATCTTATGTAGTACCTTCAACAGTATCAATTAGTTTCTAACCTATATATCACAATTAAAATCAAAGTTAATGTTGGAATAGTAGTAATTTCATTACAGTAAGTTAACTTTACTTATAGTAAAGTTAACTATACTGACTGCGAATTGAGTGTATTGTTTTGTGGGTTTACTGTATTGACTACAAGTCAAGTATAGTATGCGCCCACTTTAGACTAGATCATGCGCTAAGCAATTAGCCATGCAAGTTACTATACAGACTGGTTAGCGGTCTACCAAACCTAAAATAATACATCCATTATGTAACCATTGCAATACTACTATTACTTCGACCAAAGCTTTAAATCGACAACGTTACAGCGTCTAAAGGCCTATAAAGCAAAGCTTACCATCACTAATTAATAATTATTAGATTAAGCACAAATGAATTAAGTAAAAAAAAAAAAAACTACTTTCCGGTTACGCTCTACGTCAACGTTAAGGTAAATGAATTTTTTTATAAAGGGTTCTATTGCTATGTCAACTGTTTATAGGTAGGAAAAAGGAAAAATTCCAAATGCGTCTACTATTTACAGGCACTTAAAAGTAACAACATATTCTTATCACTGAAAACACCAAAAATTCTTCATTGATCTTTCCTAAAACCGTTCAAATTGACCTCTAAAAGTCTCAAAATTCATTAAATTAGCAAAAGACTAAGTTAATACTTTTACAACTATTACTATTCAAAAAACAATCAAGTCCCACAGCTTATAATTTTCAACCTCCGACCTTTACCAATAATAAACGACTTTTAATATGACCCTATACACTAAAATTTGGCCCTTAACACCAAATTTTCCCTTTACTTTACTTTTTCGGTTCCCCTTTACCACTTTAATCGTCAACATCGCTAGATTGAACGAAGTTACCAAGTCGTTCCAAAAAAAACACGTTGTGTGACTTCATGCTAAATCCCAAAATCCCTCACACAAACCACTAAGTTCCACGTTCTATACAAACTAAAACTTGAAAATAATGACCGTAAACGCTTACTTTAAAACCATCGTAGACCCTATTATAAAGGAAGAAATTAGAAACCTTGAAAATACATTCGTTAAATACTATAAATATAATATATAGTTTACAAATACCGACCAAAATTTTACCCCCAAATACTTAATCGACTACATCAGTCAATTCATTGTCAATTCGAACCCTTAATGTCTAAACACCGGTATTGACGCAAATTACAACTTCACATAATATTTTGAAAATTAATTTTAAAGCATATGAAAAAGGATATAAAGCCAGCCAAAATCAACCCAAGAAATAAACTCCTTAACCGTAATATCTTCGTCACTAATAAAATCGGAAAAGAGGAAAACTTAGCTAATGTACTTTACCAATACTCCATAATGAATAAGGAAATGAAAGACTTGGAAATTAAAGGTAAAGATATCGTTGGCGATAATATTCCTCAAAATCCTCAAACTTATTTCCAAAGTTATATCTAAGATCAAATTCTTTAACCCCTTTTACCCAACAAGTTTAACGAGCTAATGCTATTAGCTGATAGAAACCAATGAACACACGTAGGATAAACCTTTAAATCTATCAATTAATGAAACAGGAACCTCGCCGAACTCCTCAACAACAATAAAATTAATATCAAATACCCCGTAAAAACCCTCAAGTTCTTTTTTCCCAAACCCTTTAAAACGTCCCTAAAAATTTACAAATGCTCCAAAGAAAAGCTTTCCACAATGAATACGCCTACAAAAATAAGCCACTTATAGATCCTATCATAGGAATTTATCCTTCGAGCCAAACGACTCGAAATTACCCTTATTAACGCAATTTGAAAACATCAGAAAACACCATTAATAAGTGGATCAACTATCGCGACCTCCCTCCCAAACCTGGTAAAATAGTCAATATTAACTCTAAGTTTCTTACAGACTTCTCCAAAATCTGGAACAATACAGAAAAGTATAATGGGAAGCTCTATAATTTTCTCGACACGAAAAAAATGCTCTTTTTGAATATTTGCAATTAAATAGAGGTTCCTTCTTCAGATTTTCACTAACTATTCCCTAAAGTACTCACAAATGACTTCAGGAATTACTATCTAACCTTCCTAATGAAAACAAAAACTTTTTTGCGAAGTTTATAACTATATAAAAAGCTATTTTGAGTACAATGTCCACCTTATATAATACTATACGTACCAGGATACTATGAGGGAAATGACTATTATAGCTAAGAAAAAAGGAAAGAAACAACAATGGATATTCTAAACCAAATGTTTAACTAGTTGATATTATACTAGCAAATAATAGAAAAAGTGAATGCTAAAGAAGCCACGCTTCGCGAACAATTACGGGTAACAGTTACACGTGTCCACAAATTAAACTACACCTAAAAACGCCTAAGTTCCATTTGTAAGGGGTTCTTCAACCATTTAAGATCCTCTTTTACGACTATAATAACCCGTACGCCATACTCGGTCGACATGTATTTTAAGCTGATGATTTCCGCGATTATAATAAAAAAAATACCGTACGATAATTTACTATATCGATCGTAAGTACGCATTAAGGCACCGATATTCTAGCCTAAAATCCTTAAACTACAAGCTACAGCTATACTAGCGCTAACGGGAGCAAGACTTAAGCGGACCTGTTAACCGTAAGAACTTTCATCGTAATAGTAACAATAGGTATTAGATTTGTATCAAGTCCGGCAATTAGTCGACACGCTACTCTGTGACGAAGAGTAATAAACGGCAAACGATACACTGCAAACAATACTCTTTTACTTCCAAGCGAGACTACTTAAACTATGTTATAAATTATAAGGGGAAAAGGGGAAAAAATACACCAAAGCAAATTATATAATAAGAACAAAAAAGAAAAAAAGTTGTCTTAGCAAACTAGAAAACTATAAATATATTAAAGCTAACAATCTGATTAATTGGCATAGTTAATATCACAGTTAAGCTAAAGTTCTTTATAAGTCTGTAATACGAAACTTTTTTGTAGAAATTGATAAAGTTGAAACTCGAACCTGTGTAGTAATTATGATTTATTTAGCTGTGAAATTGGTAGATGTATGACCAGTTAACGAAAGCATGATTCAGTGGTAACCGGAAAAGATTGGTCGACCACACTAGCGTACGCGCACAAAACAAAAATCCGCCAGTATTAAGATAATAGTAATTACAATATATCAAGTCAGCTTTACTTACAGTCACATTAAATATACTAATTACAAGTTAAATGTATTTTTTATGAGTCTACTATATTAACTACAAGTTAAGTACAATATACGCCCACTTCAAACTAAGACACGTGCCAAGCAATGGATCACACAAACTACTATGCAGACTAGCTAACAGTCTGCCAAACCTAAAATAATACATCCACCACTTAACTATTGCAATACTACTGTTAATTAAACCAAAGCCTTGAATTAATAACATTGCAACGTGTAAAGGACTATTAAGTAAGGACTATAGATAGTTGAGCATAAAATCTTTAACCTACTACATTTTTTCGCAGGCTATATAAAATGAAAATTTCAATTTAATAGGTATATAAATTAACAATAACTTTTTTTGAACTACTAGTTTTATAACATTGAAATAAAAACCAATTTAAAACTTAAAGTTTTGGAATTAGAAGCTTGTTAAAACTCTAGTAAAGGGTAATCATTTTTACTTTAATGGATAGTCAATCCATATACATAATGTTAATAATATTTACTTCAGTTTCCGTTAAAAACGCCAACATGTTAACTTGACCATAATTGATAAACATGATATTGCGAGAGCTTAAATATATTTGGAATAATGTATTTGTAACAGTCACATCACTGCTTTATGCTGATAACTGGCCTTTTGGAATCTATCGATTATGGCATAAACACAAAACCCAACGGATAAGTATTTTAATAGACTCAATAAATGGTTGGAATGAAGAATAAAGAATTTGAACCGTGGGAGTGACATGGTCCTGATGAATTTATTAAAGGCTAAGTGAATAATATTCACGAATGGCTCTTTTCACAAACAACATAAGCTTATCGTCACAAATCGGATTCTTTATAACACTCGTTAATAAAGATAGGCAAGAAGGCAAGTTCAGCATCACTGAAAACCTAGTTTATTAGACCTCATTCAAGTATAAGAAAATCACGCGAAACATATTAACGTTGAAGTTTTACGACATAATAACCGGTTTCTTTATAGTTATAATAATATAGAAAATCCTTACCATCGTTACCAGGTAATTAAGGATTCCACTTATTCTGATAATAACCTGTACTAACTAAAAAAAAACCTGTTTAAATACCTTTTTAAACTCGGAATTACCAGTGAAAAACATATGATAATCGACATAATGGCACTTCATAAAACCGAAAAAGGCTAGGAAATTAAATAAATCCTGTAAATTTATAGTAAAAACAATCACAGTACTACTATAACAAAGTCATTATAAAACTAAACCCTTAAAAGATTTATAAATAACAATAAGTTGACTATGCGCATTAAGGGCTACGTTGATATGCCACCTAATAAGGTTAAGTCATATACTGGCAAACAAATGTATCCTAATAAATTGGAAGATTGACGAAGATATAAAGCCCACAATGGCGACTTGATTAATTATTATAGTTAAGTTAAGAGTTTATATTAATTTGTAGCATAAAACTTATTTTAGAAAATTGATAAAGTCGGAACTCGAAACCATAAGGCAAATAAAGATAGTTGGGAAAAATTTAGCTATAACGCTGGCAGGGGCCTGGCTAATTAAATAAAAAGTATTTCAATAATAATCTGAAACTATTAATCGACAACAATAGAGTACACGTACGAAAAAAAAAGCCGCTGACATAAAAACAGTAGTAATTGAAATACAATAAATCAACTTTACTTGCAAAAAAATTGACTATAATGATTAAAAGTTAAATATATTATTTTATGCGTCTATTATATTATCTACAAGTATAGTACAATATGAGCTCACTTTATACTAAGGTATAGGCAAAATAATTAGCCATACAAATTTGTATATAAACTAGCTAACGGTCTGCTAAACCTAAAACAATACATATATTACTTGACTATGCAATACTACTGTTACTTAGACCTATCGAATCGATAACGTTGCAACGTCTAAAGTCCTACAAATATTAAACTTTTATATATATAACCTATAATTATTACAATATTGTTTTAAGTGATAATTTTTTACAGCTTCGTCTCGATTATTTAAGTTTATTGATGAAACTTTATTGAAAAGGACTCATAATTCTTTGCAAATTCATAAACCAGAAATAAAAAGCCTTAAAGTATTTTGAAAAATACAACTTTCGTTTTTTTACATGTTAAATTAAACTATTCGGGTATAATTTATATACGAATTATCGATGGAACTTCGGTACGTACTATTATGGTTTGAATATTTTGTAATTAAAGTAATAATTATTACATTATAAATAAATGGAATTTTTGGTAGGCCTTGCCCAATAGGCATTTAGACGTTGCAATATTGTCGATTTGATTGGTCAAAGTAACAGTAGTATTGTATGGTTAGATGGTAGATGTATTGTTCTAGGTTTGGCAGACCTCTAGCCGGTCTACACTGTAATTTGTATGGCCAACTGTTTGGATTATACCCTAGAGTAAAGTACAATATACTGTACTCGACTTACACCTAATGCGGTAAATCCGCACAAATTAATACACTTGCAGTACGGTTAACTCTTACAAAAAAGTTGACCTACTATACTGTATGTAATACTATTACAATACTGGCGGCTTTTTAATTTGTGTGCGCATACCAGTCTGGCTGACCAATCTTTTTCAGTTACCATTAAATTGATTTTTCGTTAACTGGCTAGACCCCTGTTAATTCCAATTGACTTTTATACTGTATTGCACATAATTGCATATAATTTGACCCCATTTGACCCTAATTGTTCCGCCGCTCCAAGGTCTGAGTTTATTAACTCCTACTAAAAGTTTTTCCGCCACAGGCTTTTAAAAGCCTCCATTTTAACCGTATCACTTAAATAGATTACTATCATCAATCCCCTAGCAGTCTTCCAGTCTGTCAGCACATCATTATCCGCCGTCACGTGATTTGAGATTTCCGGGCAGCCTATTAACGTAATCCTCAATGCATATAGTTAGCGCATTACTATTTACAAACTTTTCCAGGGCTTTGTTTGGTGCCGCCTTCATTATAGCATCTGCGGGGTTATCTTTGCCATCGATTCATCGGAATTACTTAATCTCCCTCCTTTATTAGGCCCTACGAAGTGGCATTACGTCGATTATTAGGCGTTTTTCGCTGGTGGTTTAGAGCTTTGAAAGGTATTCGAAAAGGCTTTTTAATTTGATATAGATTACTACCAGGATAAGAGGAATTTTAAGTTGCCTGGTAATAAGGTTAAGGGTTATTTCTAGTGCTATTCCTATATTAAAGTCTGTTATTATCTTATAAACCTCCGATATTAGCATGTTTCATATAATCATTTTATATTTTACGAAGGTTTGGTAGATTAGATTACTGATGATATTAAATTTACCTTCCTGTTTATTTTAGTTAATAATGTTTATTAGGACGCCGATCTGTAAACATAAGTTGGTGTTATTTGTAAAAAACTCATCCGTGAAGATTATTACCTTGACATTCGACAGGTCTATTGGAACCATATTAATTCCGTGGTCCAAGTTTCGCATTTGTTACTCTAGTCTTTCATTTAGCTGATTAGAGTCTTTATCCGTTGATTTTTGTGCTTACGTTATGATGAAAAGGTCGTAAGAGGCTTCCAGTTAGTATAAAGTAGTAATATAGATATTTCGAGTACGTTATTCCAAGTACCGTTAATCTCTAGCCTTGTTAGTTTTGTTAATTGTAGCCAAAGTAGCGTTTTAACCCTTTTGGCGAAAGCTAAGGCCGGTATTAATACCAAGTATACGGATTAACGATTTATTAAAGTTAAGTTGATTTCCTTTTATTAATGTCGTTACCGGCTTATAATTTCAGAACTTGAAGTTCTTAATCATTTGCTGTTTCAGTATTATAAAGTTAGTCGTTCCGATGCAAAGGGTATCATTAGTTTGTATACCTATTATGCCAAAGTCTTTCTCTTACGTTACCAACAGGTAAGGGTTATACGTTAAGGATTTTATCGTTAGCTATAATTTGAATTACAACTAGTAGGTTAGAAACTAGTGGACGCCTATTTTAGTTAATCCGTATAGTGGTTTGATATAACGTATTATCGTACCTAGAGGATAAATGGCACGGAATTCCTATAGCAATTTTAGCAATACGATTTGTTATAGATTTGTTATTAATTACATCTAGGCTTACGTTATATTATGGCTATTAAGCACGAATTTGGCTTTAGTATTAGTTAGCGAACTTATTACCAAAACGACCACTAAATGTTGCTTGATTTTCTAAATCGTTGGCGATTGCGTAAAGATCCAGTTTTTTCCTTTATTACTATATCCTTAAGTGATTAGACGTGGTTTTTCATACGGTTACCCCGTGGTTTTACCTTTAACCTCATGGATAATCCTTAACTTAAAGATCGTAATATTTGGATCTTAAAGGTTGAAATCAATTTTCGATACGAATTATATAACCTTTCGAGTCAATAGGCCGTTAATCTTGACTTTGTCGTCCTTTTTAAAAGGTTTTCTAGAGGTTTTAATAATCCCTTATACTCGGAGCTTTAGTGTTAAGTCTTCGTTATCCTTTTCTTTCCTGCTTACTTAAGTAGTATTGTAAATACGGCCCAGTATGTATTCCTAATCTTTAACGTTTTTCTTTTTTGGAGGTTGTTCGCGTTGACGGCTTTTTATTGGCTTATCGATGACAGTTGGAGGAGGTTCGTATTAGCTCGGTCGCTGGGCTTAAGGAGCTTAAGGGCTATTATCTTTAGTAACCCTAATGTAAAGTTTGACCTAAGTAGTTCGGAAAGGTATAAGATCGTTAATAGTTTTAACAATTACTTTAAATTTTGTAATACTTAATATTTTGTACATGCTTTTCTACTTATATGGCTTCCGTTATACGAGGACTTTACTTTATAACGGTAAGGTAAATACGTCGATTGTTATAAGGCCGTTTCTAGTGTTAAGGGTATTATTGATTTGGTGGCGTGCTTATTCTTTTCGTAGTTCCCTCAAAGCTTTGCTATAAGCAATAACACGCTTTTGAATACTTTCTGAGGATGGAGATTCACTTACCAGGCGTGGGTACATTCTAAAGATTAGGAGTGTTAGTACCAAGCCGTTAGGGCCTACAGTATTATTTAAACCTTTTACTTCTATTTATAAACGTGCCTCCGGATTTATAAATCTTTAAATTTTTAATGTAAGGATACTATATATTCGGTGAAATAGGGCGTTTACTTTTTCAATTTTTCCAATGCTTTAGTGCGCTTTTACCGGTACTTATTTGCATTGGATACCAATTATCTTAGTATCTTTTTAAAATTTCACCGTAGCAAAGTTTATACCTATATCGTGAACGATGACATGAAGTGGACTTAAGTAAGTATTAATTTACAGCATGTTTAAAGTTTTTTTATATATCTTTTGTTAAAAGAGACTTTAGAAACTTAGCTCCTTGAAAAAAGATTACATAATTAATGACTTAAAGGACAGACTTGTTATTAATTAAAATATATTAAAGAATATTCCATGGTTAAAATATCTATTGTTTTTAGTATAAAATTCAATTTCTGGGGGGGCTTGGGTGTGCGTTTGGCAGTGATAGCAAAGCTTTTTAATATCTTTTAAGGTAATGTATTACATATAGTTATGCTTTGTAGACTTTAGGACTTTGTATAGCTTGTTAACGGTTGGGTAGTTAAAGCGCTAGTGTAATTGACGTATTTCCAGTTTCGTTAGGTTTAATATTACTGTTTTCGGGGTTTAAAGGTAAAACTATAGGTACTACCACTTAAAGGAGAATGAAAACCTTTGTCCGTTTTTAACTAATTTTTTTATGTTAACATCGATGTTGATGCTGAGGGTTTTTATATCCTTTAAGTAAAAAAAGGGAAAAAGTAGGAGGTTTAAAGATATTGAACTTAATTGCTCTTATAACAGTTTAAATTACCGTTGTACCTAGTAAATATAGTTATTCGTTTAGTTTAAAGTTAACTTTAGCTTTGCTAGTATCGTGGCGATCAATTTTAGTAGTTATAGTATTTTCTCTCTGCATTGTCACATACTACGAATAGCATTTTGTAAAGTACTTTTTTGCCCTTGTGTCTAGTATAATACCTTGAAACGTATGGTCCTCGTAACGATCGCGAAGGTTAAAGGTATGTACAGGTTTAGGGGCTTAGGTAGGGTAAAGATAAGGGTTTTTACTACCTAAACGGTACAGGAAAACGTGGTCGGCTAGTTACTGGGCTATATTAAAAGCAGTATCTTTGTGCTACTTAATTTGCTTAGGGGCGTTAGCGATATTAATTGGCTTATCGCTTTTAAAGTCCGCGATTTGATTGAAATAGTCCTGTTTAAAAGTAGTAGGGTATTAGGCGTGGTACATTATTTTCCTATTATTATGCTAGGTAGAGGGGTGTCGAGTTAACTAATAGCTAGACTTGTTATAAATTTAATCATTCTTATTACTATTAAGACGATAGTGCTGGCGGTTAGTCATTATGCGTAAAGCTTGGTCCTATTGGCGTTAACGTTGTTGATGTTTCTAGTCTAGGACCGAGATCGATAGGCCAGACTTTAGGTGTTGTGGACGCCCGTACTTGGGGTCGATGTAGTTGACTACCGTAAGGTTTTTTTCATTTACATTAATAAAATTGCTAGCTTGGGAGTATATATTAAGCGAGTTTTGTATTCGTGTCATTATAGTGACAAACGAGGAATGTAACTGGTTAAAGAAGCCTTCTCAGGTGGTATCTGGATGTTATAAGGCGTATTTGAACTCACTAACGCCAGTAACTTCTGCCTGTACCTGCTTACGAAGTGTGGCTTCACCAATGTGGGCTTTTTCCATTTCCTTTTGAAATAATATCAGCTTGTGAAACATTTGATTAAAAATATTTATTAGCGTTTTCTCCTCTTTTTTTCTTGTTATTATTATAGTTTACCGCCTGGTATCCTAGTCTGTATGGTATTACGCGAGATGGACGTTGTATTCGAAGTAGCTCTTTATATTATTGTTAATTTTGCGAAATGTTGTGGCTTCAGTAAAGAAGGTCAGATAATAGTTCTTGGCATGCCTTATAAGAATTTCGGGGAATAGTAAGTGAAAACCTGAAGGTAAAACCTTTATTTATTTGAAGATGTTTAAAAATGGTATTATCTTAAAGCAGAGGAGGTTTTAAGGCTTTCTGTTATAATTCTTCGCATTATTTTATATTTTATCGAGTCTATAAGTAGCTTGTAATTAATATTAACCATTCTGACAGGTTTTGGAGGAAAGTCGCGATAGTTATCCTAGCTTTCAATGGTATTTCCTGTTAGTTTAAGCCCTAGAGCTTTTGAAGTATAGCGATAAAGGTAATTACTAGTCGCCTAGCCCAAGGGGTAAAGTTCTATGGTAGGACCTGTGGTAGGCTCCCACGCATAAGCGAACGTGAATGGAGAAGGGTCTTAAGGAGCTTAGCGATTGAATTGTTAAGGGGCGATGGGTAATTAACGGTTCTGGGAGGCTTAACGGTTTTGCTTAATCGACTTATGTAAAACATTAAAGTTAATACCTCTGGCCGCATTGGCGGCCCTTACTTTATGCGTTTTTCCACAGCTAAGGTCATACTCCACATTATCACGTAATGGTAGTTGGTTACCGAGTAGGTTAATATATTATCGCCCGCATGTAAAGAGGTTTGACTTAGTTAAGGGTAGAGGGAAGGTCCTTCATATCGCGTGTAAGGGTGTTGAGGTTCCTTAATACCTTTTCTTTTAGGTTGTAGGTCTTAGGGGAATTTTTCAAGCTGATTTAGGTTAAATAAAATCTTTGCTAGCCTAGTAGAGCTCTTTTCTGACACTTAGATCCTTCGGCGTTTAATTTTTTCATTTAGCGTGGATTTAATAGTTTTTTGAATCTTTTTTTATATGTTAATAGCCCAGTCGTCGAAGAAATTACGGTATTTGCGGAATATACGGCTACTACGGTTACGTTTTTCGCTGCTATCTTGTTTAACGATATAGTTGCCGATGAAGTTAACCAGTTGTTTTTTAGTTGAGTTTTTGTTGACGTCTTCGCTTTAAAGGTCACAGTTATAAACTTAATAAAGACAGTTCCAAGGGCTTTAATTGTTTTTTTCCTGTCGGGGTAGGTAATGGCTTTAAAGTAAATGTTGGCGGTAGATATCTTGGCGTTTTGGCTTATGTAGGACGCGTAGAGTAAAGGACTTGGTGATTTTGGACGTAAAGTTATGTGGAAACTTGGCGATTTAGCGTGGGGTCGCGTAATGTAGCTTTTTCAACATAACTTGGTGTTTTCGCTTCAAGTAGTAAACATGACGATTGAAGGGACGTAGGTAGTAAAAAAGAGTAAAATAGGGTAAAGATTTTATATAAAAGATGAGGTCTAAGGTTGTTATTGTTGGTGTGGGACGAAAGTTATTTGTTGTAGGCCGTGGGACTTAGTTGTTTTTCTTATAGTAGTATCACTTGAAGTAGTACTGACTTAGTTGTTTAGCAACTTACCAAACTTTGTGAGTTTTGACAGTTAATTTTAACGTTTTTAAGAAAGGTTAATGAAAATTTCTTGGTGTTTTTAATAGCGATACCGTCGTTACCTCTAAGTTTCCGTTAAAATCGACGCAATTTAGAAGTTTTATTTACTTACTTCCGTGAAAACCGACGTAGCAATAGAGGCCTTTCTCAAGAATCTTTCCTCTACCTCAGCAGACGTTTGACTTAGAGAGTAACCGGAAAGTAGCTTCTTCTTTTACTTAGCTTATCTGTGCTTAACCTAATGAACACTGATTAGTATTGGTAGGTCTTACCTAATAGGTCTTTATACGTTGTAACATTGTCGATTCGATTGATCGAAGTAATAGTATTATTGCATAGTTAGAGGGTGAATGTATTGTTTTAGGTTTAGCAGACCGCTAGCCGGTCTGCACTGTAATTTTTATGGCTAACTACTTGGCCCGTGCACTAGAGTGAAGTTCAGCGTACTGCACTCGACTTACACTCAATGCGGTAAGTCTGCACAAAGCAATACACTTGAAGTACAGTTAACTTTACTTACAGTAACGTTCACCTACTGCACTGCATGTAATACTATTCCAACAGGAACATATTAAACAATATAGATGATAAATTGAAAGTTATGAATTATATAAACTACTGGTTAATTCCTACTTCTTTATATATATAAGAACATTAGTTTATACTATTTATATCAATAAACACCTTATTCGTCACTTAACTCAAGTCACAATAATTGTTATTAGATTTACTAACGTAGTACATAATAATGAATTGTATCGCATTATATTACAGTAAAAGGCTATAATACTAAAGATTTTACTTTTATTTCTATGGATGTAAAAACTAACAGGTATTAAAACCAATCAAAACGTATAATACTAATGACTTTGAATTTTTGTAAATATATAAATATTAATTCAAAAAGCAATAAATACGAATTAATTAGTTAACTTCTTACGATACAACTTATAATTTCTTCATATATATAAATATACATTTTTCCGTTTTATATAATCGCTATATGTAAAGCTTTAACTTAAAAACAACCTTAACGGTTTTGATAATCGTCTTCAATTAAACGTTGAATAGCGCCGATGCTATTTCTTCATACCGCGTTAACAACCGCTATGTGATGTGTTCTCTCCTACTGAACACGTACTTCGTATTACCACAGATAGGAGTTGGGCTACCTGACAAATTAGTAAGTTAACTATCATCGAAAAATGAAAAGTTATGACTGGAAATGGTAAAAATTTAACTTAATTGAGGATTGAGGTGTGGTTCCTTCAAACGTATATAAAAGTATTATTAATCGCTAGTAATACACTTTCCCTCTCTTTGTAAATCATAAAGTTAAAAATATTAAGAATAATCCTTTAATTATACTAATTCGAAAAGGGGATTTACTAATTCGTTTATAATTTTATCTAAAATAAAAATCCTTCTTGAATAAATGTTCATTCTTGATTTAACGTTAACTCTATATTAAATTGTTTTCCACATATTAATAGTCCAGTTGTTCAAAACTTATTAATGTTAGAAAAGGTTTAAGTACCATGAACGAATTCTTCACCAGCATCTGAGTCAAAAATATACCATCTGAAAAAATTGGCTAAGTATTTTTCATTAAACTTTTCGTTAATACTTTTACCCTATATATTTTCATTATAATATTTAATGAAAAGGGATGCGAAAGTCACAATTGCCTTCAGCTTAGTATTTTCGACAATTATCTTTTAATGTTTTTGCCAAAGAGTTAATGTTATCTTAAGTGAAGTAAGGAGTTGAAAATTTAGAAACGATGTAATGTAGTTATTTGACAGGATAAGAACTTAGAAATTTAGGCGTGAAATGTTAGGATGTGGTTATTTGTTGTGATTTAACGATCTTGGGTTTTTTGATTGTCATAATAATCTCAGCATATTTACTGACGTACTTAATGAACGATTTAAAAATGTAGGGTAAGAAAAATTAATGTAGAAGGTAAGGTTTGAGATTGTAAACTATTTATTACTAAAGTTGTTATTTAATATAAATGTATTTAAATTATCAATTTTTAATTGCGATTTGTAGTAAAAGTAAGACTAACGATATAGCTCTTTGCCAAATATTAGGATTTTAACAACTTGATTGTCACTTTGAAACGATTTAAACCTTGTAGTAGCTAATTTCAACAGTTTTCTTAAAAAATAGTTTAATGAAAATTTAGTGTTTTCAATAGCGATACTATCACCACTTCTAAATTGCCATAAAAATAACGTAATCCAAAAGTCTTTTCTACTTATTACCGTAAAAAACTGACGTAGCTAGTAAAAGCTTTTCGCAAAAATCTTTCCTTTACTTTAGTATTACATAAAGCGTAAACGTAAATAGTTTCTTCTTCTACATAACTTATTTGTATTTAACCTATTAAGCACTGATTAATATTTCTAGGCTTTTAGACGTTGTAACGTTATCGATGTGAAGTGTGGTCGAAGTAACAACAGTATTGCAATAGTCAGGTGGTGGATTGTTATTACTTCTAAGTTTAGCAGACCGCTAGCTAGTCTGCATACAACTTTCTTTATACGGTTAAGTGCTTAGCCCATGCCCTACAATGAACTGGGCACTCTACAGCAATTGACTGGTAGTATTGCAGTCAACTTTGGCTGCACTGCATTTGAACGCTATTTCAACAATATATAACACAAGTGCGTTAAGATTAAAGTTATGTATTAATATTGAGTATTAACATTACCTATCAATGTCACGTGTTAATGAAAATTTATTGATGTATGTGTTGGTAGGCCTTACCTAATAGGCCTTTAGACGTTGCAACATTGTCGATTCAAATCATGGTTGAAGTAATAGTGGTATTGCATTGGTTAAGTGGTGCATTTATTGTTCTAGGTTTAGTAGACCGCTAGCCGGTCTGCACAGTAATTTGTATGGCCAATTGCTTAGCCCTTACCCTAGTTTGAAGTGCAGCGTACTGTACTTGACTTATACCCAATACGGTAAGTCTATAAATAATACACTTAACTTGCAATACAGTCAACTTTACTATAAGTAAAGTTGACTTACTATACTGTATGTAGTACTATTTCAATACTAGCGGCTTTTTAGTTGGAATATGCACGCTAGTGTAGCTGACTAATCTTTTCCGGTTACTATTAAATTACCTCTTCGTTAACTGGCTAGACTCCTATCAATTCCAGTTGACTTTTATACTAAATTGCACTCAATTGTATGTAAATTAACCCTATTTAACCTTAATTACTCCATTGCTCCGAGGTCCAAGCTTATTAATTCCCACAAAAAATTCTTCCGCCACAAGCCTTTATAAATATCCACTTCAACCGTACCAATTAAATAGGTTGCCATCGTATACTTTATTTCCTTAGTAGTCCTCCAGTCTACCAGTACATCCCCAGTTGCTAGCACGTAACTTAGGCTTATCAAACGGCTTATTAACGTAGCTCTCGATACGTATAGTTAGTCTATTATTATTTACAAACCTTTTTAGGGCCTTATTTATTATTGCCTACATTATAACATCTGTGTGATTATCTTTACCGTTAATCCATTTGAATTCTTTAATCTCCCTACCTTTGTAGGTTTTACGAAGTATTATTATATCGATTATCAGTTGTTTTTCGCTAGTAATTCCGAGCTTTAAAAAGTTTTTGAAAAGGCTTTTTAAATCGGTATAAATTACTACCAGAATAAAAAGGAATTTTTAACTGCCTAGTAGTAATATTAAGGGTCTTTTACAGTGTTATTCCTATGTTAAAACCCGCTATTATATCGTAAACCTTCGAAGTTAATACGTTTTGTATAATCATTTTACACTTAACGAAGGTTTAGTAAACTAGGTTACAGATAATACTAAACTAATCTTTATATTAGAATAGCAGTCAAATGCAGTAAAGTTAAGTTAATCTTACTGTAAGTAAAGTTGATTGTACTGACTGCAATATTAGCTGTAGTTTGTGGGGATGCACTGCAAATGCAGTATAGTAGGTGCCTACTTCAAAGTGGGGCACAAGCCAAAGTGTTTGGCTATACAAATTAGTATGCGGACCAGCTAGCGGTCTGCCAAACTTAGAACTTACACACATCAATCAACAATATTAGTGTAATACCAGTTACTTCGACCACAGTGATTCGAATCGAATACGTTTCAAAGATAAAAGCCTACCAACACTGATTAGTGCTTATTAGGTTAAGCAAAAATTAGCTAAGTAGAAGAAGAAGTTACTTTCCGGTTATTATACTTTATGTTGCGGCTAGGGTAGAGGAAAGATTCTTGTAAAGAGCCTTTACTATTGCGTCGGTTTTAACGGCAGTAAGTAGAAAAGACTTTTAGACTACGTCGGTTTTAACTGTAGCTTAAAGGTAGCGATGGTATCGCTATCTAAAACATTAAGAAATCTTTATTAATCTTTTTTAAAGACGTTGAGATTAACTATCAGAAATTTTAAAATATGTTAAGTTGGCAAACGGCTAAGTTAATACTACTGCAAGTGTTACTATTATAAGAAAAACGACTAAGTCCTTACGCCAAATAATAAATAACCTTCGCTTTTAACCTTTACTACCAATAACGACCTCCGACCGTATTACTTATGCCAAATCTCTGCTTATACTTCGCTTTTTTTTATTCCCTTTACATTACATCAATCGTTAAATTCGCTGTTCAGAGCGAAAACACGAAGAATTACCAAGTCACGCTAAGAAAGTTACGTCACGCAACCTTTCGTCAAGTTGCCAAATTCCTACGCGACTTCACACCAAAACACCAAGTGCTCCACGCTTAAAATCACCAAGTTACGCCCTATACGTCTTACCACGTCCCCTATAAGCCAAACCGTTAAAATAGCTTCAAGTTAGGTATTAATGGAGAAAGTTAAAGCCCTCGGATAAGTTTTTACCAAGTGTTACAACTACGATTTTTGGGGATACAATATTAATAAAGAATTGACCGAAAATCATTTAACCAACTTTGTTGGCTGCTTTATTATAAAATATATCACCGATGAAGATTATAACGACGTATTTTTCAAAGTCCGTAAATTCTTTAAAGACCAGATACTTAATATGTGAAAGGTAATTCAAAAGATTATCAAATCTAAATTCAGGATTAAACTTGAATACCAAGAGATCTACGTATTAAAGGGTAACCTTACCAGATTAGCGAAAACCCTTTTCGAGCTGGTATAGCTTAAAGAATTCCTAAAAGACTTACAGCCGAAAGAAGAAAGGATTGAGAAATTACAAAGCTTATATATAGGCTTTAAGGGACCTCCTTTTTAACCTTCGCTAAGCTAGGCCTTTTCGCATATTGGTGATAAAAATCACATTAACCTGATCGGCAGTCTCGTACCCCTACATAATAGCGTAAATTACGTCTTAAACGGCGGTTGAAAGCGTAAAGAAAAGGCTGCCAACGCGGTTAGAGGTATTAATATTAGTGCTTTACACCAGTCTATTAAGTAAAAGCCTTACCGAATCCCTTAACACTAAAAGGATTATCGCTAACCTTTCCACGACAGACGCCACCAGGCCTATTTCCCCTAACTTTTTAAACGCGTTCAGTTCCAGTAGCCAAATTAAGGAAAGACCGATTTTACATGCAAGCTTACTATGGGCACAACTACTGGCTTTTTTCTTCCAAACTTAGCTAGGGGAAATTATCCTACCTATTAATACCAATAACAGCCTTAGTTTTTTCCCCAGTCAGGCGAAGACTACGACTAATATATTACACTTTCTCCTCGACGCGTCCCTATATAAAATACAAACTATATAGCAATTACCACGTTCGTTAGGATTTAGGACAGAAAGGAGAAGTATAACGGTAAGCCATAAAACCTCCTCGACATCAAATTACGCCTATTTTTCAACATTTGCCGCTAAATAAGAGTTAAGTTGCCAGGTTTTTATTCTCTGTTTCCTAGTATCCTTATTGACCAAGCTAAGGACTATGTTATGACACGAACTGCAGTTGGATCCTCTGACGCTGCATGTTCCCCACTACGCTTACAAAGCACATTTCCCATGTACGGCACGGCAATTGGACAACGGATGACTCAGCAGAAGTCACGTGACCTGGATCACTTGGATCACCTGGATCACCGGCTCACTTGGATCACTTGGATCACCACCAGTGATCCCGCAAACCTCATACTGGAGCATCCCCAGTATGGGTACCAACTGAAGGAACTAGATATAAGGACATGGTCATCACCACCTTAGATAGCTTCATTAGATAGTTCTTCAGTTGTCAATCTAAGTATTCAGTCTACACACCTGAATAGCCTAACGGCTTCTGATCATCACTCGAACACAGTCTTGATATTGCACCTTTGTTACCTCTGCTACCTTACTGCTAACATAAACCCTCTGAACACCTTCTACATACTCACGGGTATTTAGTGTGATCATTACAGACTACTACCTCTAATACTCAACGAATTATACCTTTTTCCGTAAAATCTACGATGGTATAAAAGGCTACTTTAAATACGATATTAACTTTACTTTATATTATATGGACTAGAATATTATTAAATGGTCCTATATATTAGATTATAAAAATAAGTTGGAAAGAAAAATGGATCTTTTAAATCAAATGCTTAACAGGCTAATACTTTGCCAATAAGTAATAGGGAATATGAAAGCTAGCGAAGGCACTTTACACCAGCAAGTCCGGTAAGTAGTTACGGGTTACAGAAAGTTCGAATACGATTTATAATGTTTTAATGCCACCTGTAAAAAGTTTTTTAGCCAATTAAGTTCCTCGTTAACGACCGTAATTACTCGAGTCTCCGGCTCAACTAGTATGTAACCATAAGCTTCGAAATTCAGTAACGAAGAAAATCCTTTCAGTTTGTACTACATTAATACGGTATGGACGACTCGGAAAATACGGTTAATAAAAGGTCTAGATCTTTATCTATGAAAAAGGGTATTTATTTTTTTAAAAATCTTTAAATCGACTAGAAAAATTTAATTTAAACGTTGAAAAATGTTGAATTTACGGTAAATAAGGCTATTGGTTAACACGCTACAATTTCAGCGAATGTAATGCAAAACAGGTGATATATGATAAGTAATATCTCTTTACTTTAAAATGGGACTAAATAAAGCGCGTCACCTAATTCGAAAAAAGTAAAGTCAAGGAAAAGAAAAATAAGCCGAAAGCTATCGGCTAACACAAAGATACTAATACTAATACCGTTACTGGCCTGAAAGCAACATAATAACTAGCCCACTACGTATTCTTATACCGCTTTATAAGTATACGCCCCTACCGCCATTATAACGATAAAGACCCTAGTTCTACACAATTTTTACCATTTAAAACCGGTACGCAAAGCAGGTTTTTGAGGGGATTATACCGGATATAGGGGCCGTACGGTACTTAACAGGAGGCTATTCGTAGTACATCATATTGTGGAAGGATATGGATACTGCTACGGAACTTAACCACGCGAATGCTGGTAAGACAAGAGTTGGCTTTGGCCTTAGGAAGGAGATATTTTTACTAAGATCGACGATATTAAAAATTATGGTTAGCCCTATTATTTTCCATATCTTGAAATCTCTTACCCTCTTCCTTCTTTATCTTAAAGATATAAAAAACCTTGGCGTTAACGTTAACATTTAAATTAATAAACTGATATATGTTAAGACCGGTAAGAGGTTTTTACTTAGCTTTAAGCAGGGTGATTCTTGATTTTATCTTTAAGGATTAAAGGTATTTATATTAAATAACGGAGTTAGAACTTCGTTAATCATATCGTAGGTTTTACCCCCCGACAATTAATAAGTTTTACAAGGTTTTAAAAGCAACTGATTAGAAAGATGTGGATTTATGAGTATTAAAGGTAGTTAAACGCCTTTGCCACTATTACCAGATATACTTACAAGCTCCTTTAAAATTTAAATTCACGTTAAAAAAAGATTAAGACTTTAATTCTAAAATCTTTATAAACGTGTTTTACCTAGACGTTAAACTAGTATTATACGTTGTAAACTCCATCACGGTTTTTCACGGCGTCAAATTGCTGAAAACCATTACGAAGAAGAAAATATAGGAAGTATTACGCGTTTTGTAAATTAATACGTACCTTTGCTTACTAGACGTGCTAGTTTACGATATTAGCACTAACTTTACTACGATTAAGATTTAAATTAATATAAAGTTAATATAAAGTTAATAGGAATTTAATATAAACAAGTCCTTATAAAAACCTATTAGGGTATCAGCAAGGTTAAAAAAGTATACGTACTTTTACAAAAGGCCTATGATATTCTTACACTATAAATCGAAAGATTTACAAGTTAAAAAGCACAGTTTTAAATGGCAGTAAGAGGTTTTAATAATACTGTTAGCCTTAACGGACTTATACTAACTTAGCTGGTATTTAGAGCTTACCTACATATAACACTTAAGTTGCCAACTTCATTAAGCACCCAAAATGTGTTATAGTATATACTAAAGTATTGAAGAAACTGAAGAAGAAATCGGAACGCCGCCAGTTTAAAAATACCTTTAACATCAAAAATGGACCTTTAATAACAAATGTACTTTTATTCCCTTTACAAAGTATAGTCTTTACATAATGTAAACTAGATAAATGAGATAGGCTGTATAAGATTTTAAGTATTACTAACTTAAATATGATGGTTAAAACTACTAACGGTCCCATAACTTTTCAAGCCATATAAATTAAGCCGTATAGAAAACCTATTAAGTTTAATAAAGATCCTAACGTCGATGACCTCCAAGCTAAGCAAATGAATTAGCATAACTCTTTCGAGCCGACCAATAATAAGCTGATGTAACGTCAACGGCGTAAAAAACTACCTAAGATAAAGATATACACTAAAAAGGAGGAAGATAGAGATTATAAGCCTAACAAGGTATATATAAAGGTATAGGTATTTTAAAAGGAAAAGCTTAATAGAGAACTTACCTTAAAACTATAGGTCGAAGATATTATTAATATACCAGGTAAACCTTTTAAGGAAAGTAACCAAATGAAAATTAACGACCTTCTATTATAGGAGGTTATATAATTTATACCGTTAATATAATTTAATAGCTGAAATATTACTATTTTAAAGTCGAGTATAGTCTATAAGGTTAAAGGTAAAAATACGGATCGGCCGTACAAAAAGTTACGGTTAATAGCGTAAGGATATAGTAATAAAGGTAAGAAATAAATCCTTACTTAATCGCCCATAATCCAAAAAATTAGTTAACGTTTAATCGTTACTATTGCTGCCAATTTGACTATTGGTATTAAAGGTTAGTTAATATTTAATAGCCGGGATATTACGTAAGTATACATGTAGTTTGGTACCAATCTTTAGCGAATTGTATTACTGGAATTACTACAAAAACTAAGGGATAAGTTTCCGGCTAACACGATAATATATTATATTAAGCCTCTGTACAGATTAGCTAAAGCTGGTGCCCATTGGTTTTTAACGTACTAAATACACTTTAAAAACAGGCTAGGTATATATAATGATCACACTAAATACCCGTGAGTAAATAGAAGGTGTCAGGGGGTTTATGTTAGCAGTAAGGTAGCAGAGGTAACAAAGGTGCAATATCAAGAAGATGTTTGTTCGTGCTGTAGAATGATCACTAGCCGTTAGGCTATTCAGGTGTGTAGACTGAATACTTAGATTGACAACCGAAGAGCTATGAAGGAAATACTATCTATGTGGTGCTGACCGTGTCCTTATATCCTTTATCCTTCATACCGTCTTCAGTACTGTCCTGGGTTGGATCATACTGGATCGCTATGATCCTCCGTTCTCTGGATCATCTTGGATCGCTATGATCCTTCATGATCCATCGCGTGACTTTGCTTAGTCATCATGGCTGACATAAGAGATGTTCCCCGCCTGATGTGTTAGACTTCAGGCTTCTCAGTGGCGCAGTTGCATACTGGCCCGTTTCCTGACCCAACCGCTGTCTGGGTCATGACAAGTGGTATTGCATTGGTCAAGTGGTGGATGTATTGTTCTAGGTTTGGCAGACCGCTAGCCGGTCTGCAAAGTAATTTGAATGGCCAATTGCTTGGCCCGTGCCCTAGTGTGAAGTGCAGCGTACTGCACTCGACTTACACCCAATGCGGTAAGTCCAAACAATACACTCAACTTGCAGTACAGTCAACTTTACTGTGAGTAAAGTTGACCTACTGCACTGCATGTAGTACTATTCCAACAGTATGTAAGTAAAGATGTGGAAAATTTGACACGGGTAGCCTTGTTGGAGTAGGGGTGGCCCTGTGGGCCGCCCACCGTCAATGTATCCAGATGTACCAAAACAAAACAAAACAAAAAGAAAAGTGCCAACTTCGATAAAAAGCTGTGCCAAACTCTGATCTCATACGTATTTCATGATCGGTGCCGCGGGTGCCATGCTGCCAGCTGGGATCATCACTCCTGCGACCTGGCGTGCCGCCATGGAGGATTAGATTCGATCAACCGACGTACAACGCACCGGCCCACAGATAGAGTTCCTCCAAGGTCAACTTGGTTGAGTTCTAGTAGGAACTATCACACCAGGATCAACTTGCTACCAAGTGTCCCTCTGAAGGTCAGGTTTACTGAAATAGATATGACGTGATCAGTGTAAAAGATGAGTATATCTTGAAATCCCCAGGCCTTCTGAGGGTGCCTCAGGTGAGGGTTGCCATGCTCAGCTTTACAGGTCATCGAGATTTCCTTGACTTCGGGTTGTGACACAACTTCCAGTCCACCTTTGGGCTGCTCTCCAAGGCTGCTGCATATTCCGCCTTTTTTTTTTTTTTTTTTTTTTTTTTTTTTTTCCCAATATCCTGAAGATGGAAACCAATTGATCTCAAGGTGCCCTGCACCTGCACCTCTATCACTGTGCTCACCGTCATCATAGTTGTACAGCACCCTTCAAGCTTCTCTCGGACTGTGCGTGAGGAACTTGAACGCCGCAGATATTGGTTCCACAGTGGAGAGTCAAATATGGACAGAGCAACAGAGGGTTTGCTGACGCTGGTATGAATGAATGACTTCGACCGACGAAAATGATACGCTCACCCGTGGACATTATGAAAAGCAGATGGGCGGCGAGGTTCGTCCCAGTTCCTGGCCCATGCACTTGTTCCCCGTTCTCTTCAGCCCAGCGGAGCCCTGACCTGTTTCCTCGGAGACTGCCGCACGTTCGCATTACCGGCCAGGTCTGGTCTGGGTTCTATAATACTTGCCTCCCCAACCACAGAGTACCCATCACCAGCCCCACAGCTTATAAGTTGGTCTGCGGTGATCCAGCCGGCCTCGACCGCAAACTCCACAATATCCTCTGCGCTTGAGAAGGACATGATCTCTAGCGAGGCCTCGGGATCGAGATGAGCCCAGAACTCGTGAGTCTCTTTCTTGAAGATCCTCAACTCCTTCTTATCTCCATGGTGATTAGAAATGAGATAGGTGTATAGATAGGCCAGCCAGAGGGTGTTGGTGTAAGGATGGTGGTGATGCCATGAGATAGGAGAACCGTAGACGTCTTCCTTGTACGGCTCATTGTGGGCTCGGGGCGGAAGCCATATGCGATCTCGATTGATCAGGTAGGAGCGCATTTGGCGGTAAACCTTGCACTGCTTTGCGTGGGTGCTGGTGAACAAACTCAAGTCTCGCTCAAGATCGTGTGCTATGGGTTCTGGTGCGACGGCGTCGACATCTTCGGCTCGGGAGATGCCATAGTCCAAGATGGTCACGTCGATGCCCGAGTACCCAAATTGGCACGGTGACTTGTCAAGTTTCGGTTTTGGTGGCCTGGCTTGACGGTAGCAGATGTTGCCCTCATGCAAATCACGGTGCTATGCCAAGTTAGTTTGTCGTTAGCCTGACCCAGGTACTTATGAAGAGTCCTTACCTCGAATCTGATCAGGTTCTCTGCCCTAGCGAGTGCCACAGCCACGCCAAGAAAGACATCCCAAATTTGATCCGTCGACTCGATGTCCAGATCCTCCAGCGCCGTGCCCGCATCGCCGAGTTCGACGACCAGAAAGCGCGTGTCCTTGAGATACCGGCTCGGGCTGGGGTAAAACTGCAGCCGGTCAGGGTCTTTCCTCTTCGTCTTCCTTTGAAAACTTTGATGTGTCTCTAGCAACGCCGGTGTCTTTTTTCCTTCCACGAGATACTTTTCCTTGTAGATGACGAAACCGGGAATGTCGGCCACCAGCTCAGATATGCGGAGCTCGCCCTCGAGGTCCTCCTCACTGTGTGGCTCTTCGTCGACCAGTCCGGATGTCTGCTGGGCCTTGGTCTGCGGTTTGATTGGCGATTCCAGTCGGATGACTTTGATGATGCTGGTGCCGCGCTCGTTACTGATGCGGTAGACTTCTGCGTAGGAGGCCTCTGCAATCTTCTCGATGCGGTCGCCGACAGGACATACATCCTCCCAGTCCAAGATGCGTAAACAGTCCTGCTCTTTAAGCTCTTGGAGAGGTGTGGCGATGCTCAGCCGACCGTTGTGCTTCGGCTGCTTGGGTGTTGCTGGCACTGGTTCTGGTGTTGGTTCTCGCACGGGCGAGGATGGTATAGTAGCGATGGTCCTCTTTCTAGTGGTGGGCTTCTTCCCGTCCCGGATGCTGATTTTCTTCACCTTTGCAGTGAGATCCTTAATGGTGTCGTCTGCGTCTGTGCTCCGAGAGGCGGCTGTGCTGACGGACATATTTGGATCCAGCTCGCCCAGGGCTATGTAGCCGCCGCCCAACTGAGGCTTGCGGGCCCGTTTGCCATAGGTGCGGACCGAGAGTTTTCGAGACATTGTGTCATGTGCCAGGCATGATTTGAACTGGACTGGTGCTGATGCTGTCGCTTTGAAACAGAGGTGCCGTTGGCATATGACTTAAAAAGAGTGTGTGGATGACGACCAACGAAGTACTCGTCATAGCAAAGTGACGGACCATGTTGCCTGTTTCCACAGCAACCGGTCCGGGCCGGCAACAGGGATCTCACAGCCCTGTGCAAGCCCTGTCCTCGTCTACCATGCACTATAGCACTACGCACTACGGTGGCGTACTGAAATATTCTCATCCCTGCCAGGTACCTGGTCTGTGCGAACATAATATGTGAAAGCATTCTTGGCGAGTGAGGCGCACGGACCACATACCTGAACAGGATGAGAATATTTACCCCTACCACCATAGCGCAGGGCCTCCAGGTTACATTTTCCCACGACGTCGCCATCCTGCCTCGTGCCACGACCACCGCGCAAGACAACAACCACCATGGCCGACGTCCTCAAAGGCCTCTTCGGCCGTAGCAAGCCCTTGGAAACGCAAGGGGCCACTGCAGATGAAGGTATGTGCGCTCTCAGCAGCACAACTGACACATCACCCACGTCCAGACAGCTCTCTTGACGCCGCCGAGGGGGCCCAGCTGGAGCTCTGGGCTGATCTACTCTTCCATCGCGAGACAGATTTCGCCGACTTCGCAGAAGCCGCCGACCCTACCCCAGAGCCCTTCGCTCCCGTGCACGGCGGTGCAAACCTTGATCCCAATGCGCCCGCCGCCACCGGTCTTCCCTATACGAAATGGTACCGCCTCGACGAGCGATACTCCGTCCGCGATTTCCGCGCCGAGGGCCTCATCCTCGCCTGCATCCTCTTCATCTTCGGCCTACATATCTTCGGCTCGCGCATGAACAAGAGTAAGGCCAACAAGTGGATCAGGGCCCACTCCAAGATCCTGGCCTCCGAGTTCTCCCTCGTCGGCTTCGACAATCGCGCCCGCACCACCGCAAAGGTTGGCGACGGCGACAGCGAAGACCTGGCCGAGCCTGAGAAATTCCTGAAGGAGAAGTCGCTGTTTGAGTACTCCACCTACGCCACCGGTCGCCAGAATGTCGCCTTCATGGATGCCAAGCTCACCCTGATCCGCCGCTTCAACCCGCTCATGTCCGCCGCCGAGGCTGTTTTGAGTTTGATCTGGGAGAGCTACAGCTTGACAGAGGACATGGTCGAGGTCACCGTCTACCCCTTTGATGGAAAGGAGGACATGCTGGTTGCGGGCATCCCCGGCACCAACGAGCTACGGTCCAAGGGTGGGAAGAGCACCTACGACGGCTTTGTGTGGGCCATCGTCAACAAGGATCGCATGAAGAAGGTCCGCGAAGAGCGCTTCGATGTCTCCCTGACCTTCACCAAGGACCACCAGAAGCTGCCCAACTGGTTAACTGTCATGAGCGAGAGCGCCGAGATCACCAGCCTTCTGCTGACCCCCGAGCTGGCCAAGGCCGTCGAGACTGCTGGAGAACTGTTGGACTTCTTCATTGTCTCCGACCAGCCTACCGACAGGCCCAAGACGTACGCACACGCATCCCACCCACCCCTTTCGATGATTGCCAATTTTGACAACGATCTACAGTCTTGAGGAAACTGTCCCCCGCAAACGCATCGTGCTGAAGTACCATCTCCCCCCCGACGACAACTACGCGCCGCTCCTCCCCATCTTTCAACACGCCATTCGCATCATCGACCAGCTCGCCAGGGACGCCCACTTTCGGCCCGAAGTCCTGAAGAAGGTCAAGAACATCCGCGACCAGACGGCCCGCGACATCCAAAAGGCCGACCTGGAGGAGAAGTCCGAGGAGCGCAACTACGAGCGCGAGAAGGCCAAGAAGGCCAAGCGCGACGCCGAGTTGGCCGCGCTCGATGCGAAGGGCCAGAAGAAGTATCTGGAAAAGGAGCGCGAGAAGGAGCAGCGCAGGCAGCACAAGAAGATGACGTCGCGAGGGTGAGGATAGGGGCTGTGTGGCGGCCCTCCAAAAAAAAAAAAATTAAAAAAAAAATCAAAAAAAAATCGGGGACTGGGACGCGATGCGCGACGCACCATAACCAGACATGGTTACAAAGGGGGCTGGTCTTCTGACCATGTTGTAGATCAACCAGGCATCTACGTATCCAGCATACGGCGGTGGCAAAATGGATGGCTTCTGTATCAGAAAGTGCAGAAATCGGGTAGGTGCTGGACAGCATCTCGTGGTCTACTAGAAGGTGACCATAACAGGTCTCTGGAGGTCCTCTCGCGCACGAGCAACTATGTCACCAAGGCATGATTGGAAAGACTCAACAGCTTTGGAGCAGTTTTGTAAAACTAGGTAGCCGCAAAAGAGTTCAACAGTAGCACCTTTGTGAACTGCTTCTAGCCGAGTTCGTCTGAGTTCATCTAAAGTGTTCACTCGCACAGCCCACAGCAAGACACAACTCTCTACTTGCCAGCCAGCAGATCCTCCACCCTCTTTACCTTCTCCGCCGCAGTCTGCGTCTTATCCGTCCTGCCGGCCGCCAACAGCGTCAGCATTCCCGCCTAACCACGTACGCACGCACGAACGCACGCACGCACGCACGCATGTGCCTCTCATCTCCTTCCTTTTGGCTCGGTCGGGGCCGGTGGG
>JASMMZ010000003.1:33111457-33226046 GCA_038502455.1 Anisogramma anomala | reverse complement strand
TGATATTGCACCTTTGTTACCTCTGCTACCTTACTGCTAACATAAACCCCCTGACACCTTCTATTTACTCACGGGTATTTAGTGTGATCATTACACAGCGGTCTGCCAAACTTAGAAGAAAATATTCACCACTGACCTTTGCAATACTGATTATTACTTCAACTACGATTCAAATCGATAACTGTTATAACGTTTAAAAACTTATTAATATTCATTGGTGTTTAACGGTAAGTTAAGCATAAATGATTAAGGTAAACTAAGACGTTATTTTCTGGTTACACTTTATGTAATGGCAAAGTAGAGGAAGGATTTTTACGAAAAACCCCCAGAAATTGCGTTAGTTGCTACGTTTGTAAGTAGGAAAGATTTCTTGGATTTTTTTTTTGATCTTTACAGCAGTTTAAAAATATTAACGGTATTACTATTAACACTATTAAGATATTTTCGTTAAATCTATATTAAAAAAGCGTTGAAATTAACCGTTAAAAGCCTGAAAATCAACAAAGAAATAATACTAAGATTGCAAAATTCCTCGGTAAATACGTTAATATAACCAAAACCGCAAAATGAATATTCAACCTTACGCTACGGGTTTTTAAGCTATATTAAACACGCTAATTTTATAAAGAGAATTTTGAAGTTGTATTAAATAATAAACACATTAATCTTATACAAAATATTACCAAAATATGGTAAATAAGTTAATCGCTAAGCCATGACAAACGATGTTATATTGGTTTAGAGAGCTAATGCTGATAACAAAGATAGGCTGCTTTGCACGTAGTCCATGCACTTATATTTGCTAATAGACTTAGTCTTTATTGGAATAGCAGTTAAGTGTAGTACAGTCAAGTCAACTTTACTTGCAGTAAAGTTGATTGTACGTACTGCAAATTGACTGTAGTTTGTGGGATTTGAATACACTGCACTGCAAGTGCAGTGCAGTAGGTACCCACTTCGAATTGGGGCACAGGCCAAAGCGTTTGACTATACAAATTAGTATGCACTGCAAGTGCAGTGCAGTAGGTACCCACTTCCAATTGGGGCACAAGCCAAAGCGTTTGGCTATACAAATTAGTTTGCAGACCGGCTAGCGGTCTGCCAAACTTAGAACTTACACATCTCAAACAACAATATCAACGCAATACCAGTTACTTCGACCATAGTAATTCGAATCGCCTACATTGTAACGATAAAGGCCTACCAATACTAATTAATGTTTATTAGGTTAAACACAGATTGGCTAAGTAAAAGAAAAGGCTACTTTCTGGTTACGCTTTACAATTACGTAAGGTAAAAGGAAGATTTTTGTAAAGAGCCTTTACTGTTGCATCGGTATCTACGGCAGTTAGTAGAAAGGACTGTTAATTTACATCGGTTTTTACGGTAACTTAGAGATAACGACGGTATCATTATCGAAAATACTAAGAAATCCTTATTGATCCTTCTGAAAAATATTAAAATTAACTGTTAAAAGTCTTAAAGTTCGGTAAGTTAATAAACGGCTAAGTTAATATTATTACGAGTGTTATTACCGTAAGAAAAACGACTAAATCTCTACGTTAAAACAATAACCTTCGACATTTATTACCAATAACGACCTCCAACTTTACCCTTTACACCAAACCTTTACCCTAATTTACTCTTTTTACTCCTTATATTATTCCAATCGTTAAGCTCGCTACTCTAAGCGAAAAACACCAAGTTATGCCAAAAAAAACACGTTGCGCGACCTTCCACCAAGTCGCTAAGTCACCGAGTTTTCACACGACTTTACATTAAAAACACCAAGTATCCTATGCCCAAGATTACCAAGTCTCTCGCCCTACACATTCTACACTAACCAGAACGTTAAGATAATTTCCGCCAACGCTCAGTTTAACATTATTACCAACCCTGCCAAAAAGGAGGCAATTGAAGCTTTCGGCGGTATCTTCGAGAAATATTACAATGAAAAACTCTGGTATACTAATGTTACTAAAGACTTTACCCCCAAGCACTTTATCAATTACGTCAGTTACTTTATCATCGACGTCGACTACAACGATTAAGATACAAATATTAAAGCCTTTTTCGATTACATTGAATTTTTTAGGGGTTAGACTTTTATTATATAAAAAAAAAGTTAATAAAGATAAAGTTAAAGATTAGCTTACGTAAACTTGAGGTTTTACCACCTTTAAAAGTCGATAAAAACGATAGCCTCGTTAACGTACTTTATCAATACATTACGGATAAAAATTTATAATAAACATAAAAAATAAAGGAAAAGATATTACTAACGATGATAATCCTTAACGCCTATACATCCGTTCGTAGAACTCTACCTAAACTTAAATAACTAAACACGAAAAAATAGTTAATCTATGCCTCTGTAATGATCATACCAAATACCCGTGAGTACATAGAAGGTGTCAAAGGGTTTATGTTATCAAGAAGGTAGTAGAGGTGCTGAGTAAACAATATCGCAACCGTGAAAGTAATGATCAAAAGCCGTGAGGCTATTCAGACGTGTAGACTGAATATTTAGATTGACAACCGAAGAACTATGAAGGAAATACTATCTGTGTAGTGATGACCATGTCCTTATATATCCGTACTTTCATACCATCTTCAGTACTAGATAGCTTGGATAGTAACATATCCAACATATCCTATGCGTCCGTGCGTTAACCCTAACCCTAAGTTTCTGACATAAGAGATGTTTCTTGCCTAATGTGTTGGACATCAGACTCTTAATGGCGCAGTCGACCGCTAGCCTATTTCATTGCCTGCAGTTGGTCCTTGGATCATAACAACCTCGCAAGCCCTTAAATCCACCAGTTAATTAAATAACAACCTCGACGAACCCTTTAACACTAAAATGATTATTGCTAAGTTCCTCACGACAAAAATCCTTAAGCCTATTTCCCCCAAGCTTTTTAATATATTTAATTTAAGCAACCAAATTAAAAAAAGACTGGCTTTATACGCGAGCCTACTTTAAGCACGACTAATAGCTTTTTTCCTTCAAATTTAGCCCAAGGTAACTATGCTGCCTACTAATACTAATAACAACCACAGTTTTCTCCCTAGTTAAAAGATATGAAAGGTTCCTACGACTAGTACATCACCCTTTTCCCACGACGTATTCCAATAATGAATACGGATTATACGGCAATTACCACTTTCTTTAAAATCTGGGGAAGAAAGGAAAAGTATAACGGTAAGTCGTATAATCTTTTCGACGTTAGGTTACACCTATTTTTTAATATCTACCGCCAAATAAAAGTTAAGTTGCCAGGTTTTCACTCGTTATTTCCCAGTATTTTTATTGGCTAAGCTGAAAACTATTATCTCCGGTTCCTAAAGCATTGTTCTTCATTCGCGAAATTTACGATAGTATAAAAGGCTACTTCAAACACGATTTTAATCTTATTTAATACCATATAAACTAAAACATTATAAAGTAATCATATATATTAAATTACAAAAAATAGTCGAAAAGTAAAATGAATTTCTTATATTAGATGCTTAACAGGCTAATACTTTGCCAACAAATAATAGGGAATGTAGGAGTTAGCGAAAGCACCTTATGTCAATAGGTCCGGTAAACAGTTATGGGCTATAAAAAGTCAAAATACGTCTTATAATACCTTGATACCACCTGTAAAGAGTTTTTTTTAGCTAATTACGATTCTCGTTGGCGACCGTAATTACTCGAGTCTCCGGTTCAAATAATATATACCTTTAAGCTCCGGAATTAAGTGACGAGGAAAAAAACACTCCCTATTCGTACTACATTAATCGAAGATATAAAAGGCCTAGCTAATACGGCTAATGGAAGGCCCGGACCTTTACGTACGAAAGAACGTATTCCTTTTCTTTAAGGTTTTTAAGTCGGCTAAATAAATTTACCTTAAACGTTAAAAAAATTAGATTTACGGTAAATAAAGCTGTTAGTTAACACGCCACATTACCGCCGAGCGTAAAACAAAACAGGTAATATACTACACGTAATACTCTTTTGCCTTTAAATAAGACTACATCGAGCGGGTTATACAGTTTAAAGGAAGTAAAAACCAAAAGGAGGAAAATAAGCCAAAGTCTATCGGCTAATACGAAGATACTGGCATTAATACCGGTACTGGCTCGAAAGTAATGTAATAACTAACCGACCACGCTTTTTTATATCGCTTTACAGGTAAAGACCCCTACCACCGACATAGCAATAAAAACCCTAGCCTTATATACCTCTTTACCATTTAAAATCGTTATGCAGAGAAAGTCTTTTAAGGTATTATACTAAATACGGGGGTAATACGGTACTTAATAAGAGGTTATTTACAATATATCGTGTTACGAAGGGATACTAATATTATTACGAAACTTAACTACAAGAATACTAACAAGGCCAAAATTGGCTTTAGCTTTAGAAAAAAGCTATTTTTACTAGAATTGACGAAGGTAAAGATTATCATTAACCCTATTTTTTTCACATCTTAAAATCCCTTATACCTTTTCTCTTTTACCTAAAAGACATAAAGAACCACGGCGTTAACGTTAACGTTTAGACTAACGAATTAATACAAGTTAAAGCTGGTAAAAGGTTTCCACTTAACCTTAAGTAAAGGTATTTTTAGTTTCATTTTTAAGGGCTAAAGATCATAGTATTAAATCTAACGGAGGCGGAACTTCGCCAATTATATTGTAGGTTTAACTATCTGGTAATTAACAGGCTTTATAAGGTTTTAAAGGCAATTAGCCACGAAAATGTGGATTTACTAGCATTAAAGGAAGTTAAATGCCTTTATTACGACTTTTGAACATACTCTCAAACCCCTTTGAAGTTTAAGTTTACGTTAAAAAAACTAAAACTTTAATTCGAAAGTTTTTATGGATGTATTTTACCTTAACAGAAAGCTAGTATTATACGTTATGGACTTTACTACGGCTTTTCACGATATTAAGTTCCTTGAGACCATTATAGTGAATGAAATATAGAAAATACTACGTATTTTCTGGATTAACACGTACCTTGGCCTAATAAAAGTGATAATTTACAATACCGATATTAACTTTGTTATAATATAATTATAAGCGAATGTAAAATTAATCAGAATTTAATATAAATAGGTCCCCGTTAAAGTTTACTAACATATTAGTAAAGTCGAAAAGATATATATCTTTTTACGAAAGGCTTACTATATTTTTACATTAGAAATTGAAAGCTTTATAAATTTAAAGATACGGCTTTAAATAGAGATGAAAGGTTTCAACGATACTATTAACCCTAATAGACCTATATCAACTTTACTAGTATTTGGTGCTTACCTAGGTATAATAACCGAGTCACCATACTCGTCGAATACCCAAAAATTTGCTATAACATATAGAAAAGCTTTAAAGGAACTAAAAAAGGAATTAACACGTTGCTATATCAATAATACCCTTAATATCAGAAACGAACCTTTAATAACAAACGTAATTTTACTTCTCCTTCAAAGTAAAGTCCTTACATAACGCGAGTTAAGCAAATGAGATTAATCGTATAAAATCTTAATATTACTAACTTAAACTTAATAGTTAAAACTGTTAATAGCCCCGTGATTTTCCGAGTTATATAGGTTAAACTGTACCGAAAACCCCTTGAGTACCCCAAGTCAAATAAAGATTAAAATGTCGATAACCTCCGAGCCGAACGAATTAATTAATATAACCCTCCTAGAGCAATTGTTAATAAGCTAATAGAACGTGAGCAACGTAAACGACCACCTAAAAGGAAGATACACACGAAAAAGGAAGGCTGCGATAGGTATTATAAGCCCGGTAAAGTTTATACAACGGTGTAAGTATATTAAAAGGAAAAATTTAATGAAAAAATTACCTTGAAACTATGTACCGAAGGCATTATCAACATATAAGGCAAACTCTTGAAGAAAAGTAAACAAGTAAAAATGAACGGCTTTTTATCATGGGGGGTTATATAATTTATTACGCTAACGCAATTTAATAGGTAAAACGTCATTATCTTGAAATTAAAGATAATTTATAAGGTTAAGGGAAAAACCACAGATCTGCCGTACGAAAAATCACGGCTAATCGTTTAAGGATACGGTAATAAAGTTAAGAATTAAATCTTTACTTAATCTCCTATAATCCAGAAAATAAGCTAGTGTTTGATTATCGTTATTAAAGCTAATTTAACTGCTAGATTAAAGGGCCAGTCTATATTAAATAGTTGGAATATTACGTATGCGTAAACGTAATCTGCCACCAATCTTTAACGGATTATAGTACTAAAGTTACTAAAAAAAACTGAAAGATAAGTTTACAGCCGGTACGGTAATACTTAATATTAAGACTTTATACGGATTAGCCAAGGCAAGCGTTTACTAGTTCCTAACGTACCAAGCGTACTTTAAAAACAAGTTTAATATAAAAACTTTAACCTTTAACCTGTGTCTAATAATTACCAAAGGTAAAGACTTTGGTATCGTAAATATGTAAATTAACGATACCCTTTTTTTCGGCGATATTAGGTCTATAACGGCGAAACAACATATTATCAAAAAGTTAGGCCTTTAAAAGTGTAAGCTAATTGAAACGTTGATTAAAGGTATATAATTTAACTTTAATAAATCGTTAATCCGTATTTATAGTATTAAAGTTAAAAACAGTATTTATATTAGCCTACATTAAAAATGGTAAGCTATAAACCTAACGATTATTAATAAAAACCAATAAGGTAAGATTACAAAGGTATTTAAAATAAAAGGTGTATACGGCTTATATCGCTACGTTATAATAACTGAATGTATCATACGACTTTCCATTATAATAAAGGTACAAAACCCATAATACGAAGATTTTAATAATTTAAATAAACGGATTTCATAATGAAAGAATTATGTAGCAAAATGAATTAACATACTTTTTATAGATTCGATAAATGTAAAGTTAATAATTTTGAAGTATAGATTATTCACTAACAATACTAACCTTATATTATAAATCGGCTTCTTAATAATACTCGTTAATAAAAATAGGTTTAGAAGGCAATTCATGATTATCTAAAACCTTATATACTGGATATCTGTTAAGTATAAGCGTGTAACTCAAAGTATACTAGCTTTAGAGGTTTATAACATAATAGCAGGCTTTGATATCGATATAGTAACTAACGGTATATTAAGGATTATTACCAAATAACTGGGACTGCTACCAATACCTATAATAGTGTATACTGATTTCCGAAGCCTTTACGAATAATTATCGAAATTAGGTACAACTAATAAAAACCTCCTGATAATAAACGTAATAGAGTGAAAGGAGGCATACAAAAACCGGGAAATCGATAAGTTCCGGTGAATTAATGGTAAAGATAACTCTACCGATAATATAACCAAGTCTACACCTAATAACGCCCTGAAAAGGTTTATAGATAATAATACGTTAACTATACGAATGAACGGATACATAAACTACTCAGTACGTAATATAAAGGAATAAGGTTACCCTAGCAAACTGGAAAACCGCCAAGGCAATAGTAATAAAGGTGGCAATGGCAGTAATTTAAATTACTGATAAAGGGTACGTAAGTGGTGGCGTACTTGATTTACACAATTCTGTAGCGAAAGGTTTGTGTACGGGATTTGAGGAACGGAGGTCTCGGAGGGGTGGGGTAAAAGGGTTATAAGGGGTCGTAATTGATGACAATTTCAGTACAAATTGACTAAAATTAATAGGGATTTGGAATGCAGACTAAGGAGGGATTTCAGAGGTTGCCACCAATTGATGGCAAGCCACGTTGGCGTGCAGGCACAAAACAAAAAGCGGCCAGTGTTGAAATAGCAGTCAAGTGTAGTACAGTCAAGTTAACTTTACTTGCAGTAAAGTTGATTGTACATACTGCAAATTAACTGTAGTTTGTGGGATTTGAATACACTGCACTGCAAGTGTAGTGCAGTAGGTACCTACTTCAAATTGGGGTACAGGCCAAAGCGTTTGGCTATATAAATTAGTGTGCAGACCGGCTAGCGGTCTGCTAAACTTAGAACATACACATCTCAAACAACAATATCAACGCAGCACCAGTTACTTCGACCACAGTGATTCGAATCGACTACGTTGCAACAATAAAGGCCTACCAACAGTTTTTGTTATTATTATTTGAATCTATAATCTAAACTTAGACTTCTTCCTTTACTTCTTCTACTACTAATACTATAATACCAATTTTTTTTGGCTTTACCCTATACTTGACATAATAAATAGTGGCTGTAAATCTTTCATAATTTTTAACCCTGAAAAGTTTTAGCTTTTTTTACTTTTACGAAGTTGTAAGTTACAAGTAATAATAGGAAAAAATAGTAGTACAAATAACATCACAATAACAAACCTTCTATCATTATTTATCATCTTTTTCCCCTTAACTATATGTTGTAACGCGAATTGAAAGTAATTTTTAAATAAAACGCTAGCTTTCCACAACTTAACCGCTGGCGCCGCCGCTGTTATCAATTATCTATAACCGTACAAATCAACTTAGCTCTTTTCTTTACCATAATTTTTACCTGTATCCTTATATCTACGATTTCTCCATCATTTACATCTGAATACGGCCCTTTAAAATATCATCACTATTGAATGCCACAAGCCTTCAAAACTACACTCCAGTCATAACCGCTCTTCAAAATAATACTAAACTTAAGTATATCATACAAAATAACACTTGCATACATTAATTAAACGTAGGTATCGTAAGGTTGTATACTAATGTTAAAGAACTTCAAGTTAAATAATAAATCCAATTTACCTAACTAGCTCAAATCCTAAAAAAATTGAAAGCTTATGATTTATCGGTTGATCTTCGTTAATTTAATGAGCCTTTGCTTCGCCTATAAGAGCGCAAAAATATAAATTCCATAGTAAACATTATATAGCGGATAAGAATATAAGAGATGTGTTTATACCTGTCTCATAATACTTATAAATTAGTCAACACTTTAAACGAGAAGAGATATACGTCTTGGACCTAAAATACCCCAACCTTAATAAATTCGGTGTTATTACTATAGTTGAAGATATGACTTTTACGAATATATGGAGTTTCTCGCCAAATCTCGAGAACTTTACCGATATTTTCAACGCGAGTATTGAAATATAATTGTTTGAAATATTGTCCACTTCACAAAAAAACTTTACAATATATTACTAGAATGCTAAGTTAATCTTAATCGTTTATCAGGATATATATAACCGAGGACTTGACGTTGTAATAGAGATTGTCACGGTATTTTTCGTTATAAATACGAGTCGCGTTACGAAAAAAAACCTAAAACTTATGTTATAATCCGAAATCTGTATACTTAGTACTTTCTTCCTCTACCATAGTAAAATTAGATAATAAAATATCATATTGATAAAGTTAAAGAGAAAAACGATATGATTTATTACAATAAATGGAAAATATCATTATTATTGTCTGGTATCAAAAATTGAAAACCGTGATAAATATGATAACTATAAGGATCCTTATAGGTATAAATAACAATACTTCTTTGATTTTCGCGTAAATTAAATATATGCTCAAACTTATAACAATAACTCTCATCGCCAAAATTATAAGAATAATATAAATGCGAGTTTAATTATAACTATTATACTGGCAGCCGTTGTTATAAAAACAGGTTTTGAAGTAACAAATATTGTTACCATAACAGTCTTTGCAGTAATAAATGTTACTGTTGGTAGGCTTTGCCTATCAATAGGTCTTTAGACTTTGCAACTTTGTTGATTCGATTGGTCGAAGTAACAGTAGTATTGCGTAGTCAAGTGGTGGATTGTTCTAGGTTTAGCAGACCGCTGGCCGGTCTGCACAGTAATTTGTATAGACAATTGCTTGGCCCGTGCCCTAGTATAAAGTGTGCGCATACTATACTTGACTTGTAGTTGATACAGTGGACCCACAAACAATATACTCAACTTGCAGTCAGTATAGTCAACTTTACTATAAGTAAAGTTAACCTATACAATTCAATTACCACTATTCCAACTGTTATAAGGATTGCAATATACATCGTGAAGATTAAAATGTATGTTACTATCGCGACCGTTGTGAGAATAGCTACAGAAATCGCTGCAGAGATTATCGTAGCAAAGATAAGATAGAATACATAATATTTAGTCGTATTTTAATGAAGTAAACTCGTAGATTTTATCCTTTTCTTTGAAGGCGTTATCGTATTTATTTACTAAATCTGAGGTTTTCGTAGATATACTGATTCAATTTTCCAAGCACCGCCGTATTCATAACTTTTATAAAGCCACTTTTGAGTTAAACAACATGTTGATAGGTATTTGGACGTTGCAAAATTTGTTGATTTAAATTGTGGTCAAATTGACAATAGTATTACAAAGGTTAAGTGGTACATTAATGATTAATTTTAAATTTACCGAACTGTGAATCGGTTTAAACACTGAGTTATATGGCTAACTTCTTAGTCCATAGCCTGAATTAAATTAATAAATCTATTTCAATCAATTTGTAATCATTATAATTAACTTTTACTGTAATATGATTGACTGTTTTCTCAATACTAGCGATTTTTAATTTTATAATACTAATTTTCCCAATGTAATAATCAACTAGTAACGAAATTGTTTCGCTATTAGTTTTCCATCTAAATTAATATAACATTTTCAATTATCAACACTTATAATATCAGTAACAAATACTCCATCACGGTTATAATCCAATCTCTAGATATACATACTTTAACTTTAGCAGTAAACAAAATCCGTATTGTTGACAACCTAACAGTCTTTCAATTTAAAACGATACCCCTCTCTATCTTTTTATCTATTGTTAAATATTTTGTCCTTACCAGGTTTCTTCTTTACATAACCCTCAATCTCTCGAATCAGCTCATTTCTATACGCAAACCTGTCCAACCCATTATTTAATATAATATTCGTTATTTTATTAGTCGTTTTATCTTTATTTTCGATCCTATTAGAACAATAGTAATTTCAATGCAGTTAGTTAACTTTACTTACAATAAAGTTGACTATAATAAATTCAAGTTGAGTGTATTATTTTTTGGATCTACTGTAAGTTCAAATACAGTATTTATATACTTCACTCTAGGGAATGAGCCAAGAAATTAGCCATGAAAATTGGTGCACAGATCGGGTAGTGGTCTACCAAACCTAGAATAATACATCCGCCACTTAACCTGGTAATACTACTATTACTTTAACCGATTCAAATCGACAACTTTGCATCATCTAAAGTCCTACCAATACTTACCATTGCTCATTTGGTTAAGCGAAGATTGGCAAGATAAAATAAAAAGTTATTTTCTAGTTACGCTTTATATTAAATGTCAAAGTGAAGGAAATATTCTTGTAAAGGGCTTTTACTACTGTGTGATTTTCTATAATAGTAAGTAAAGATGACTTTTTGAATTGTGTTGGTTTTTACGACAGTTTAACAGTAGCTACGATATTGTTATTGAAAGCACTAAGAAATTTTTATGGATTTTCTTTTGAGAATAAACTTTGAGATTAACGGTTAAAAGTCTCAAAGATTGAGAAGTTGGCAAACAGCTAGGTTAGTATTACTGTTAGTATTACTACAGCAAAAACTGCGAAATCCTACAGAATTATAACTTTTAACTTTAAACTATAAACAACAATGATAAATAACTTTTAACCTTACTTTTTACACTAAACCTTGCTTCATACACTACTTTTTTCCCTCTCCCCTACGTTACAATAGTCAATTGTAGATGTTAAGATCATTACTTTGAGTAAAAACACCAATAATTGTCAAGTCGCACCAAGAAAGCTACATCGAGCGATTCTATGCTAAATCTCTAAGTTATTATGCTTTTAAATCTCTAGGTTCACTTTACGTCAAATCATCAAGTTCTACGTCAACCAAAACATTAAAATGGTATCCAGTTGAAAATAAATGAAAGAAATTAAAGCCTTTGAACCCCTTATTTCCAAACATTACTACAGAACATTAGGTGATAGATATTGATGAAGATTGAGTTAAGGGGTACATGGCTAACTTCATCAACTACTATATTCTACAGCAAGACGGTGGTAAGAAATTTATCTGTAATGTTTGCGCCTTTTAGAAGTATTATAAGTTTTTCGATGATTAGAATATTAACATGTGAAAAATAATCAACAAAGGTATTAGATCTAAACGAGAGTTAGAACTTAAATGAAGATGAGTTTACGTATTGGAAAAAAACTTAAATAAACTGGTACAAACCCTTTTTAAGTTGGTTCAATTCAAATAATCTACCTAGGATCATTATCTTTAAAAACTACAAGGTAAAGGAAAGGGTTTTAAAATATTCAACGTCCTTGCATATATTTTAGGGACATATATTCTAATCTTGAGTTAAATTAGGCCTTCACCTTCCCCGTTAGTATGATTTTTTTATACTCTAACAATGAAGAAACTGTTAATTTACTTATCAGTTTAACATATATACTTAATAGCGCGAAGTACACCTTTAATAATAGTAAATCATATAAAATAACAGTCGCAAATACGGTAAAAGGAATTGACGCCAGCATTATCTGCCGGGTGATTAAATAAAACCATTAAGTACCTTAAAACCTTTCCTACGACCGTTAACTTGTTTTTATTATTTCAAACTTTACTTGAAATTGTTAAGGTTTTCCCAAAAATCTTTAAATTTCTTAAGGTGAAGTTTCATATGACAAGTATGTTTATACGCTTAAACCTACTACAGATCTTATCATAGAACTTTACCCCTCAGGTTAAACTATTGCCAATGACTCTTACCACTGAAAGTAGAAAATACTAAGAAGTATTATCGACAATGAAACCAATTATTAAAACCTTCTTTCCAAACTTTTTAAAATGGTCAATATTAACTACAAGCACTTTACGAACTTAGCGAAAATCTAGAATGATATTAAAAAATTATAGCTTATTTTAAATGAAGATTATACTCTTTTTAAACATTGAAAAATAGATATATATTTCCCATTTTTATTTTTACTCATAATTTCTTGAAATCCTTACAAGTTACGCCAAGCATTATTATCTCACTTTTTTCATAAAAGCAAAAACTTTTTAAAATACTTAAGATAACATACAATTCTACTTCTAATACGATGTCAACCTTACATAAAACAATACAAATTAGGTCAAGATAAGGTAAACGATGTTAATAACTTGAAAAAAGAAAACACCAATAGATGTCCTTAACTAGATACTTAACAAATTTATATTATATCAGTAAGTAATGGAAAAGTTCTGCGTTAGTGAAACCACACCTCGAGAATAGTCACGGGTAATGTTCACGAATTTTAAAGAGTTTAAATACGCTTTACAACGCCTTAATATAAATTATGAAGGCTTTTTCAAACAATTACTATCCTCATTTATAAATGTAATAATCCGCACACTAATCTCGGTCAATATATATCGCCAAAAAAATAAATTTTGCGATTAGGATGAATGAAACCACGTCATAACACATTATATCAATTGTAGATAAGGGTGGCCCCAATACGTAAAGTCCAATCCAAATATTTCGGATCAAAAGCCATAGCTATATCAACTTTAACGAAAGAAAAACTAAAACTGACCAACTAACCATAAAAACTACTTTTATAATAATAGTAAAGGTGTCGGTAAGGTCTTAAGCCTTTTTCATTCACATGAAATAAGGTCTTCGGAAGAGTAATCAGAATAATTGGTATTTATAATATAAAAGATGATGATACGAAGGAGCATCTAGAGGTGCACACCATAGGTGAGGGTTTATAAGTCCTCACCCAGCGCGTACTACTCTAGACCGCTCCACGTATTGCCGTTTGGTTTGGTATAGTTATTCCAAACCGATCCATATATTGCTGTTTGGTCTGGAATAACTATTCTAGACCGATCCATATATAGAGCACTTTACATCTTACAAGATTGTAACCTGTAACGTAACACGTTATCTTATACTTTACAGGAATGCATCCTATAATACAGTACACTGCTACTTGCCCTATATATACTATTTATAAGGGCATATAGTAATACCCATATAGGCAATCTTTTTTACCCTTATATACTTTATATTTATAGCCTAGTAGTTATAGTATAATTGTAGTTTTAAAGGTTTGAATTAGTAGGTTTTATAATAATAATGTTATTGCTGTATCAATTGTAAAAGGTCTAAATTGATAATTTTCAATAGTAATAGTGTTATTGCCGTATGAATTGCAAAAGGTTTAAATTAGTAAGTTCGGCTAGAATTAGCAAAGTTTAGCCAAGGTAGTGTTTTAATTTCGGCTATGATTAATAAAGTTTAGCTGAGGTGGTATTTGTAATTCGGGTTTGGTTGGTATAGTTAAATAGGAGCGATATGTTTGGTAATAACGCCTTTTGTAATATTTAATATGGGTAACTATATAGGGGTAGTTATGTGAGGATAATTAAGTAATCAGGTGTTAGGTTGATATAAAAAGATATATCGCTATCGGCCGAGATAAAACCTCTTTTTTTCTCTTTTAAAAGCGCATAATCCAACTAAATGCAAATCCTGATTTTAACTTAATCTCTATTTTCATTAAATAAAATAAGCCATTCCTATAGGTAGGTTACTTAACCAACACATATTACTAACCTTTTCTTTAAATAGATGACGCGTAAAAACCGTATTGTAAGGCGCCATCTAGCGTGCGAGCGGCAGCGCGCCACTACTGCCATCGCTGCTACTACCGCTGCCGCCTATAATACTACTACCAATAACAGTAATCCGCCCTCTTCGGGTAATATCTTTCTTATCGTCACCATACCGCCCGCTCTTGTTACTCCACTCGCTATTACGTCGTTAAATATCGCCATCACTACGCCACTCAGCCTTATTGCCACCTTTTCCTCGCTCCTTCCCGTTGCTATCGCCGCGACTTCCTTTTCACCTTCCTTTTTCTCCTTTCGCTCCCCCTTTCCCAGCTCTACGGAGGAGGAGTAAAAGGTTTCTAAAGTTATAAACCTTACTGTTTCTCCATGGGTAAAAACCACATTACTCATAAGGCCCCTCCTACGTTGTAAACACAACCTAGTGTAATTGAATTAAGGTTCGTATTCCCTAAATCCACCCAATTATACTTTTGACCTTTTTTCAACTTTTCAAATAAGAAGTACGAGGAAAACCTGCTCTGCCGCCTCGAATTTCGTATCGTTAAGGTATATTGCGAGGCGTTTTTAATGCATAAGACATTAGAGCGACGTACCTAGGTTCGTAACCCCGAACCTCTAATAGATACGTTTTGCGTATTGTATATCGCGTCCGTGTTCGCGGGCAAGTCCGTTGGTAATTGTTATGAAAGCGGGTGTTACTCGATCCGTTACCACCATTACGAGCAGATTGGCAACTCGTACGCTCCCGTTTCGATAATCTTAAGGCCGTAAGTCGAAGTCGTATTACGCGCTCGCCAACTTTTAAGTAAGTTTCAATAGAACTTTAAAAACTTCTTTTAATAAAAATATACCGTTCGAGGTGATTCGAAAAGTAATCGCAGCCGAAAAAACTAAAATAAGCCAATACTAATTAATAATAGGTGTTAACTGGTGGACAAGGAAGACAGCAACCGCCGTCGCCGCCTGAAAACGGGGATTATATATATATTACGTAGGTGAATTTAACGACGTTGTCGTACGCTGCCGGAAAAAAGATAATCCTCCTCCTATGCTTTTGCCCAAAGTTATAATTAACAAAGCGTAAGATTATTTCCTTACTAACGTTAATAACATAGATAATGGTGATAACGGTAATGTTAGAATAAAGGGGAAGAACGACAGAAAGGACAATAGGGATGTGACGGCGTCGCTTTTCCCTTTTGGTAACGGATAAATGCCTCCGGGCTGAGCCGGAATACTCAGACAAATTGTAATACGTTATATAGTAATATTATGGCTTTTTCCAAAATAATCGTATATAAATAATGTAAAATATATAAACTAAAAAGAGGCAATATACTAAAACGAATATAATATCATAAGTTTAAATAAAATAAAGTAAATAGTAAAATACCTAATTGAGTCGAATTAGGTAAAATAAAAAGTGGTAAAATGATAGGATCGGTTTAAAATGGTAATATTAAATAAAAAATAAATTCCGTTAGATCGAGGCGTATAAAATAAGTAGTATTAGAATTTTGGAAGGGGCGTAAATTGATAAGATTAAATAAAGTTAAAATCGGTAATCGATGCGAATGGTATAGTACGGATCGATTTAAATTTTCGAAATGTAGTATTATAACCTATTAAAGTTGTAAAAACTTTTTAATAAATTTAATAAATAGTATACTTATCGATATAAATGTTTTTAGGGATTTATTTGGCGTAGCCTTCGTTATCGTATCTGTTAGGTTGGATTTTCCGTCGATCTACCTTATTTCCTCGATTTTAAGACGTTTATATCATTCGCATAAACTTATAATATCGATTATCAATTGTTTTTCGTTTGTAATACCTAATTTAACCAGGTACTTATAAAACGAAAAGGAGTAAATATATACGATAAGTAAAACAAAGCGTAAACTAAGATTAAAAAAATTATTTGGACCATTATTGTTATAACAATGTTTAAGTCGAAGCCTTTAACTATGTTATAAATTTCGGAAGTCAAAACTTTTTTCGTAACTTTTTTACACTTAGTAAAACTCTAATAAATAATAATTCCTCGAAACGTAAAACCGTTTTGGGCCGGTATTTCATTGCAAAAAATTAATATAAAACCCATTTATAAATTATAGTTGTTGTCATTAACGAAGGAGCCTTTATTAAAAAACGATTGTTGAAAGTTTTATATATATCGTCTATCGGGTTGGTTGAACATTTCGTGGTGATAAAAAGGTTAAATGTAGCTTTAAATTGTATTACAAAAGCGATGTAAACGTTACATGCACATTGAAATTTATATTCATCGGCCCGTTTTACGTTATCTCAAACGATAAGGGTCGTTTCGTTTCACTATCCTTTTTATACAAAGTCCAAAACTCCGTTCCGAAAAGTAATAATAACGCTGTTAAAGTCGATTATATTATCTTTTATAAGGTACGTGTTAGGCTTCACTTTTAAGCTAACGTCCAAAAAAAAAAAAATTTACATGCGGAAAACGAGGTGTTATATAATATTAATGTATCGTCTATTTATATACTCGTTAATACAAAGCTTTTCGAATAGGTTGTCGATACTAATAAACATAGGTTAAATGTGAAGTTAGTTATTTCGAGTCGCTTCTTATAATACCGTTAATAAGTATCGTACTAATAAATACCGGCTTCGACTAAACCGTAAAGTGGTTTCTAAATGTATAAGATCGTTTTAGACGTGTAGTGCTATTTAAGGTTTTTAGGTATATCGGCGTAAATCCGTCGTTTAAGCCATTTCTCAAATTAGGTATATACCTATATTATATCTCAAAACTCGATATACAAGTTATATAGTACGTTAAGGGAGGCCGTAAATATAAGAATTAGGCGATAGCTAACCCGTTGTAACGTGATTGATTGGGTTATAATGTTCTTTTTACCCTCGTCATTCTATCCTTTAACGATTAGGCGGTTTTTTTCGTAAGATTTTTTGGTTTTATCTTTAACTTCGTAAACGAGGCGGATTAGAAGTATCTTATAGGTGCCGTAAAAAGTTGAGTCGAAAAGTTTAAAATGAAATACGCTTTAATCAATTAGGACTAAGATTTCCGTTTAGGTAAATTATACGAATAGAGTATTTAGAGTCATGATAATACCTTCTCAGCGGAGCTTTAAGCTAAACTTTCGCTTTACCATTTCCATTTACGTAATAAAGGAGTCCGTAATAAAGTTTTTAGGGCGTTTTTTAGTTTTCTAACTAGAGGGGCGTTTTTAGCGGCGAGGTTTTGGCGGGGTTGATACAAATAAACCGCTCTTATTTAACGTCTTCAGATTGGATTCGCGTTTTAAGGGTAAGGCTGGAGTTAGTTTTGGCTTAAATTCGCTGTTTTAGGTAATATTTTGTAAGCGGTTTTGTTTGTCTTATGGTTTCGGGCCGTCTTTTTCCACTTTTTTCTTATATTAGCATATTATTATTTAACTAAAAGAATTCGTTTCTTTTGGTAAGTTAATAAGCATATTATCACCTTTTAACTCGTTAATTCTTCGAAGGTCAATTCATTTATCTTTTTTTTCTAAACTAAAAATTTAAATTGTAATAGTAAATCTAAAACGTTAGTTTTACGTGAGCTATTCCTTATAGCAAACCTTTTAAATATATCGTTCTTTACCTATAGAGAACGTAATACCGTTATAACTTTTGCTATAACATTGGCTCTTTATATTGTCGATGATAATAAGGCAGAGTTTATATAGATCCTCAAGTAGATACTAAAGATAAAAAACGTGGGAATAAGCCTATTTAGGCTAAAGATATTATTGACAGCATTAACTGTATTTTAAAGGATAGATTCCTTAAAACTAATACCTTTTTAGTTTTTTCAAAAATATCGTATACACTTTCTTTAATGGTTTGTAATATCGCTTATACTTTCTAATACTTTATAAAGCTTTTTGTAGGATTTGTTTATACTCATTGCCGGTTATTCGAGTTTTTGTACGTTATTTGGTAAAACTAAAAGCTGTGCTGGCGTTGTATATAATCCAGTTTAAAGGCACGATGTAAACTTTTAATTAATAGTTAATTAAAACGTCTTAATAGTTTGTAACGGAAGCGTTCAGTGTAAATTTGGAGACCTAAAATAATATCGTTTTATCGACGGCGTAAAAAATCGGTTAGCCATCCAAATATATCATATTAATAATCACTTTATAGTTGAAATTTATATCGTTTTAAAGGCGGAACTTAATCCGTCATAGGGCTTAAAAATGTAGCTGGTATTTATAGCAAAACTTTTCGATAGCTTCGAATACATCTTTTCCTTTATTTATATAGTGTATGGTATAAAATATATATAAAAAAAGTTTTACGGTTAGGTATCCAAATCGTCGGTATAAAGTTCGTAATTCCAGTTAAGTTAAGTAATTAATCTTCATTATACGTTTTTCGAAAAAAAACCATAAATAGTTGAAATTAAGCCAGAGTGGTACAAATACGTTATTTAAGGCGCGGATAAGTTGGTTAATCTTATTTCGGACCTTAATTCCGACTTTATTTATATTAGCTAATAAAAGTAATTTTTTTTTAAAGTTTATTATATCAAAATTAACCGGGTTGAAACGTGTATTTATAATAATAGTTCCAAGAGACAACGTTTTACCTTTACTAAATAGACTCTTTCGGTGTTTTCCTATTCGGTTTAATCGAAACTTCGAAAACTTCGCGGTAAGTACGTCGAATTACCGCTTTCTGACTATCGAAATTTCGGCTATGTTAATATCAGGTATAATACCCTAGAACCTGTTTCCATATTTGTTAAAAAGGGTAGATTAAGATGCCATATGAGTGTTAAGTACTTCGTTTACGTAATCCAGGCCTATAATATATATAACGAAGGCATTTTACAGGCCGGAGAAAATATAATAAGCGTTTTTATTGTTGTAGGCTAATAGGTAAACATTATCTTACTTAAGGTCGTTTTCTCCGGATATTTCTTCGTAAAGGTAGGCGATGAATCCATTATCTATGCCTTCGCACTTTGTTACGTATATCATAAAATTAGCTTTTATCTGATCCTTGAAATTACATTCGGCCTAAAATTTTCGTTTAATCCGAATTTACTTATAAACGGGGTAGTTTGTAAATTAGTAGCCGACTTTGCCATATGTAATATACCGTTTTTACAAACCTATAAGGCTCCGTATGTCTTTCCGCAAGTATTATTATAATTTCGGTACTTTTCTTCTATATCTGAAAGATGGTCCTTATGTCTTATTACCAGAGTTTCCTCTTCAATACCTATACTTTAGACTCTTTTTTTTACTTTGGGTAAACCTTAAATCTTTGGTTAAAAACGTGGTAAATTGTTTCGACAAGTTTTATTTTAGTGATTTGGCTTTCATTTATGGTTTTATCAGTTATAAATGCTAATCCAAGGCTTGCTTATCAGCGTATAAAGATTTTAAACAATGTTTTGAAAGTTATACAAAAATCCTAGAGGTCTTTTTCCGGTTTAAAAAGTATAAGGTAAAAATTTAGGGTTTTGCGGGAAGTTCTCGTTGTTACTTAAATAAATAATTTATTACCTTTATATTTCGATTTAAGAGCTGACTAACACTTTCAAAACTTAGTTAATAAGATGATTTTGATTATCTATAGGTTTTTATCAGCGTTTTCCTATTGGGCTTTTACGAATTCCATAGTCGTGACGGTTGAATCCTGATCGTAAAATTTATAATTGATTTTCGTATCAAAGTAAAACTGTAAGCGGTCATAATACTTTACAAATATATCAATTTATATAAAGTAATACATACAATACTCCTTAACTCATTCAAAAAGTATACCGGTAAATCAATATAAAATTAGGATAGTTTAATTTATATCTTTTTATATGTATTAAGTATAACGCGTATTTTGTTATCAAGTACGTCATACGGCGCTTCGTTTTAACTGTTAACCTTATAAGGTCGCTTTTATTCGTGAGAAAGCGGTATAATATGAGGTTACGGTAGGGATTGTGGTTTACAGGTATTAGTTCGTAAAGCATATATTAAAGTTTTATGCCGCTCGTCAATTCTTGGATCTGGTAGTTTTTTATATTTTAGCTGATTCTTTCGTAGTCGATCGGGCTATTTTCGGTATTAAAGCCGCTTTAGTTATAGTCAAGCAGACTATTTCCAGTATTTAGGGAGTAATTTGGTATTAGGTTTTGATCCATAGTATATACCGACGTAAAGGTGTATTATACTTACATGGTAAATAAGGACTATAGTCGTTTTTCTTTCTCGGAGTCTCTATTTTTGGTTTGTAATATAAGTATAATACCAGGTTGTCTTACGTCTCGTCCTCGTCATTCTAATAACAGTTTTTTTTACTCCATAAGGTAATACCCTTTTATAAATTCCGTTAGGTACAAATATTTATATTTTTAGTCTGATACGTCGACGAATTATATTATTTAGAATAAGGCCTTTACAAGGCGACTATTCCTATCCCTTAGGGTATTAATACCATTAATTTGTAATTGGATCCGTAAAGCTTGGGTAATGGAAAAATATATTATTTATCACATATCTAACGTCCAATTCGAAAAATTCTCATAAAAACTATCAAATAAGTCGGGTTTTTGGACCTTTTCTTTTAATAGCGGAATATAACAGCTAAAACGTATATATTTGCCGCATATATATCGAATTACTAAATTAGCGAATCGATAGTGTTATTCTAAAGGCCCAAGTCGATTTCGTATATTATAGCCTCTTTAATTCATATATTTTCGACTAAAAGATCGAAGTTAACGCTAGCTTCATCCAATAATATTAGTTTTAGGGCCAAAACTGTTGGCGTTTTAAGGTAGTTGGTGATTGTGATTTTTATACGTACTTGGTATATTTAAACGGTTTTCATTAGTCATTCCATGCCGTAGTGAAATTCGCGTACGCTTGAATTCCAACGTTAAAAGTAATACGTTTTACAAATAGTAAATATAAGATAAATGAAGTAACTAAAATGATAGGAATAGGGTTTACTAACGCTTACTAATACAAATACATTTTAAATGATAAAAAAGACGTAACTATAAATCAATCAAGCGTTTTAAATGAGTTTTATTAGCGTTTAATAACGTTACATTAGCCAAACGTTTGAGAAAACTTAAACGTCCTAGAAACTAAATTCAAAATACGTAGGGAGAACACGAAAAAACGAATAAGTCAAAGGAAGTTATAGGGCGAATAGGGTAAAAGGGGGGCGATTATAGGGAGGTGTATTATATAATCCGGTGTTTAATAATCGGTTCGGATAATTTGTCGTAACCGAACTTAGTAAAGTAATCGGTTTAGTTACTTTATATGTAACTATTTTAGCTAAAGCGATCGGTTCGGATAGGTATATCATAACTGCTTTTAAATTAAGGGAACGGTTTAAATGTCGAAAATAGGATAGACTTTTACTAAACGTTCCGAATTTGGTGGTTTCGGCTTACGTGGCCTAATACGTAATAAAACGCTTTTTAAAAAGTACACAAGTACGTTAGAGAGTTAACCAAGGGTTAATAGTCACGTAACGGGGCTTTTAATAGATAAAACGCTAAACAAGGGTTTATAATATCGTATTAAAGTTATCATTTTTAAATTTACTTAGTCTTTATAGTTTTTGTATACGTCGGCGTGTGATTCTTGTAAAACGAAGTGTTAAAGCACAAATAGTTAGTGTTACTATAATGTCTCGTTATAAGTATTTAACTTATATTCGTCTCTTCTTTATAAACTATCTATAGTTGACCGAATCGGTTATTAATTAGTATCGGTAAGATCCAAAGTCTTTGTTATTTACGTGAAATAATTTCTTTAAAAAAGTAATCAGAATAATTAGTATTTGTAATATAAAAGATAATAATACGAATGAGTATATAAAGGTATACGCTGTAGGTAAGGGTTTATAAGTCCTCACCTAGAGCGTACTACTTTAGACCGTTTCATGTATTGCCGTTCGGACTGGTATAGTTATTCCAAACCGATTCATATATTGCCATTCTGTCTGAAATAACCATTCCGAACCGATCCATGTATTAAGCATTTTACGTCTTACAAGAGTGCAGCCTGCAGCATTACACGTTATCGTATACTCTGCAGGAGTGCACCCTACAATACAGTGCACTGCTACTTGCCCTATGTATACTATCTATGAGGGTAAATAGTAATACCCATAAAAGGGTATTAAATTTGCAACAAATCCAATGATTAATTAAATTGCAATCCTTCAATTAACCATTATAAACAATGCATAATATATTGCACTTGATACCATATTAACTTTAAGTAGAACTATTGAAACTATATCGTAGATTTCGAGGGTAAGGAGGTTGTAAACGATAATAATATATTTAAATGAGTTATTTATTATGAAAATGATACTCTTCACGCAACCTAATGATTAGCTAACCACGTTCTCTTATAATGACCAAGGAGCGAAAACCCTTACATTTTCCATGAAGATCAAATACTTAACTCTTCGTATATCTTTAATATTTGCAATCGTTAAACAGACTACATATTTCAAGGTATTATACCAAATATAGGGATACCAATTTCCTTAACAGGAGGTTATTCATAATACGTAATATAACAAAAAAATTACTTTCATAAATATTAATCAACAAAATGCTAGTAAAACCAAATTTAACTTTGGCTTTGACTATTAAATATAATTGCCCAAAACAAAAAGTATTTAAATTATTGTTCAGTCGATTACGTTTTACGTCTTTATATTCACTACCTTATTTCTCTTCCATTTAAAAACCATCAATATTCTTGGCATTAAAGTTGATATTAACGCTAACGAACTAGTCAAAAACAGCCTAAAATTTCATCTTACCTCTAAATAAGAACATCTTTAATTTTATTCTTGAAACTATGAAATAATGGTACTAAACCTGAAGGAATTAAAAATACATCAATTTCATTGGCGTTTTAACTACCTAATTATTGACAAGCTATACAAAGTCCTCAAATCGACAAGGCATTAAAATAAGGAATAATCTGTTTTAAAAACTATAAAAGGCTTGGTTATCATTACTAAACATATACGTAAACCCCTCGAAAATTTGAATCTACAATAAAACGATGAAAAACTTTATTTACGAAATATTCGTTGATTTGTTCTACTTGGATAATAAACCTATTTTTCACGTGATCAAATACGTAACCTTTTTTCACGAAGTCAAATTCCTTAATTTTTCATAGGCGAAAATGACGTAGTAAATATTATGGATACTATGGATTAACACATACTTGGGTCCACTAAACGTCGTCTTCCACGATATCAATACCAACTTTGCAGTAGCGGAATTTCAGGAAAACGAAAAAAAAAATCCAATAAAAATAGTTATCTGTTAAGACCGAATAAAGCATTATAAAGATTGAAAGCTTTACAAACCAAGAGGCATATCTTTACATAGCGATGAAAGGCTTGAAAAATATTATGGATTTTGACGGTTTAATACTAACGTTACTAGTCTCTAAAACATATCCTCGTTTGACAAGTAAATCTCCACCATTAACAAGTACCCTAAAAAGAGTTGTAACGTATGATAATACCTTAAAGTAATTATGAAAGAAATCGAGATAAAGTCAAGTTAATAATACCCTTAATACTGAAAAAGACTCTACGACAATTGATGTACTCTCTTGATTATTATGAAACGAAGTCTTCATATAATGAAAGCCAGACAAATAGAATAACCTATTCAAAACAATAAGTATTGCCAACATTAAAATGATTATTAAAACTAAAAATGTTTTTACGAAGTTTTGTATAACGTAGGTTAAACCCTACAATAACGTAATTAACAATAACGATAACAAAAAAATCCCTCAACTGTACAAATTAAATAACACAACTACCCTCTATCCAAAATCAATAAAACGATGAAACGATAACGATTCGACAAACTACTAAACGAAGGGAACATTAAATATTAGTAATATACATTAGTCCATATTTACAATATAATTTAGATTGACAGAAAAAAGAGAATCAAAACTTAACTATAAATCTCCGAATATAAGAAATTATGAAAACCTCCGGAAAGCCTCTTGAAAAAAAGAAATAAATTGAAATGAATGAACTTTTTACTCGATGAATTGTACATTTTATACTCAAACGCGACTTCAACTTTAAAAACCCAAATATTACAATCTTCAAATCGAAAATTATATACAAAGTTAAAGGAAAAACTATGAGAAAGCCATACGAAAAGTCACGTTCAATAGTTTAAAGATATGGTTAAAACAAACCCTAAATACTTATATAATCTTCAAAAATTGAAAAAATAAACTAATGTTTAGTAATCGTTTTAATGATAAGTGTACTAACCAAAAATAATAATAACTTTACCCTTAGAGATCGTAATATTACTCAAATATACATGCAATTAGCACCAAATTTACAAAGAATCGTATTATTGAAACTACCGTTAAAACTATGTAGCAAATACACTTCAGAAACAGTTATATAACATATTAAACTACTATAAAAACTAACTAAAATAATTCCATTGATTTATAACCTACTAATCGCACTTTGAATCGAAACTACGTATGAAATCTTTAACTTATAACCCATATTTACTGGTTACGAAAAATTAAAACTTTGGTTTCGTATGTATATAAACTAATGATACTGTTGGAATAGCAGTCAAATGTAGTATAGTCAAGTCAGCTTTACTTACAGTAAAGTTGATTGTATGTACTAAAAATTGACTGTAGTTTATAGGATTTGAATACACTTCACTGAAATTGCAGTGCAGTAAGTACACACTTTAAAGTAGGGCACAATCCAATACGTTTGTACATAAAAATTAGTGTGTAGACCAGCTAGTGGTTTGCCAAACTTAAAACTTACAACTTATCTCAATCAACCAACATTAATGCAGTACTAGTTACTTCGACCACAGTGATTCTAATCAACTACATTATAACGATAAAGTCCTACCAACACTAATCAATGCTTATGAGGTTAAGAACATATTAGCCAAGTAAAAGAAGAAACTGTTTTCTGGTTATTACGTTTTATTTATATAAGGTAAAGGAAAGATTTTTGTGAAAGACCCTTGTATATTATGAAATGGTTTGCAGCAACAAGTAGGGAAAAATCATAGGTTATGTAGCTATTCGCCACAGTTTACAAGTAAGTGACGGTATTGATACTAAAAACACCAAGAAATCTTTATTGATTTTTTCATCAAGACATTAAAATTAACCGCCTAAAAGTGTTAAAAATCAATAAATCTATAAGTTGGTAAACGGCCAAGTTAGTATTATTGCGGTTACTACTATTATAGGTATTATTATTGTAAATCACATAAACTACTAAGTCTTATAACTTTTAACAAATACTAACTTTAACGGAAAACCAACGACTGATTACTTTATATTGCTTTTTTCCCATCCTATACCCTCTAATCTTCGTTACGATGACTTTATGCAATACCAAAATTAATATCGTTACTGATCTTGTTCGAAAGGGAAAAAATCATAAACCTCTGGTTTACATTCATCAAGTACTTCGATAACGACTTTTTGTAAACGGACTCCGATAAAAACTCCATCTTTAAGTATTTAACGAACTATATTGGCCACTATATCCCCGATTTAGACTTTACTGGACGTAATATGGAATCTATCGCCTTCGACTATTTTTACGAATAGTTTAACAAATAGACCTTAAATATATAAAAGGCGCCAAACACACAAGTTAAAATAAGGTTAAAAAGGAAACTAACTATCAAAAGGGTCAACATCCTAGTATAAAGAGGGAAAGATAGTATTCTTACCAATCTATTGAACGAATAAGTAACAGATAAAGACCCTTAATAAATTCGGGAAAAGGGTAAATGTATTGCTAGCGGCAGTATTCCTCAATGACCTTACACTCGTTTTTAAGGACTTATCTAAGTTTAGATAAATTATTTAAACTCTTTTGCGCAAAATGAACGTTTTAATACCATTGAGCGTAAAAAATAACTAACCTATACACCGTAAGAACTTCAGTTTACCAGTTAATTAAATAGGAACATCAACGTACCCCTTAATACTAAAAGGATTATTACTAAATTCCTCGCGACTTAAACCCATAAATCCCTTTCCTCAAAACTCTTGAATACGTCCAATTTTAACAGCCAAATTAAGGAAGGATTAGCTTTACTCTCGAACTTACTATATATACAACCACTAGCTTTCCCCCTCTAAACTCTGCTAAAGGTGATTATCTTGCCCATTAGTATCAATAACCTTGATACATGTTCCAATACTAGTTAAGGAATATAAAAGGTTCCTAAAACTAATATATTACCCTTTCCCTTTGATGTATTCCTACAGTAAATACAGATTACATAAAGATTACCATATTTGTTAAGATTTAGGGAGAAAAGAAGAAGTATAACAATAAGCCATATAATCTTCTTGACGCTAACTTGCGACCGTTTTCAATATCTACCGTTAGATAAAGTTAAATTGCCAGGTTTTCACTCGTTATTTCCCAATATCTTTACCGGTTAAGCCGAAAATTGCTACCTCCGGTACCTAACGAATTGCCTTTCCTTTCTCGAAATTTACGATGGCCTAAAGAGTTATTTAAAATGCGATATTAACCTTACTAAATGCCATTTTGATTGGAACATTATCAAGTAATCTTATATATTAAATTATAATAATGAAAAAAAAAAACTTTCTTAACTAGATACTTAAAAAGCTAATGTTTTATCAATAAACAATGGGGAACGTAGGAGCTGGCGAAAGCACTATATCCCAACAGGTTCAGCAAGTCTTTGCGGGTTGTAAAAAGTTCCAATGCACCCTATAATATACTAATACTACCCGCAAAGAGTTTTTTTTAGCTATTTACATTCCTTGTAAACGACCGTCATAACTCGAATCTCCGGCTCGACTAAAATATACCTTTAAACCCCTAAATTCAATGACGACGAAGAAACCCCCTTTTACATGTACTATATTGACTGTGAGTATGAAAGGCTTAGCTAGTAGGGTTAACGAAAGACTTGGACCTGAGGACATTATCAAGCTACTTAAAGAACAGGGTATTCCTTATCCTTAATACCTTTAAATCATCTAAATAAGTTGACTTTAAACGCCAAAAGATACTAAATCTATAATAATCAAGGTTATCAATTAATATGTTATAATGTAGCTGAATGAGAATTAAAATAAGTAATATATTATATGCAATTCCAATTTCTCTTTAACTAGAGCTACTTCGAATAAGTAATGGATTTTAAAAAGAAAAATATTGAAAAACAGGAAAATAAACTTAAGGTTATCGGTTGATATAAAGATATTATTACTGGTAATAATCCGGAAGTAATGTAATAACTCTCCGACCACGCCTTTTTATACTGTCTTACAGGTAAAAACCCCTATCACCGATATAACGATAAAAATCATAGCTTTATACTATGGATATTACTATATACCCCTACAGCTAGTATATATAGGCCAAGTGGCAGTGCATTATAATGCAAAGTGGATTGCTGCAGAGCGCACGATAACGTATCACGCTGCAGGCTGCACTTTTGCAAGGCGCAAAGTGTATTATGCGTGGCGCGATCTGGAAGGGGTATTTCAGAGTGTATAAAAAAAGGGTCACTGCCCAAATAAGAGGTTTATAACCTCCTATCCATGGCATGTACTCTCTAGAATGCTTCTTTCTAACCTACCATTTATCTTTACTATAATATTAATCTTACGATTACTCTTTATTTACATTTACGTAAATAAAGACCTTACTGACACTAATCAGTAGCCAATTAGGTCGACTATAGACAGTTAAGGAAAGAAGAGACAAACCAAAGCTAAATACATATAATAGGATGCTGTAGCAATTCCAATCATTTGTTTTTTATCACTACGCCTTATAAAAACCATACGGGAGTGTAGAATTACATAGGAATTCCGTTAAAACCCAAAACGTAACAAAACTATAATATAGGGAGTAACTTTAAAAAGGACCACTTTTAATACAATGTTATTAATCAATTAATTCCCTATCTATTACAAGGTCCCGTTACATTAACTGTCAACTTATTTTGGCGTTTTAAACGTACCCAGGCACTTTCTAAAGAGCTTCCTATTATGTATCAGGTTCTGTAAGTCAAAACCAGTAAGTTTTGGAACCCTTCGTTAGGATCCATCCGATCGAAATATAGCACTCAAACCGCTTACAAAACCTAAAACCAGTTACTAATATAACATTCGCACCGCTCGCGAAACCGAAAAGCGGTAACAAATACAATACTCAAACTGCTTATAAATACCAGGAGCGGCTATAACACGACAATTCGAACCGTTTATTAAACGCGAACCAAGCTCTACCCACCGGATTACATATTACTCCTTACACCTTCCCATACCTATTTACCCTGACCACTCTTTCCACATTCGCCTTACACCGTATGTTTTAAGTTTAGTGCTTTTAACGTTTATATTTTCTTATTCGTTGAACTGGTATACCGTAGCCAATCGTTGATTAAATTAATTTAAAGCGCCTAACCAGGCTCTAGTTACGCTGTTGATAGGTCTTCAGACGTTGCAACGTTGTCGATTCGAATCGTGGTTAAAGTAACAGTAGTATTGCAGTAGTCAGATGGTGGATGTATTGTTCTAGGTTTGGCAGGCCGCTAGCCGGTCTGCACTGTAATTTGTATGGCTAATTGCTTGGCTCGTACCCTAGAGTGAAGTGTAGCGTACTGTACTCGACTTACACCCAATGCAGTAAGTCTCCACAAAGCAATACACTTACAGTACGGTCAACTTTACTTATAGTAAAGTTGACCTACTATACTGTTTGCAATACCATTGCAATACTATTCCAACACTGACGGCTTTTTGTTTTTGTGCCTGCACGCTAGCATAGCTTACTATCAATTGATGGCAACCCTTGAAATCCCTCCTGGATTTATAAGCCAGACCCCTGTTAATTCCAATTAATCTATACTAAAATTGATATCAATTACGGCCCCTTATAGCCCCTTTTCTCTACCCTTCCAAAACCTTCGTTCCTCAAATCCCGTGCACAGATCCTTCGCCACAGATTTACGCAAATCAAGTACGCTACCATTTACATACCTTTTACCAGTAGTTTAAACTACTACTATCGCCACTTTTGCCACCATTACCCTGGCAGTCTTCCGATTTGCCAGGGTAACCTTGTTTCTCCACGTCACGTGTTGGGTGATCCACGTATCCCTCGATTCGTATGGTTAGTGTATTGCTGTCCACAAACCTTTCCAGGGCGCTATTAGGCGTAGCCTTAGTTATAGTATTGGCAGGGTTATCTTTACTGTTCATCTACCAGAACTTACCGATTTGCCAGACTTCGTATACCTCCCTTAACGCTGTTACATTTATTATCAGGCGTTTTTCATCAGTCGTACCTAATTTTAATAGGTATTTATAAAGGCCTCGGGAGTCGGTAAATACCACCACAAGTATCGGTAACAAACTCAGCTATTGAATAATATTCCTTAATATATCGTTAGTCACCATGCTGATGTCAAAACCTGTTATTATACTGTAAACTTTTAAAACCAACATATTTCGGGTTATATGCTTACACTTAACAGATGTTTAATATATAAGGTTCTCGGTAATCGTAAATTGCCCTTTAAACTTATTATCGTTAACCAGTATTATTAAAAAGTCTATTTGCGATATAAGGTTAGTATTATTTGTAAATTAACCATCCGTAAAAATTATTAGCTTCGCCTTTGTCAAATCCACAAATACCATATTAATTTCTCTTTTTACGTAATCTATTTTCTATTCAATCTGTTTGTTTAATTTATTAAAGTCTTCGTTTTATGGTTTTCATGCTTATACCGTAATAGAAAGGTTTACGAGGCCTTAGATTAATACAATGTGGCGATATAGGCCGCATGAGCCTTTTACTCTAAATATCTCTATACCCTTACCTCGTTAGCCTTATCGATAATCTTCAAGCTTATAACTAACCCCTTTTGGCGAAAGCTAATATAAATGCTGCTTTTAGCCTTAATACCATAATGCGAAGTAACAATTCGTTAAAGTTAAGTTGTATTCCTTTAGTTAACGTTTTAACTGTCTTACACTTTCAAAGTCCTAACTTTTCGATAACACGTTATTTCGCCGTTACAAACCCAACATTACCGAGGAAAAGGGTATTTTTAGTTTTTATACCTATAATGCTAAAGTTTTTACCTTTTATAATTAGTAATCACGGATTAAATGTTAAAGTCTTTATATTCAACCTGTTTTGAAAATATACCTAATACGTTAAAAACTAGTAAACGCTAATTTCGACTACTTTGAATAAAGACTTAATATAATGTGGATATTATTATATATCTTCATATATAGTATATTTAGGTAGAAGTACATCACGCTGTAAGGTACACTCCTTAAGCATGACTCGATCACGTGTCATGATACAGGCTGTACTCTTGCAGAGTATATAATCACATGTCATGTTACAGGCTATACTCTTGCAAAGTATATGATAACGTGACACGCTGCAGATTATACTCTCATGTGTGGAGTGGTCTAGAAGCAGGTATTCCAGAGTGGTACGCTTAGCGCGAGGGCTTATAAGCCCTCACCTATAACGTATATCTCTCGATGTTTCTTCTTTGAACATTTAAATCTACATCTTTGCTTACTTTACTACAATACCAATCATCTTTTGATTACTCTTTTACTTGATTTGTTTCACGTAAACAAGTACTTAAACCCTACCAATATATAATATATTATCGTATCAGCCGGAAATTTGTTCCTTAATTCTTATAATAGTTTTAGTAATACAATCCTGTTATGATCCAAGCACGTTGACGGGTCAGGAAATAGGCCAGCATGCAGCTAAGCTACCAAGAGCCTGAAGTCCAACACATCAGGCGGGGAACATCTCTTTGTCAGCACCAGACTAGGCAACCCTCCAGGGTTAGGGTTATCCAGATCACAAGTGCTCACTGAGCCTCTATGAGCACCAGTGAGCCTTAGTACTGAAGATAGTATGAAGGCCATAGGATATAAGGACACGGTCAGCACCAAATAGATAGTATTTCCTTTATAGATCTCCAGTTGTCAATCTAAGTATTCAGTCTACACACTTGAATAGTCTAACGGCTAAAAATCATTCTACAGCACGAACAAACATCTTGTGATATTGCACCTTTGTTACCTCTACTACCTTACTGCTAACATAAACCCTCTGACACCTTCTATTTACTCACGGGTATTTAGTGTGATGATTATAAATCCGCTGAAAATTGGTGGCAAACTACGTGTACGATTACATGATATTCCGGCTATTGAATTTAAACTAACCCTTTATGCTAACAGTTAAATTAACAGTAATAATCAAGATTAAACGTTAGATAATATTTTAAATTGTAAGTCATTAAGTATGGATCTAATACTTACCTTTATCACTGTATCCTTAAGCGATTAGCCGTAACTTTTCGTACAGCCGGTCCGTGGTTTTACCTTGAACTTCGTAAACTATCCTCGACTAAAAAATAGTGATATCTTACCCTTATAATTACGTTAACGGTATAAACTATATAACCCCCCATAATAGGAGGTCGTTAATTTCCACTTAGTCACTTTCCTTACAAGGTTTTCCCAGTATATTGATAATGCCTTCAACACTTAGCTTAAAGGTAAATTTTATATTAAATATCTCCTTTTAAAATACATTCGGCGTTATATATACCCTTCCGGGCTTATAGTCTTTTTTTCCCTCCTTTTTCGTATGTATCCTCTTTTTAAGTTGTCTTCTATACCGTCGGTATTTTATCGTCTTATTAACAGTCGGCTCGGAAAGGTTATATTAAATAATTCGTTCTACTTGAAGATTATTAAGGTTGGGAGTTTTATTAGATTTAAGGTGTTTTTTTGTATAGCTTGACTTATATAACTCGGAAAGTTACGGAGCCGTTAGTAGTTTTAACTACTACGTTTAAGTTGGTAATACTTAAAATCTTATATAGTTCATTGTATTTTCCCAGCTTGCGCTACCTAAGGACTTCAATCTAAAGTTGGAATAAAAACATATCTATTATTAACGATCCGTTCCTGATATTAAGGGTATCGTTGATCTAGCAGCGTGCTAATTACTTACTTAATTCCTTTAAGGCTTTTCTATATGCCATAGCACGTTTCTGGGTACTTGTCGAGGGTAGTAACTCAACTGTTATACGTGGGTAAGCTTTAAATACCAGTAAAATTGGTATAAATCCGTTGGAGCTAATAGTATAGTTAAGACCTTTTACCGTTATCTAAAAGCGTGCCTCTTAAGTTATAAAGCCATCAATTTCTAGTGTAAAGATATTATAGGCCCTTTATAAAAGGGTGTATACCCTTTTGACCTTAATAATACTCCAATAGGCCTTTATAAAAACTTATTTATATTAAATCCTTATTAATTTTATATTAGCTTAAAACTATATCGTAATGAAGTTGATGTCGATATTGTAAACTAGCACGTCTAATAGGCCAAGGTACGTATCGATTTACAAAGTACGTATTACTTTTTATATTTCCTTCATCGTAATGGTCCTAAGTAACTTAACTCTATGAAAAGCTGTGGTAAAGTTTACAATGTATAATACGTACTTACTATCTAAATAAAATACGTTTACGAAGATTTTCGAGTTCAAGTTCTAATTTTCTTTTAACGTAAATTTAAACCTTTAGGGGGCTTAGAAGTATATCTAACAATAATGGCAAAATCGTTTAACTGTCCTTAGTGTTAATAAATCCACATTTTCGTAACTTATTGCCTTTAAAACTTTGTAAAACCTATTAGTTTCCGGGTAGTTAAACCTACGATATAATTAACGAAGTTTTACCTTTGTCAGGTTTAATACCACTGAATTTAGTCCTTAAAGATAAAACCCAAGGCACCTTTACTTAAGGCTAAATCAAAACCTTTTGCCGGGCTTAACATATATTAGCTTATTAGTCTAAATATTAACGTTGACGCCGAGGTTCTTTATATCTTTAAAGCAAAAGAAGAAGAGAGTAGGAGATTTTAAAACGTGGAAAACAATAAGGTTAACAACAGACTTTACTATCGTCGATCCTAGTAAACATATCTTTCTTTAAGACTAAAGCTAACCTTAGCTTTATCAGCATCCGCGTGGTCAAGTTCCGTCATAGTATCCACATCTCTTTGTAACGCGATATACTGAGAATAGCTTTTTTTTAAATACCTGATTACCCTTATATCCGGTATAATCCCCTAAAAGACTTGTTTTGCCTACCGGTTTTAAATAGTAAAAAGGTATATATGGTCAGGGTTTTTATCGTTATAACGATAGTAGGGAACTTTACCTATAAGGTGATATAGAAATACGTGGTCGGTTAGTTATTACGTAGCTTTCGGGTCATTACTGGTATTAACGCTGGTATTTTTGTACTAGCCGATAGCCTTCGGCTTGTTTTCCTCCTTTTTAATTTCACTTCTTTCAAATTGCATAATACGCTCCATATAATTCTATTTTAAGGCAAAGGGGTACTACTTTTGGTTTATTACCTGTTTTACGTCACGTTTGGTAGTAGTGTAGCGTGTTAACTAGCAACCCTGTTTGCCGTAGATCCAACATTTTTTTAGCGTTTAAGTTGAATTTATTTGGCTGACATAAAGACCTTGAGGAGGATGAATACCCTTTTTCGTGGGTAGAGGTCCGGACCCTCTATTGACTATACTCTCCAGGTTTTCTATACCATCGATTATTGTAATACGACTTGAAAGCGTTTTTTTCTTCGTTACTAAATTCCGGAGCTTATAGGTATATATAGATCGAGCCGAAGACTCGAGCAGTTACGGTCGTTAACGAGGAACTCAGTTAGCCAAACAACCCTTCGTAAGTGGTATCCGGGTATTACAAGGCGTACTCGAACTTTTTGTAGCCCGTAATTGCTTGCTGGACCTGCTAACGTAAGGTGTTTTCGCCAGCTCCCACGTTCCCTATTACCTGTTGGCAAAGCATTAGCCTGTTAAACATCTGATTTAAAAGGTTCATTTTACTTTCCGACTCTTTTTTTGTAATCCAATCTATAAAATCACTTCATAACATTCTAATTCGTATAATACTGGGTAAGGTTAATATCGTATTCGAAGTAGCCCTTTATACCATCGTAGATTTAACGGAAAGAGATACAGTTCGTCAAGTATCGGAGGTAGTTGATTTTAACTTAGCCGGTAAGGATACTAAGAAACAACGAGTAAAAACCTAATAACTTAACTCTTATTTGGCGGAAAATGTTAAAGAATAGGCGCAACTTTACGTCAAGGAGGTTATATGGCTTACCGTTATACTTTTCTTTTCCTTCCCAAATTTTGACGAACGTGGTAATTACCATACAGTCTATATCCTCTATAGGGACGCGCCGAGGGGAAAGCGTAATTTACTGGTCGTATAGATCTTTTTCACCTAGCCGTGGAAAGGATTGAGGTTTCTTTTAGTATTAATAGGTAAGATAGTTACTTTTGGCCAAGTTTAAAGGTAAAAAACCAGTAGTCGTATCTATAGTCGGTTTATGTGTAAACCCGGTCTTTCCTTAACTTGGCTGTTAAAACTCAACATACTGAGAAGCTTGGGGGAAATAGGCCTGGGGGTTTTTGTCGCGGGAGACTTGGCGATGATTCTCTTGGTGTTGAGGGATTCGGAGAGGCTCTTGCCTAATTAATTGCTGGATCTAAGGGCTTAAAGGATGTAGAATCCATCGATTCCTCTCGGTCAGGTCCTTGCGAACGTATGTATGGTTGTTGTAGGTTACTATTACCAACAACCTCTTTATCCTTAGCTAAGGTCTATTAGGGGTTTTTATCCATGGCGCATTCGTAAAGTAAGATAGCAAAGGTAACTTCGTTTCCTCTCTTTGTATTTAGTTCGACGTTTTGAATAAACAGGTTGACTCTTAGCTTTGTCTGTGTTTACCTATCCGTCTTTTCCCATATATTGAGGATTTAGTCGCAAAACTAGTCCTGAAATATATCGAAGGCTATAGGTTTATAGCCGACTCTCCTAGAATTCACGTTGAAAATAAATCGGCCGATTACGTTAGTCAAGTATTTTACGGTAAAGTCTTTAGTAGTGTCGATATACTAGAGTTCTTCATCGTAATATTTAGTAAAAGTGATACTGAAAGCCTTAATGTCCTTTTTTCGGTCGAGGTCGGTCATTGATTTAAAGTAAACACTTGCGGTAGATATCTTAATATTTCTTCTTGTATAAGACTTGGTGATATAGGGGCGTGTAGATTTGGTGATTTCAAGCGTAAAGACTTGATAACTCAGGGTGTATAGACTTGGCGTTTCAATGTGGAGTCGCGCGACGTAGCTTTCTTAACGAAACTTGGTGTTTTTACTCGAAGCAGTGATTTTAACGATTAAAGTAATATAGGAAGTGAAAAAATAGTAAAGTAGGGCAAAGATTTAGTGTAGGTAGTGCGGTCGTAGGTCATTGTTAGTAGTGGAGGTTGTTTGGAATAGGGACTTAATCGTTTTTCTTGTGATTGACAGTAATAGTACCTGTAGTAGCAATTAACTTAGCCGTTTGCCAACTTGCTGGCTTCGTAATCTTTAAGACTTTTAACGGTCAATTTCAACGCCTTGAAAAAAGATTAATGAAGATTTCTTAGTATTTTCGAGTGACGATACCGTCGCTTACTTATAAACTACCGCGAACAACTATACAGCCTATAAGTTTTCCCTACTTACTGCCGCGAACAACTACACAGCGCATAGGAGCCCTTCGCAAAAACCTTTTCTTTACCCTGCCTAAAAAGAACAAAGCGTAACCGGAAAGTAGCTTTCTTTTTTTAATTAGCCAATATATACTTAAACTAATAATAATTGATCAATGTTAGTAGGCCTTTAGATGTTGCAACGTTATCGATTCGAATCGTGGTTGAAGTAATAGTAGTATTGCAGTAGTTAGATGGTGGATATACTGTTCTAGGTTTGGCAGGCCACTAGCTGGTCTGCACTATAATTTGTATGGCCAATTTCTTGGCCCGTGCCCTAGAGTGAAGTGTAGCGTACTGCACTCGACTTACACCTAATGCGGTAAGTCTTCACAAAGCAATACACTTATAGTACAGTCAACTTTACTTACAGTTAAGTTGACCTACTGCACTGCATGCAATACCATTGTAATATTGTTCCAACATACGCTTTATTTACGTATTATTTAAATTTTATATATATTGGTAAACGTTAAACACTTTATTTTCTCTATATTTCCGCATTTTTACGTTTTTTCCAACCTTAAACTTACCTAAGTTTTCTTTATAGCGCGAAATCTATAATTTACGTCGCTTCAAAACTACAGGTACACTTAAGAATTTCTTATACCTAAGTATACGATATTTTTACCAGTAACAGATTTAGAAAAAGCTAACGAATATATGAAGTACCTTTTTATATACATATCGTTTCGCAGCAGCATTTTGAAAAATTGGGAGATTTACTTATAAGATAGTGAAATCCAGGTATTAATAAAGGATTCAAACCCTTACGCGGAAAATACGTATGTTATTAATATAATTTTCAACTACTGTAATGATGAAATTAAAGGACGCGATTTATTCAACGATTCAAAAGAGAATTTTACGAATTAGACGCCAGATACATAGCATATAGTTGATGATATGATTTTGAAAATACTATGAAAACAAAGACGAAACAAAGGTATCAATACGACTGGTAGAAACAATAGTCGTATTGCAAAATCCATATTAATAACGACCTAGCTTATATAAATACTAAAAGAGGAAGAAAATAAAGTAATAGAAGTAAAATTTGTAAAAGGATATTGGTTAAAGAAACGCTAGGAACGCTTACGTAAGATAACGGACCGGAATCGAAAAAAAGCCTTCTCAAATGGAAAGGAGGCACTGAGCAAGGTTAAACTCCTGTCAGGAAGTAGAGACGGAGTTGGAGGAATCGACGAAAGAGGAGGAAGCACCGTAACAATTATTCATGACAAGGGGTTGAATATAAACCCTCACCGGAACGCAATTTTGAATCGAGATCAAAATAAAACCATATCCAGGATACAGTTAATAGCCAACTTAACTACAAAAAAACCTATTTCAAGAAATAATAAGCGGTATAAAATGCTAATACATACCTTATGAACTAATACTTCCTAATTACGACCTTCACTACAATCTTCCATCGTATCGCTTTCCTACTGAAAAAAGCGACCCTATAAATTTTATCAATTTCGTCAGATATGGGTATACAAACGAGGATTACAGTGGTAAACTATACGATGTACTCGACAATAAGATACGAGTTATACTTAATACATATAAAAAATTAGATATCGAAGCGTTTTAATTTTACGTTATCTTACCCGATATACTGTTTAGGTAAGTTAAAAAATGGTATATATACTACCTTATATGGGTAAAAATATTTGTAAAATGTTATGACCGCCTAAAATCACACTTCGATATAGAAATTAAGCATGAACTCTACGATAGGGATTGGATTGACACGGCCTGGAAATAAGTGAAAATCAGCGAGGAAACGCTGATAAAAACCTGTGAAAGATATTTATCGCCTTATTGGCGAAATTCTGAAAGTTTTAGGCGGCATTTGGACCAAGATATAATGGTAACGAATTATTTATCCAAATATTAATTAAAGTATATCACGAAAACCCAGATTTCGACATTATATTATTTAAACCTAAAAAGAATTTAAAAGCCTTTTATTCGAGTTTTAAAATATCGTTCAAAACGTTTATACGTCGGTAAGCGAGCCCTGAATTAGTATTTATAGCTAATGAAACGAAAGGTGACGGCCAGATTACTAAAATAAAACTCATTGAAACCATTAACCACGTTTTAGATCGAAGTTTTAAAGTGTACCTAAAGCAAATTCAGCGTCCTATATATAGTTATCAGAAAAAGAGATATCAAGGAAAGAGCACTAGAAACAAAGGATAAAGTAATTATTATTGAGGACGCTTTCACGACCAGGGACGAAACGCACCACAGTTATAGTAATATTTACGAAAAGGTATAGGGAGCCTCCAAGGTTTATAAAAGAGTTATATCGTATACGGTAAAATCGGTTATTAGTTTATTAACCATACCGTTTACGAACAAATTGGAATTAAACGATATTTTAAGGCTGATTACATATTTAATGACTGAAGCGAAGCTAATTCTGTAATATACTTAGTCGAATACGAAGGTAATAAATAATAAGCTTGACGCCTACCCTTATAAATACACCTTTAGTGAAAAAGACTTTGAAAGGAATAATATTTATTTGATAGTATAAGATGAAGAAACCATCTAACGTATTTTTATAAGTTTATAAAACGCTCGTTTCCTATATATTATAGGTATAAATTACGTAAAAGGAGTGTTAAACGCCTATATAACATCATAATTAATATTTTAGAAAAAATACGATAGAATTTAGGGTACTATGCCTAATACCGGCGAGGCCGAAATCTCGACGGCTGGAAAACGATAATTTAACGCGTTTATAGTAAAATTCCCGAAGTTTTAGCTTGACCGAATGAGAAAGTACCGAAAGGTATTATTTTGTAAAGATAAAACGTTATAGTTTCAAACGGTTGTTATAAACACGCAATTCGGACAGGTTAAGTTTTACGTAATATATTTAGAGAAATTATTCTTTGTTATTGGAAAATATGAATTAGCTCGGAATTAAGGCTCGGAATACAATTCATTAGCTTGTTCGCGCCTCAGATATCGTATCCGTACCACTTCAACTTAAATTCGATTATTTGTGGTTTTTCTCCGAAGTACGTATAATTAAGGCTATTTATTGAACTTAGCCCAAATTAAGGATTTCATACCGCTGATTCGGATACCCAGCTGAAAAACGTTTTTTACCATTATTTTACGTCGTAAGATATATGGATATAGGAAAAGACGTACTTAAAGTTATCGAAAAGTTTTTCTCTAAATATCAATCAAATTAATAGACCTTACAGAGGTTCAAGTTTAGCTTTTAGAACGATTTGAACTTTGATTACGAGGTGATTATTAATATTATATATTTAGAAAATTTATTAGTACTTTACACCGTTAACGCGATTATATTATTTCAGGCTGCTAAATTTATACGAATCGTTTTAGTTATAGATTACGAGGACGTTTTCGTTAAATATTGACTAAACTTTTCTTTAGAGCCTCAAGATTAAATTACTCACGATTTTAACACGGCCTTCAACTTTACAAAGTAAAGTACTAAGGCTAGGATCACCGGTAACGAATGTAAATAAATATTAGTAGAAATACTATAGGTTACTAGCAAATTGAAACGTTACCATAAACCGTTTAAAAAGGTATATACGGAATTATTGAAAATACTAAGGGGTACTAGTTTTAAAAAAATCAATTTTATAAATAGCGGGCAACACCATTAATAACACTTCCAGCCTGAGTAGGCTTATCTCTACGCCTTTTGTTTTTGGTATTTACCTCAAAATCTATGTAGACTTTGTATTATTACTAACCATGATATAAAGAGCGAATGCTATAGCGAAAGCTATAATAGTGGTAGATTCTTTACAGGCTGAGAATAATGTGTTTCAAGCGCTAGCTATAAGGAATATCCCACGTGAAATTAGCGTTTTATATATACTACTATAATTTGAGGTCCTGATTTTGAGAATCAAGGACGGATAAACTGGATTTTGAAAGATTAACGGGTTTAGAGACTATAATGCATTTGTTAATTTTCCAAACGGCACAAGTTTGTTTCGTTCATAATGGTACGAAAATATAGGATAAAGATAGACAGGAGCAGCCTAAAATCGTAATTCGATTAAAACCATTAATGGGATACCCTTTATAACGGCTAATCCAAATCGATTTTAGTTCCAGCCTATCCTCCGGATCGTTTTTTCGACCCGCTTCTATTAAACGAAAGCGGTTTGTTTATACTAACTTTACTAACACCTTGTCGCTGAGGTTGCACTTTGAGCCTAAAAACTAAAAAACGCTCCGGAACCTTTATCGCAGGCTTCTTTATCACTTAAAAGGAGATGATAAACCGCGAGTTTAGCCTAAAGCTTCGTTACAACGGTATTATCATTATCCAAGGTGCTTTATTTAAATAATCCACTCAAATAGAAATATTTGTTTTAATCGACTAGGGCTTATTTTGCTTCAAACGGTTAGATATAATGATTTACGGCGTTTACAGAATTTTTCGCATTCTCCTCATTTACAAGGTTAAAAATAATATTGAAAACCCTTACAAAAAGTCCCACCTAGTCATAAAAGGTTATAACGACTACAGTAAACAGAATATTATAACCTAGTCGCTTACCTTATAACGGGTTAACCACCGCTTGATTTTTACATTTATAGTCTTTTTTATTATTTTTCATTACTTATATGTCAAACCTCGTGATATTTACAGATATATTCTCAATTGAAGGAGCGGTTTCAACTACATATTTATTCCGATATACCTATAAATCTTCAAAAATATTTATCACCTAAAACGATCTTATATATTATAAAACCGTTTTACGACTTGGCTGTAGGTGGTATTTACTAATATAACACTTACCAAATGTATTATAAATAACGGTTTAAAATAATTCATTTAACCTTAAACCCGTACCTATTAGTTTCAAAGGCCTGTTTTAAAGGTTTTGTATTAACGGATATATAAACGAATAATATATTAACGTTGTATAATGCGTCGTTCTCCGTATTTAAAGATAGGAAACTTTCAAAGGCTGGTTTAAACGTAAAACCTAAAATGTATTTAAATGAGAACTATATGATTGACTTTAACGACGCTATTATTACTTTTTGGAATGGAGGTTTAGACTTTACATAAAAATGGAAGTTGGAAAAAGTTGCCTTTATCCTTTTGAATAACGTAGACCGGGCCGATAAATATAAATACCAAAGAGTACGTGGCGTTTGAGTTGCTTTAATAGTATAACTGCAAGCGGTATTTAACCTTTTGGTGATCGCGTAGTATTAAATTTCTTCGTTAAACGACGTATATAAGGTGTTTAATAAAAGCTTAATATAGAAAATATACAATTCAAAACGCGGTTTACAATTTATACCACTGGATATAAATGTTAGAATGCTGTTTGTTTTTACTAACGGCTTCTTCGTTAATAATAACGACTGTAATTCGTTAATAGGATTCCTTTTAATCCTCAAAAACAAAATGGGAGCCCAAAACGGCTTTAAGTTTTGTAAAATATTATTTATTAGAGTTTTACCAAATATAAACGGGTTACCAAAAACTTCTTGACTTCGAAAATCTATAGTATAGTTTAAGGTTTCGATTCGGGTATTATCATAGTAATAACGTTCCAGATAATTATTTTTAGCTTTGGTTTACGCCTTATGCCTTTCGTTGCATATTAATTCCTTTTCGTTTTATAAATGTTTGGTTAAATTAGGTATTACGAATGAAAATAGTTTCATAATTAATATTATGGGTTTACATAAGTTATATAAGTGCCGGGAATTCTAGAAAACGCCGTAAATTGATGGGAAATCCAACCCAGCGGAAGTAATAACCAAAACCATATAGAACGGAACTTGAACGTTTATATCGATAAATACACTGTTTATTGGTATTATTAAAAAGGTTTTGAGACCTCAATAGGGTTAGTATACGATACCTTACGTTTTTGTTTTGTTTTAAGCTTTTATACGGTCCGAAAACTACCATTTACGCCGATTCAAAATGTGTATTACGTTGTACAACTTATATTTGGACCGGCTTTACGGATTTTTTATTCATTTCAATCTACCATTTAGCGCCGCTTTTGATATTTTATTATACTGTATTATATTTTTTCGACCTTGCCATGTCTTTTTATCATTTCCACTTTTCAATTCGAATTTATGACTTCATACTACATTTAATATATTGTGATTCTTTTTCCTATGTATTTCGACCCTATTGAACTTTATTCACTTTACGTTATATTTATCACTCGTATTACGATTTTTTTGTCAAAATTAATAACATTACTGTATAGCGTATTGAATTATAGCCTAGCGCGCCGGCTTAGTCATAAGGAGCAGTTATTTATCATTAAAAAAAAAGGATAAGGTAACGTCCTCACGTTCCTAATATCCTCCCCATCGTCTTCCCCCTTTGTATTAGCGTTACCATTATTATCTTTATCGAAGTTTTCGGCGTTAACGAAAATGTGGCCTCGCACTTTGAGTCGTATACCATTAGGTAAAGGCGCGAGGGGGTTTTTACCCTTTTTACGGCAATACAAGACAATATTGTCGAATTGATTTGGGTAATATATACGTAGGCCCCGTTTCCAAACAGTAATAACGGTTACCGACTTTTTCGTTCACCGGTTAACGCCTATTACTAATTAATATCGATTTACTTTAGTTATTTACGACTGCAGTTGTTTTTTTCGAAACGCCTTAAATATTGTTTTTTTAAGAAAACGGATTTTCAAAAATCGGTTAAAACTTATTATAAAGCCGGCGGACATATAATATGGCTTTGGCCTACGGCTCCAAAACTAATAGAACAGGAGCCTATTTATTGTTAATTCACTTATAACGATAGCAATGGGCCTCATAACCCTCGTTTCTATAGCAATCGCTGATAAACCTATCCGCGGCCGCGAACGCGATATACGATACGTAAAAAGTATCTATTAACAGCCCGGGACTACGAATCCAGGTACGCCGTTTTAACGCCTTACGCTTTAAATAAAGCCTCGAGACATACCCTGACGATAAGAAGCTCGAGGTGGCAAAGAAATTTCGTTTCTTACTCCTTATTTAAATGAATATTCAAAGTATTAAAACGGGAGGATTCAAGCAATATAAACCGTAACGAAGCTTTATCAACTTATGTTTACGGCGTCAAAGGGCTTTTGCGAATAAGTGGGTTTTCATCCATGGGGAAAAATTAAGGTTTATAACTTTAAAAGCCATCCGTTCCTTTTCCTGGAAGTTAGAAGAGAAGAGGAAGAGGGGGAAAAAAATGGGGGGGTAGCGGTAGCGGTGGAGAAAGATGAGGCCGAGGGGAAGGTGGCGACGACGGGGGATAATGAGGCAAGGAGGAGGGCGGCGGCGGCGGCGAGACATAGTTAGGCTGGGGGGAAGGCAGCTATAAAGGATATGATACTCGATAAGGGCGTTCTATTAGTGGTAATGGTAATATTAGAGGCGGTAACGGCGGCGGCGGCGGTGCGACGACGCTTATGCGTTAAACAGCGCTTTAAAAGCCTGTTTTTACGCGACATTAATTTAAAGATAAAGTTACTATATAGGTATTAATCGAGTAACCTACCTATCTGAGCGGTTTGGATTAATCAATCAAAATAAAGGTTCAATTGTGTTAAAATAAAAACTTGCATTAGCTGTAAGTATGTTCCTTTAAAATAGAGGGGAAAAGTTTCACCTAAACCGATAACGATATATATTTTTTTTCGAACCCAAAACACGTAACGGCGTAATTACCCCTGAGTACTTACCCTTATGACGTTTACAAAATTATACTCTTATCAGCAATCATAAAAAACGTCATTAATGATTATATTGTTACCGATTTACTATACTAATTATTCTCTTATTATAAACTATGGCCGCTAGAAATTACTAATTCGAACCTTTACAATTAGTACCGTAACCATATTGTTATTATGAAAGCTACTGATTCGAACCTTTATAATTAGTATTATAACTACTATTATTATAAAAGTTATGAATTTGGACTTTTGCAAATTTTTCCGTAATTACATCATTATTATAAGATTATATATACGGACTCGTTACAACTATATTGTCGTTATTAGGTAATATGTTAGAAATACATAAAGAAGAAAGAAAAGATTGCCTGTATGGATATTACTATATACCCCTACTATAGATATTATTATATACCTCTATAGCTAGTATACGTAGGCCAAGTGGCAATGCAATATACTACAAGGTGGATTCCTGAAGAGTGTTCGATAACGTATCACATTGAAGGCTACATTCTTGCAAGGCGTAAAGTGTATTATACATGATGCGGTCTAAAATGGGTATTTTAAAGCGCATGGCAAAAGGGCCACTATCTGAATAAGAGGTTTATAACCTCCTTCCGTGGCGTGCATTCTCTGGAATGCTTCTTTCCAACACATCATCTATTTTTACTACAATATTAATCTTACGATTACTCTTTATTTACATTCACGTGAATAGAGACCTTACCGACATATACACCTTTTTACCATTTAAAATATTTACTCGACGCAGGTCTTTTCAGGGATTATGCTGGATACGGGGGCGGTACGGTACTTAATAGAAGTCTATTTACAATATGTCGAGTTATGAAGGGATACTAATACTATTAAGGAATTTAATTATACGAATACTAGTATAGATAAAGTCGGTTTTAGCTTTAAAAAAGAGTTATTTTTATTAGAATCGACGACGGTCAAAACTGTTATTAGACTTATCATTTTCCACAATTTTGGAATCCCTTACCCCATATCGGTAAGGTCTCTACCTATTTCACGTGAAGTAAAAATAGTAGAAGAGTAATCGTTAAATTGGTATGGTAGTAAAAGATACATGCATTCAAAAGAAGCATTACAGAGAGTGCACGCTACAGATAGGAGTTTATAAACCTCTCATTCGGGCAGTGGACCTTTTTCCGTGCGCTCTAGAATACCTATTTCAGACTGCTCCACGCATGATGCACTTTGCGTCTTGCAAGAGTGCAGCCTCCAGCGTAACACGTTATCGTGCAATCTGCAGGAGTTCACCTTGCAATACAGTGCACTGCCACTTGGCCTATATATACTAGCTATGAGGGTATATAGTAATATCCATACTCCCTTCCTCTTTTGTTTTAAAAATATAAAAAACCTGGAGATTAACGTTAACATTTATATTAACGATTTAATATAAGTTAAAACCGAAAACAAGTCTTCACTTAGATTTAAATAAGGGTACCTTTGGTTTTACCTTTGAAGGTTAAAAGCAATGGTATTAAACTTAACGGAGGTGGAACTTTATAAACTACATCGTAGGTTTAACCACCCGGTGATTAACAAGATTTATAAAGTTTAAAAGGTGATTGGCTACAAAGACGAAAATTTACCAACTATAAAAGTAATGAAACGACTTTTTTTACTATTGTTAGACGCATTTTTAAGACTTTTTAAGGTTTAAGGTTTTCGTAAATATGTTCTACCTAAACGGTAAATTAATATTATGCGTTATAAATTTCGGTACGGCTTTTCACTACGCTTAGTTTCTTACAACCATTACGGTGAAGAAAACGTGGGTATTATTTTGCGTTTTATTGATTAATACGTACCTAAGATTATTAAATGTACTGGTTTACAACGCAGGTATCAACTTTACTATAATAAAGTTTTAAATTAACGTTAGGTCGATAAGGATTTAGTATAAATAAGTTTTCTTTAAGGTTTATTATAGTCTTATCAAGGTCGAAAAGTCATATACCCTTATACGAAAAGCCTACGATATTTTTACATACAAAATCAAAATCTTTACAGGTCGGGAAACACGATTTTAGATGACGGTAAAAGGCATCAAGGATACAATTAGCCCTACCGAATTTATACCAACTTTTTTGGTATTTGACGCCTACCTACATATAACAATGAAGTCGCTACCATCGTTTTAAACCTAAAAGCATATTATAATATATAATGAAGTCCTAAACGAACTAAGAAAGAAATCAGTATATCGCCAGGTTAACTATACCCTTAATACCAGAAACGAACTATTAACAACAGATATGATATCTCTTATCTTTTAAGGTAAAGTCCTTATATAACGAAAGTCAAGTAAATATAATACGTCGTATAAAATCTTAAGGATTGCTAATTTAAACGGGATAATTAAAATTACTAGTGGTTTCGTAACTTTTAGACCCATATAGGTTAAGCTGTATAAACGACCCTTTAAGTTTAATCAATATTTTAAAGTTGATAACCTCCAAGCTGAATAGACTAACCAATATAATCTTCCCGATTCGATCATTAACAAGCTAATGAAATGTTGACAACGTAAAAGATTTCTTAAGATGGGATAAAAATTAGAGAGTAGAATAGTGATAAGAATTATAAGCCTGGTAATGCGTATATAACGATGTAAGTATTTCAAAAAAGAAAAATCACGGAAAAATCACCCTTAAGTTATGTGTCGAAGACATTATTAATACACTAGGAAAAGCATTCAAAAAAAAAGCGATTAAATGGAGATTGACGGCCACTTTTTATGAGGGGTTATATAATTTATGTCGTTAACGTAATTTAAAAGCTAAGATATTACTACCTTTAAGTTAAAGATGGTTTACGAGGTTGAAAATAAAACCACGTACCGACTGTACGATAAAGTACGGCTAATCGCTTAAAGATATGGTAATATAAGTGAAAACTAATTTTTAACTTACTCGTTTATAATCCAAAAAATAGTTAACGTTTAATCGTCGTAATTATTATCAATTTAACTATTAGCGTAAAAGGTTAGTTTTGGCTTAATGGTCAGGATATTACGTAAGCTTATTTGTAGCTCGCTACCGATTTATATAGGATTATATTGTTGAAGACACAAAAAAAACTAAGACACAAGTTTTCGGCTGATACAATAATTTATTATATTAAGCCCTTATACGAATTATCCGAGGTAAGTTTATACTGGTTTCTAACGTACCAGGCGTATTTCAAAAATAGGTTAGGTATAAAAACTTTAATGTTTAACTCGTGATTGTTAATTATAAAGGGTAAAGACTTTGAAATCTAAGGTATATAAGTTAATGATACCCCCTTCCTTGAAAAAATTAGGTTTATAACGGCGGAATAACGTGTTATTAAAAAAATAGGCTTTTAAAAGTGTAAGTTAATAGAAACGTTAGCTAAAGATATATAACTTGACTTTAATAAATCATTAGTATGTATTCGTAATATTAAGGCTAAAACAGTACTTATATTGGCCTAAGTTCAAAGAGTAAATTATTAGCTTAATAATCATCGATAAGATTAACGAGGTAAAATTATAAATATGCTTAAATTAAAGGGTACCTATAGCTTATATCGATACGTTGTATTAACTGAAGGTATCGTACGATCCTTCTATTGCGGCATGAGTATAAGATCTATAAGACGAAAAGTTTGAAAACTAAACAAGAGGATTGAATAGTAACTAGATTACGTGGAAAAATGAATGAATACTGTTTTTATGAATTTAATAAAGGCGAAGCTAATAATCTTTATGAACGGGTTATTCAACAATAATACTAACCTTGTATCGTAAATCGACTTTCTAATAATATTTATTAACGAAAAAAAGATTAAAGGGCAATTTATAATTAACGGAAACCTTATACACTAAATATCTATTAAATATAAGCGTATAATCCGATGTGTATTAGCGTCTACGACATAATGATGAAACTTAACATAGGGATGGTAACTAACGGTATATTGAAGATTATTACTCAATAGTTAAGACAATCTCTGATACCTATAATAGTGTATACTAACTTTCGAAAATTTTACCAATGCCTATTAAAGATGGGTACAACTAATGAAAAACGTTTAATAATAGACATAATGGATTTAAGTAAGGCATATAAAGCCCGGGAAATCGATAAGTTCCGGTAAATCAACGGCAAAGAAAACCTAATTAACGCTATAACTCCAACTACTCCCAATAACGCCTTAGAAAGGTTTGTAGATAGTAATATATTAATTATACGAATCGAAGGCTACGTGGACTACCCGGCATATAACTTGGAGGAATAAGGTTACCCTGGTAAACTTAAAAACTGCCAAGGTAGTAATATTAATAGCAAAAGTGGCAATAGTATTAGCCTGAACTACTGGCAGAAAGTACGTAATTGGTAGCGTATTTAATACGTACAAGTTTGTGGCAAAAAACCTATACACGGGAGTTAATGAATTCAGGCCTCGAAAGGATGGACTAAAAAGGCTACGAAGGGCCGTACTTTATATTAATTTCAATACAGATTAATTGAAATTAATAGTTGTCTAGCTAATTATCAGCTTGTGGATAAAAGAGGGATTTTGAAGGCTGCCACTAATTAATAGCAAACCACGCTGGCGAACAGGCAATAAAAAAAAAGCCTCCAGTATTGAAATAATAGTTAAATGCATTATAGTCAAGTTATCTTTACTTACAGCAAAGTTGATTGTATGTACTACAAATTGACTGTAGTTTATGGAATTTAAATACACTGCACTGTAAGTGTAATGCAGTAGGTATCCACTTTAAATTGGGGCATAGGCCAATTCGTTTAGCCATACAATTTAATGTGCAGACCGGCTAGCGGTTTACCAAACTTAGAACTTACAACTCATCTTAATCAACCAACATCAATGCAGTACTAGTTACTTTAACCACAGTGATTCGAATAGACTACGTGGCAACGATAAAAGCCTACCAACAGATACCCTTTTTGTTGAAATTGCTAACTTTATAATGTCGAAGTAACAAACAATTAAAATTTCGAAGTTTTGAAACTAAAATACGGTTGCGACTTTAAAGAAAGGAAAACATCTAAACTTCAACGGATCGTCAATCCGCGAAAATGGTATTAACGATGCAAATATTTATCTCAATTTCCATTAAAGTTGTCAAGACTTTACCTTAGTTATAATGAAGAAGACTGAAGCAATTAAAGCTCAAAAATATATTAAATAACGTGCCCTTCAAAACTACATCTCAACACTATACCAATAGACAGCATTTTACGATTTATTGATGACAATACAAATAAAACACCTTACGAATGAATATTTCAATTAATTTGACAAAGTGTTAAAATACTGAACAGAGAATTCAAACTGTAAAATTAAAATAATTTCCATGAAAATGCCGAAACAAATTGACATTTATTACAAGCGGATCTTTTATGAATGATACAAATTTATATTTGTTAATAGTATGCTTTATAATGATCATTCATCAAAAAAGATGAGAAAACCACCAATTTATCATTACTAGAAACCTAATTCATTAAACCTATATTGAATATGATGGAATTATTCGAAGTATACTAGCTTTCAATGTTTACAGTATTATAACGGTTTTTATATAAGTATAACAATATAAAAAAACCTTTAATATCGTTAATAAATAGAATAAAATTTCTCTTATTTCGGTAGTAATTTTTACCGACTCGAGGAACGTATTAGAATACCTTTCAAAACTTGGAATTACGAATAGAAAACGCCTGATAATCGATATAATAAGACTTTATAAATCTTACAGAAGTAGCTAGATTAATGAATTCGGATGGATTAATAATGAAGATAATTCAACTAATATTATAAAGAAATCAACGTTAAATAGAGCTTTAGAAAAGTTTATGAATATTCATAGGCTAACTATACGAATCGAGGGCTACGTTAACAAGCCGCCTAACATGGTTAAGTTACATGCCAACAAATAAAGGTACCTTAGCTAACTGGAAAACTGCTAAATGATTAAGCCGGCAACTTAATTAATTGACATTGTTGAGTTGGAGATATGTATTAATTATAGCGAAAAACTTATTTGTAGTAATTAATAAAGTTAGAACTCGGAATCGTGGTGATAGGGGAGATAATTAGGGTCAATTTCACTATGTAACTGACAAAGGTTTGGCCGGTTAACGAGAAGAGACTTCAAATGTTACCGGAAACAATTGGTCGACTATATTAGTATATACTTACACAACAAAAAACCGCCAGTATTGAAACAGTAGTAATTGCAATGCAATCAATGAACTTAACTGGAAGTAAATTAACTGTACTAGCCGCAAGTTGATTGTATTGGTTTTTAGGTCTACTGTAAAGTTAAGTACAATATGCGCCCATTTCATACTAAGATACGGGTTAATAAATTAGCTATAAAAATTAGTGTGAAAACCGGCTAGCGGTCTACCAAGCCTAAAACAATACATCCACCACTTCACCACGCAATACTAGTATTACTTCGACCGATTCGAATCGCCAACGTTACAACTTTTAAAGTACTACCAATATTTATTGCAGCTTAACGTAAGGAATTTTATATGGATATATGCCAGGGAGGTATATAAACCTTTTGAAAAAGAAATTATATTTCCACACTTAAGCCTATATATTATATTAAAATGAATTAGAGATTTAGGCTATATTTTTCATTTCTCTGCTAATTCGAGCATACATTTTGCGGTAAGAATTTAGTATGTGTTACCATAATATAAATTTCAATACTAATCTTTTATACATATATTGGTGTCGCCGGGATTCATACGATATAAAAAGGCTTTAGAGGAAAACGAATGAAAGGTTGATAAAATCATAGATAAATGTTTAAATTGACGCCGTTGTATAGGAAGTGAATTGAGTATTGTGTTTGTTAGCAAAGATACACCTTTGAAGATAACGAGTGGAAAGTGGTATAAGAATTTAATTATGGTAAAGATATTATTGAAGCCTATGAAAAACGTTTCCGTTAAAAGGTATTTATGTCTCGCTTTTCTCGTCTCATGTCTTGCATCTTGTTTTTCGCATCTCGCGTCTCACTTCTAGCTTCTCAAATTCCGCGTCTTGCATCTCGCTTCTCGCATCTCGCGTCTCACTTCTTAAATCTAACATCTCGTTCCTCGGGTGGATTTGTATGTATGCAATAAGGACATTAATTATTTCTTTTGGTCTCAAGGATTTATTGTACATAAATAGGGGACATACAAGTTTTGAAAGCTAAGACTGGTACATATCAACTTTGGGAAAGCACGTGTCATCTGTGCTCCCATATCTTACATTCTCAGCTCTGCTAAGCTTCTATTTATCTTTTATTCCTCCTTTATCGTCAAATGATACCACTTTTTCAGCAAATATATTACCTCTACACACCTATCAACAAAATGATTAAACGTAAGTTTTATACGATTTATCAATGAGTTTTCCCTTAACCTCACAAATAATCTTCAATCTAATAATTGTAATGTTAAGATCTTTAAAAATTATGTCGCTTTTAAACACAAATTGTATAACTATTTGTATAAGGAGTTCGTCAATCTCGATCCTATCACTTTCCTTAACAAGTTTTCCTAGGGTTCAAATGATTCCTGGTATATAGATTTTAATAATTACGTCTTAATTATACTTTGATTTCCTATTTACCTAGGCATTAATGTAAACACTTTCTGGTATATATTTATTTTTCTCATCCTTAATATTCCTCCTTTTCAATAGTTGGTTACGCCGCGGTCATTCCATCGGTTAATTAATGGCAGAAAGAGAAGAGTTGTGTTAACTCAGGTATTGATCTTGAAAATCGGCATCTATATTCGATTTAACATAAAATTTGACCTGGGTTATACGAAATATCTAAAAAAGCAATTAATAGTTTTAATGATTACTTTTAAATTATCAATACTTAACATTTCAAATAAACCATTCCAATTCTCTGGCTCTCGCTATAGTAGTATTTTACTTTATAGTGATAAATTCATTACTTTAATCGTCGTTAATCCGTTTGTAGTATTAAGAGCGTTATTAACTTAGTGTTTAAAAAATTCCCTCCATGATTCTTTTAAAACCTTGATATATGCCAGTCATTTTTGGGTATTTACTAATAAATAAGATTTACTCATTACACCAAGATATACTTTAAATAAAAATGAAATTATTGATGAAAAGTGAAATCCCAAGGTATAATTCAAGCTCTTTGCCCCGTTTTTTTTTTCAAAAAAAAATGTCCGTAACACTTTCAATCTTCAACATAAAGATGTCATAAGTTTTATAAAGTAACGTGTATTCCCTTTTATTCCTACTGATATTCTAAAATACTTTAATAGATATCTATTTGTATTAAATCCTCATTATTCTAATATTAACTTGGAACTTTATTGTTATAATGTCAGTGTTGGTTTAGTGGACAATAATGTCTGATTACCTTAAATACTTGTTAATTCACAATATTCTCAATACTTTCTACAAGTTTTTTACCGATAATAACTTAATGAATTTTATATCATGGAAAGAGATAGTTAATTTTATGTTATGAGGAATGAATTTGTTATCTAAATAACATCGTTAGTTAAAATCTAACAAGTAAATTCCTTCTACTTTTTTGAAATAAATTTCAACGTTTTAAGAACTTAGGAGTGAGTTTAGAAATATTATTATAGTTTTTAAATATACCTAAACATATAGTATTCCTAAGCTTTACATCTTACGGATATAACTATTTTATATAACTTTTTGACGACTAGCTAATTAAAGAGTCGACATAATTAGCATATTTACTAGTTCGTTCAGTTTATTACCATTATCTTTAGCTTTTACAAGTGAAAATATGAGTGTCTCTATGTATAAGTGAAAAGGAATTTCCGGTTTTCCTTATCTTAATTATCTATATTAATATTAACATTATTACACAAGATTTTGATGTTTTTAATATAAGGGAGTAAAATGGTAGAAAAATTAATGATATGAAAGGTAATAAGTTAAACTCTGGTCTATACAATCATCAATTCCAGTCCAAATATTTCATTTCTCAAGTTAACATCAAATTTAATTGTGTTAGGGTTTGAATCATGAATTTAAGTAATATTAATGATTTTCCGTAGTTAAATAGTATACTAGAAATATAATTTTATACAACATTTCATTGCCCTTATATTCAACATCATTCATTGAAATATGTGTTTTTTATAATAAATATGTGAATCAACGTTTATAAAGTGTTTGAGATTTGATTATTATAGTAAAACTGAGGGGTTTCATTTGTTAAACGGTATAAAGAACGAGGTAAACTAATTTCCATGTTGTTTTAAGAGTATTATCATTATATTATATAAATTTCTTTAAAATATCATTTTACCGTATTATTAATCTTGATCCCCGTGATTTAGGATACGATTTAAACGATTCTTTTCGGAATTGATAACTTATTAGATATAATACATTACTAAGTATCTCTAGTGTTTGTCAATGAAGTAATAATAATACCAATAACCCAATTTATCATAAATCTAGTAATTTTCATTACCGTTACGATAATATTATTTACGGTTCCTATATTCATTCAATTATTAGCTACATCATTATGACAAAAGTAACTTTTAGTTTAATTGATTGAAACGAGATTGAAAATATGTAACCTTATCGTATTTTCGATTTCTATAATATGTAATTAAAAGATCTTGATATTTATGAATACTAAAATTAATAATTTAGGGGTATATATTAACTATGCGTGGTTTAAATATTAGTAAAATAATGATAGAAAATTTTTATTAGTTAAAAAATCCATTATAAGTGATATTTATGTGTTATAAGGCGTAATTGCATCTTCCAACGCCAATAATAACCGCTTAAACCTAGTAGCGAAGTGTAACTTTGTTAAAACATGCCTGTTTTATTACTTACTAACATAATATTAATTTGAGAAACATATCGGTAGGGCCTTAGATAGTTGTAACGTTGTCGATTCGAATCATAGTTTAAGTAATGGTAGTATTGCATTGGTTAAGTAGTGAATGCATTGTTCTAGGTTTGGAAGACCGCTAGCCGGTCTGCACAGTAATTTGTATGGCTAATTGCTTGATCAGAGCCCTAGTGTCAAGTACAGCGTACTGTATTCAACTTATACTTAATGCGGTAAGTTTATAAACAATACACTTAACTTGTAGTACAGTCAACTTTACTATAAGTAAAGTTAACCTATTACATTACATGTAGTACTATTTTAACCCTGGCGGCTTTTTAGTTTGTACGCGTGCGCTAGTGTGGCTAACTAATTTTTTCCAGTTATCACTAAATTTCCTCCTCGTCAATTGACCAAACCCCTGTTAATTCTAGTTAATTTACATACTGAATTACACATAATTTCATGTAAATTAGCCCCATTTGACCTTAATTTCTCCGTCGCTCCGAGGTTCGAGTTTATTAACTATTATAAAAAGTTCTTACGCTATAAGCCTTTGCGAGCCTTGACTTTAACCATGCTAATTAAACAGATCTGCATTGTTAATTCGTTGATAGTCTTACAGTCTGCTACTTTACACTTGACAGCCATCACGTGATTTTGGCTTTCCGGGCAGCCTATCAATGTAGCCCTAGATTCATATGGTTAGCCTTTTGCTATATAAAAACCTTTTTAGAGCCTTTTTTGGCATTGCCTTCGTTATAGTATTTGCGGGATTGTCTTTTCCGTTAACTCACCGGAATTCCTTAATCTCCCTTCTTTTGTAGGATTTAAGGAATGTTATCTCGTCGATTATCACGTGTTTTTCGCTGGTAGTTCCAAGTTTCGAAAAGCATTCGATGAGGTGTTTTGAGTCGGTAAAGATTACCACCGGGATAGGAGGAATCTTCAGCTGCCTGGTAATAAGGTTAAGGGTTTTTTACAGTGTCATACCTACGTTAAAGCCCGCTATTATACTGTAGACCTCCGAAGCTAGTACGATTCGTATAATCCTTTTATACTTGACGACGGTTTGTTAAATTAGGTTACCGAAAATACTAAACTGGTTTTCCCGCCTTTCTTCGTTTATGAAGGTTATCAGAAAACCGATCTGTAAAAACAAATCGGTATTATTTGTAAAAGATGTATCTATAAAAAATATCAACTTAGCCTTCAATAGGTCGAATAGAACCATATTAATCCTTCGGCTTAAGTTTTGCGTTTGTTACTCGTGCCTTTTATTTAGCTGGTTAAAGTTTTCGTCTATCGGATCCTATATCTAAATCATAATTAAGAGGTCATAAAAGGCCTTCAATTAGCATAAAGTAGCAATATAACTATCTCGAGTACATTACTTTAAGTACCGTTAAGCCTTATCTATATTAGTCTTATTAATTTTAGCCAAAATAATGCCTTCTCTCTTTTAATAAAAGCTTAAGCCGGCATTAATACTAAGTATACAGATTAATGATCCATTAAAGTTAAATTAACTACTTTTTATTAACGTTGTTATTAATCTATAATTCCCAAACTTAAGGTCCTTAATCGCCTATTACTTCAATGCTATAAAGCCAGCCGTTCCGACAAAAAGGGTATTGTTAGTTTACATGCCTACTACGCTAAAGTCCCTCTTTTACGTTACCAATAAATACGGGTTGTACTTAAAAACTTTATCGCTAACCTTGATTTAAATTACAACTGGTAAGTTAAGAACTAATAGACGCCTACTTTAGCTTATCAATAGAGTGGCTTAATATATCGTATTACCATGCCCAAAAAATAAATAGCACAGAGTTCCTGTAATAGTTTTAATAGTACAATCCCCTGTAAATTCGTTACTAATTACGTGTAAGCCTGCATTATATTACAGCTATTAAGCATAAACTCACCTTTAGCCTTAGTTAAAAAACTTACTGTTAAATTTACCATTAAACGCCAATTGATTTTCTAAATAGTTAACGATTACATAAGGATTCAGTCCTTATTTTTATCGCCGTATATTTAAGCGATTAGACGTAAATTTTCATACAGCCGCCTCATAGTCTTGTCCTTAACCTCGTAGATAATCCTCGACTTAAAGATCGTGAGATTTAAGTTTTACAGGTTAAAGTCGATTTTAAACACGAATTGTATAACTCCTCGAATTAATAGGCTGTTAGTTTCGATCTTATCGCCCTTTATAAAAGGTTTTCCAAAACTCTTTATAATCCTTTATACTTTTAGTTTCAATATTAAGTCTTCGTCATCCTTTTATTTCCTGATTACCTAAGCAGTGTTATAAATACGGCCCGATATAAATTCCTCTTTTTTAATACTTATTTTTTTCAGCGGTCGTCTACGCCGACGACATTTTATCGGCTTTTCGATAATGGGTTAAAGAGTTTTATCTGAGCTCGGTCGTTTAACTTAAGTGTTCTTATCGTTAATGGCCCTAGTATATAGCTTAAACTAAATGATTCGAAAAGATATATGATCTTTAGCAGTTTTAACAACTACTTCGGAGTTTACGATACTTAATATCTTGTATGGGCCCTCCCATTTACCCGGCTCCCGCTACACAAGGACTTTACTTTACAATGGAAAAGCAGATAAGTCGATTGTTATAGGGTCTTTCCTAGTGTTAAGGGACTTATTAATCTAGCGGCGTACCGATTGTTTTCGTAGATTTCTCATAGCTTTACTGTAAGCCATAACATATTTATAAGTACTTGACGAAGGCAGAAGTCTATTTTTCAGGTGTAGGTACGCTCCAAAAACCAGCAGAGTTGGTACCAAACCGTTAGAGCTTATAGTATTGTTTAAGCCTTTCACTTTTATCTGTAAGTATGCTTCCAGATTTGTAAAGCTTTCAATTCGCAACGTAAGGATATTATACGTTCGGCGAAGTAAGGCATATACCCTATTAATCTTCACAATGCTCCAGTATGCTTATATAGATACATATTTGTACTAAATATCGATTATTTTAACATCTTTTTAAAACTCCACCGCTGAAAACTTAATACCGTTATCATAAACGACGATGTTAAGTAGATTAAAGTACGTGTAAATCCATAGTATCCTTAACATCTCGCACGTATCTTTTGCCGAAAGGGAATTTAAAAACTTAACTCAATAAAAAGAGGTTATGGAATTAATGGCGTAAAGAATAAGCTTGTGATTCAAGCAGAACACATCAACGAAAATCTCGTACTTGAAATCGTTATCGTTTTTTAATGTAAATTTGAAACTGCGTGGGGCTTAGGCATACGTTTGGCAGCAATGGTAAAGTTTTTCGATGGCTCTTAGGGCAAAGTATTTTATATTTTTGTACTTTGCGAAATTTATGACTTTGTAAAGCCTATTAATGGTTGAGTGGTTTAAGTGTCGATATAGTTAACGTATCTTCGACTCCATTAAATTTTACACTATTTATTTCGGCACTTAAAGATGAATCTATAAATACCCTTATTTAAAAGTGAGGGGAATCCTATAGATTTTTTTAACTAGTTCGTTTACATTAATGTCGACGTTAACGCTAAGGATCTTTATATTTTTTGAATAAAGTAGGAAAGGGGAATGGGACTTAAGGATATGGAAGGTAATTGCTTTTACAATAGTTTGAATTACTGTTATCCCCAGTAACCATAGTTTTTCGCCTGGTCTAAAACCAACTTTGACTTTTCGAGCTTTTTAACAATTAATCTCAATAGATATAGTAATTTCCGTCCGTAGTGTTACGTATTACGAATAACTTTTGTTAAATACCTTACTCCCTTTTTGTCCGGCATAATACCTTGAAACTTTTGGTCTACGTAACGAAAGCGAAGATTAAAGGTATATAAGGAGTTAAGGGCTTGGTTAGGGTAAAGGTAAGGGTCTTTAACACCTAAACGGTACAGGAAAAAGTGATCGGTTAGTTACTAGACCATATTAGAAGCGGTATCTTCATGCTATTTAATTTGCTTATGAGTATTAGCGCCGTTCATTAGCTTGTCGCCTTCCAAGTCTACGATTTAATCCAAATAGTTATGTTTAAAAGCAGTAAGGTATTAGGCGTAATATATTGTCTTTCCATTGTTACGTTCGGTGGGGGTATACCAAGTCAATTAACAATCAGACTTACTATAAATTCAACATTTCTTGCCACTATTACGACAATAGTATTTGCGGTTCATAAGTTCGTCTAAATCTTAGCAGTATTAGCATTATCGTGACTATTACCTTCAATTTGGGGTCGAGGTTAATAGGCCAGACCTTAAGCTTTACAGTCGCCCATAACTGTACTTGTAATCGACGTAATTTATCACCGTAAAGTCTTTTCCATTTAAATTAGGGAAGTTGCCGGTTAAGGGGTACATATCAAGCGAGTTTGGTATACCTGTTATCACAGTAGTAAACTAGGAACGTAATTAGCTAAAAAAGTCTTCGCAGGTGGTATCTAGGCGTTATTAGGCGTATTCGAACTCGTCAACGCCCATAACCACTTCCCGTACCTGTTTTCGAAGTGTAGCTTCGCTATCGTAGGCTTTTCCTATTTCTTTTTAGCATAGCATTAACTTGTTGAATATTTGGTTAAGGATATCCATTAGCGTTTTCTCCTCTTTTATTATTATTATTATCGTAGTTTAATTCGTTATAGCCCAATTTGTATGGTATTGGACGAGGTAAATATCGTACTCGAAGTAGCTATTTCTACTATCGTAAATCTCGCGCAACGTGGTAGCTTTAGTAAGGAAGGTTAGATAGTAGTCCCCAGCATGTCCTATAAGGATTCCGGTGAATAGTAAGTGAAAAACTGAAGGAGAAACTTCCATTCACTTGCAAATGTTTAAAAGAGGCATTATCTTAGTGTTGAGGAGATTATAAGGCTTTTTATTATACTTCTCTTCATTGTTCCAAATTTTAGTGAAGTCCATAAAAAGTTTATAGTTAATGTTAACTATTTTAACAGGTCTTAGGGGAAGCTCACAATAGTTATCATAGTTTTGAATGGTATTTCCTAGAAGTTTAAGCCTTAGAGCTTTCAAGGTACAGTGTTAATAGTAATTACCAGTTGCCTGTCCCGAGAGGTAAAGTCCTATAGTAGAACCTATAGTGGGATTTCGCGTGTAGGTAAACCTAAAAGCAAAAGGGTTTTAATGAGCTTTTCGATTAAATTGCTAGGGGGCAATAGGTACTTAAAGGTTTTCGAAGGTCTAACGATTCTATTTAATTAACTGGTATAGAATATCAACGTCAATACCTTTGGCCTCGTTAGCAGCTTTTACTTTATGCGCTTTTTCACCACTAAGAGCGTACTCTGCACTGTTACATAGAGGTATTAAGCTGCTGAATAGGTTAATATATTCCTTATCGCTAGTGATTAAAGAGGCTTAACTTAGTTAAGGGTAGAGAGGAAGTCCCTTAAATTGCGTATAGCGCACGTTAAAGTTCTTTAACACTTTTTTCTTTAGGTTGTAGGTTTCAAGGGTATTGTTTAAGTTGAATTAGATTGAAGAGTAATTATACCAGTTTTTTATTACCTCAAGTTGACAAATAAACTCCTTTCCACTTAAGTTCCAATTTAGTCTTTATTTTTCCCCCTTTTTAAACCGAGGTTTATATGTTTATGGTCAAGTTGTTAAAGAAATCACGACAATTGCTAAAGACATTATTAGGGCTATTAGTATTATAGTATTTAATGATATAATAGCCGGAGAAATTAGTAAGGTGTTTTCCCGTTAAGTTTTCATCGATATTTAACGACTAAAGGTTTTCTTTGTAAAACTTAGTAAAAGCAGTTTCGAGGGCTTTGATTGTTTTTTATTCTTTTTGGAGTTGAAAAGGAATTGAAAGTGAACGCTTACAGTAGACATTTTGAGGTTTTGGCCTGTGTAGGACTTATAGAACGTGTAGAGCGAGGGACTTAGTAATTTCAGGTGTAAGAACTTGGTATTTTTAGCATAAAGTCGCGTAGAAACTTGGCGACTTAGAGACTTAAAGACTTAGTAACTTAGCGTGAGAGCGCGCAACGTAGCTTTCTTGGCGTGACTTGGCGTTTTCGCTTAAAGTAGCAATCTTGAAGATTAAATTGGTGTAGGGGGAGTGAAAAAAGTAAAGTAGGGGTAAAGGTTTAATGTATAGGGTAAGGTCGAAGATCGATTGTTATTGTAGGTTGTTTGGTGTAAGGATTTAGTCGTTTTTCTTGCAGTAGTAGGACCCGTAGTAGTACTAACTTAGTCGTTTGCCAATTTGCCGAACTTTGAGATTTTTGACAGTCAATCTTAACGTTTTTAAGAAGGAACAAGAAAGATTTCTTAGTGTTTTTTTTTTAATAGTGATACCGTCGCTTGCTTCCAGATTGCCGTTATGGACTAATGCAACCCAAAAGTCATTTGTTTTCCTGCTGTTGTGGACTAGCGTAGTACTAATAGAGGCCTTTCATAAGAATCTTTCCTCTACCCTAGCGATAACGCAAAGAGTAACAACCGGAAAGTAGCCTTTTATTTTACTTAGATAATCTGTGCTTAACCCAATAAGTACTGATTATTATTAGTAGAGCCTTAGATCGTTACAACGTTGTCGATTCTAATCGTAGTCAAAGTAACATTAGTATTACATTGGTCAAGTGGTGGATGTATTGTTTTAGGTTTGGCAGACCGCTAACTCGTCTGTATAGTAATTTGTATGGCCAATTGCTTGTCCTGTGCCTTAGTATGAAGTGCAGCGTACTGCACTCAACTTATACCCAATGCGGTAAGTCCACAAACAATACACTCAACTTTCAGTACAGTAAACTTTACTTTAAGTAAGGTTGACCTACTGCACTTCATGTAGTACTATTACAACAAGATATTTAATTAAGGATATCCATATGTATTTCCTTTTTTCATTCTTAGTTATTATTATTGTACACTGTATTACAGTTTAAGCCATACAGTATTACGTAAAATGGTTATTTTATTTGAAGTAATACATTGTTTAGTTATAAATTTCTTGGAAACTTCATATTTCATTTTGAAGGTTAGGTGATGATCCCTGATGTAACCCGTAAATATTCCTGGAAACAATATATGAAAAGTTCAAGGTTAGACTTTTATCTTCTTATAGATGTTAAGAAACGATATTATCTTCGTGTTAAGTATATTACAAATTATCATGTTATGCCTTTCTATATTATTCCAAATCCTAGCGAAGTTTATCAGAAGATTATAGTCAATTTTCATAAATCTTACCGGTTTATAAGGTAGGCTATCATCATCGTCTTAATTGTCGATAAGGTTCTTCAGAATGAACTTAAGTTTGTAACATTTAGACTCATAATGATCAAGATAATTTCCAGTTGTTTGGCTTCAAGAGCAAAATTTTGTAATAGAAACCATAATAAACTTATATTTATAGACACAACTTTTTGGATCTTGCAAAATCGCACTACGCGAAGAAATATGTTACAGAAAAACTTTACGTTTTAGCAACTTTTTCAATTAAATGTTCGATAACATCGAGGTTAATTCAATTTTACCACGTTTACAACTATTACTTCACATATTTTTGCTCCGACAACCACTTATCCCACATTAGCACAAATGAAAATCAAATTACCCCCAAAAGATAACAAGTTCTCTAAACTATAACATAAAGTTGAAAGCTTAACTTATCTAAAAGTTAGGGCTTAGTTCCTTAAATTGTTTATGGTAATAATTGTTAATATTGGTTTCTCCTTTCTCCTTAAAGCTTTGCGCTTAAAGATTTTGAAGTTATTTATCTATTTAAACCAAGTCGAAAAGAGTATTTGATAGGTTTTCTTTCCTATTGAGTATGAAAATCCTATAGTTATGAAGGTTTGTTTTCAATTTGTACTTCATTTTTTAAATACTTTGTTCCACGTTTCAATAATTTAGTTACCAAATCATTTACCATTTTGTTAAAAATTGGAATAGTTCAATTAATTTTTTTATGTTTCGAATCTATAATAAATTAGATAGCAAAGTTAGTCCATTATATTCTCTTTTCATGCGTATCAATATCTTTCCATCATATATTTTTATAATAATAGTTAGAAAAAAGTTATCAAAGTCCCTTCATAGTTTTATCTTTGAAATTTCCGATGTAATTTTAATATTTTCGGTAGTAATTCAACGTCATTTTTGGTGGGGTAATGATTTAACGATTCGTGAGCGGTGTAATATAGTTATTTGGTGCGACTTAACCATTTTTAGTGTTTTCGCTTAGCGTAATAATTTGAACGAATTCGAAAACGTATTGGATTAGCAATTATATGATATAAGGTGAAAAGATTAGTATAAAAGGCTAAGTTTAATATTTCAGGTTATAAATTATTTATTTCTGATGTTTTTATTCATTATTGCAAGGGGGTTAACCTTAGTACTTTGTAATTATTCTTAATATTTAACTGTTTGTTATTTATAAAACTTAAAATAGTTTGATAGTCATTTCTTAACGATTTTAGACTTTCAACGGTTAATTTCAACGTTTTTCAAGAAGTGTTTTATAAAGATTTTTTGGTGTTTTCGCTGGTTATACTATTGCCATTTTTGAATTTTCATAAAGACCTCAATAATCCAAAAAGAATTTCTACCTACTGCCGAAGAAAACGCTGCAGTTTATAATCTTTTTTTCTAAGACATCTTTCCATTTCTTTATATCACAATACGAAAAGTAATAGGAAGGTAACTTATTGTTTTACATATCTCATTTATACTTAACCTAATAAAAACTGATGAATATCGATAGGGCTTTAAACGTTTCAACGTCGTTGAATTGAATTGTGGTCGAAGTAATAAAATTATTACGTTGTCAAGTAGTGGATGGTTACTTCTAAGTTTGGCAAACTAGTAGTCGGTTTGCATACTACTTCTTATAGAAAATTGCTTAGCCTATTCTATATATTGAATTGCGTAATATACTGTGATTGCCTTGTAGTATTACAAGTAGTTTTGACTGCAATATACCTTAATTCTATTTCTATAGTACTAAAGGTTAAGGTTGATCGTTAATGAATCTAATAATAAGGGGTAAAAACTAAATTCATACTTAATATCCAACTATTAAAAAAATTAGTTAGTAATGTGTAATAGTTTGGGTAATAAGTTTAGTAGCAAATACTGATAGGAAATTTATCCTTAATAGTCGTGATATTCCTTCAACATATAGCGATTTTGTTGTAAATTCACAAAGGATTGTTTTGTTAGAGTTACCTACAGAACTCGATTAAAATATCGAATAGAAATGGTTATATAATTTGTTAAACCATTGTACAGATCGTTTAAAGTTTCCCTTGGTTTTTAATATTTCAATTGTTTTCTATATACAGAATAGGTAGAATATATTCAATATATAAATATTAGTAGACCTCTCTTTTTGCAACTTGGTCTATTATATTTGTTGGTAAAGGTCATTCATACTTTATTAAAAGTTGTAATGTGTTACTTTTCAGCTTGGCAGATCACTAACCAATATTTAAACTAATTTTCATGGGCAATTGTTTAGCTTGTACCCCATATTAAATTGAGAACTCCACTTCAATGGACTTTCAGTGAATACAGTCAATTTGTAGTTAATAAAATCAACTTATAGTCAGGATAGTTGAATGAACTATATTTCAATGAACCACTGTTCCAACAATAACCCAAATTGTTGGTAGGCATTTATCGTTGCAACGTAGTCGATTCGAATCACTGTAGTCCAAGTAACTGGTGCTGCATTGATATTGTTTATTGATTGGGAGTGTTTATTCTAAGTTTGGCAGACCGCTAGCCGGTTTGCACACTAATTTGTATGGCTAAACGCTTTGGCCTGTGCCCTACTTTGAAGTGGGCACCTACTACATTGCAATTTCAGTGCAGTGTATTCAAATCCTACAAACCGCAGTCAATTTGCAGTACGTATAATCAACTTTACTGCAAGTAAATTTAACTTGACTATACTGAATTTGACTGCTATTTCAATACTGGCGGCTTTTCGTTTTGTGCTTGCATGTTAGCATAGCTTACTATCAATTGGCAGCAACCTTTAAAATCCCTCCTTAATCTGTAAGCTAATAACAAGATATACCCCTGTTAATTATGATCAATTTATACTGAAATCAACTTTCATTAGAGCCCCTTATGGCTTTTTTACTCCATTCCTCCGAAATCTTCGTTCTTCAACTCCCGTATATAGGTCTTTCGCTATAAGCTTGTATCAATCAGATGCGCTATCAATTACTTATCTTTTACCAATAGTTTAAATTACTGCTTTTACCACCTTTTTCTTTATTACCATTAACGTTACCACTCTAGAAGTCTTCCAATTTTCCAGGGCAACCCTGTTTCCTCGCTTCATATGTCGGGCGGTCCACGTAGCCCTTGATTCATATGGTTAGCGTATTATTGTTTACAAACCCTTATTATTCCGCCATTAGGTGTGGCTTTAGTTATAACGTTAGCGGGTTATTTTTGCCGTTAATACATCTAAATATATCGATTTCATAGGTTTAATATACTTTTTCCAAGGTTATTACATCTATTATTAGGTGTTTTTCATTATTCGTACCCAGCTTTAACAGGTATTCGTAATGGCTCCGGAAGTTAATACATAACACCATTAGTATCGAAGGTAATCCCAGCCGTTTACTAATAAGCCTTAATATACTATCAATTACAATACCGATATCAAAGCCTGTTATTATAACGTAAACTTCTAAAGCCAACACACTTTGGATTACATGCTTACACTTAATGGATATCTAATATATAAAGTTTACGTTAATTTCAAATTGTCTTTGGAATTTATCCTCGTTAACAAATATTTTTAAGAAACTGATTTACGATGTAAAGTTAGTATTTTTAGTGAATAACTCGTCCGCAAAGATTATTAACTTCTCTTTTCTCAAATTTATAAAAACTATATTAATTCCTTTTTATGTGGTCTATTTGCTATTAAATCCGGTTATATAACCTTTAAAGGCCTCGTCTTATAGATCTTATATCTATACTGTAATAGAAAGGCTGCACGATACTTTCAAGTGAAATAACGTAATGATATATACCGTACGGGCCCTTTACTCCAATTATCTCTGTGATTTTACCTCGTTGACCTTATCGATAATCGTTAAGTTTATAACTTACTTCTTTTATCATATTCTAATATAAATTCTGTTTTTATCATTAATATTATGGATACGAATTAAGGATTCATTGACGTTAATTTATATTCCCTTAGTTAACGTTTCGATTGGCTTACAATTTTAGAAGCCTAATTTTTCGATAAAACGCCATTTCGCCACAATAAACCTAATATCTTTCAAGAAAAGGTTATCGTTAGTTTATATACCTACGATGCCAAAGTCTTTACCCTTTTTAATTAGTAGGTATGGGTTAAACGTTAAAGTATTTATACCTAGCCTATTTCTAAAATACGTCTGGTACGTTAGAAACTAGTAAACGTTAACCTCGGCCAATCCGTATAAGGGCTTAATACAACGTATTATCGTATTAGCCAGAAACTTGTACTTTAATTTTTTCCTGGCAGTTTAAGTAGTATAATCTGCTGTAATTCGGTGGTGTAATGTGTATACGCTTACGTGATGTCATGGTTATTGAGTATGAACTAACCTTTTGTTCTAGTAGTTAAATTGGCAGTAATTGCGACAATTGAACATCAACTGATCTTTTAGATCGTAAGAGATTAAGCAAGGATTCAGTCCTTGATTTTATTACTGTATCTTTAAGCGATTAACTGTAACTTTTCGTGCGACTGGTTCGTAATCTTACCCGTAACCTTATAAGTTATCTTTAACTGAAAAATAATAAAGTTTTAGATTTTAAATTGCATTAACGGTACAAATTGTACAACGCCTTGTAAAAAAAAGGTCGTTAATTTCCACTTAGTTGTTTTCCTTAAAAGGCTTACCGGGTGTGTTGATAATACCTTTGATACGTAGTTTAAGGATAAGTTTTCCATTCAATTTATTATTTTGAAATAGTCACGTCGTTATATATACCTCGTCAAGCTTATAGTTCTTATCGCCGTCCTCTTATTTAATGTATATCCTTTTTTTTGGATAGTTCCTTATACCTTCAACGTTTTATTAGCTTATTAACAATCGTCCAGAAAGGGCTATATTGGTTAATCCATTCGGCTCAGAGGTTATCGACGTCGCTATTTTTATCAAATCTAAGGGGTTGGATATACGGCTTAACCTATATAGCTCGGAAAGTTGTAAGGCCGTTAATAATTTTAACTACTATATTTTAGTTGGTGGTATTCATAATCTTTTATGGCCTATTTAAATTGCCTGTCTTTCGTTATATAAGGACTTTAATTAAAAGGGAGAGTAATATTACGTCTGTTATTAATAATCCGTTTATGTTATTAAGAGCATCTTTAACTTCGCGGCGTAACAATTCCTTCTTTAGTTCCTTTAAAGTTTTACTATATATTACAACGCGTTTTTGGGTACTTAATGAGGGTTATAACTTGATTATTATGCGTAAAAAATTCATAAATACCAATAAAGTTTTTATAAATTTATTAAAGTTTACAGTATCGTTAAAGCCTTTTACTTTTATTTAAAACCGTGTTTTTAAACTTATAAAGCTTCCGATTTCCAATATAAAGATATTGTAAACCTTTCATAAAAGGGTATATACCCTTTAGACCTTAATAATACCCTATTAAACCTTAACAGAAACCTATTTACTCTAAATCTCTATAGACTTAACGTTATCTTGAAACTTTATCGTGGTGAAATTGGTGCCAGCATCGTAAATGAGCATATTTAATGGCCTAAGATACGTATTAATCCATAAAGTACGTAATGCCTTTTACGTTTTTTTCGCCATAATAATCTTGAGGAACTCAGCGTCGTAAAAATCTGTGGCGGAGTCTATAACGTACAGTATTAGCTTATCATCCAGGTAAAATACATTTATGAAAACTTTCGAGTGAAAGTTTTAATTTTCCTTCAACGTGAATATAAACCTTGAGGTGGTTTGAGAGTATATTTGGTAATATTTATAGTGCCGTTGAATTACCTTGAACGTTGATAAGTTCATATTTTTATAACCGGCTACCTTTAAGAGTATGTAAAGTTTATTAGTAGCCTGGTAATTCAACCTATGATATAGTTAATGAAGTTCCACATTTATTAGATTTAATACTACTGCTTTTAAACATTAAAGATAAAACTAAAGTTGCCCTTATTTAAGATTAAGTGAAAACCTTTTGCTGGCTTTAACATTTATTAACTCGTTAATCTAAATGTTAACATTAACGCTAAGGTTTTTTATATCGTTAAAAAAAAGGAAAAAATGAGTAGGGGATTCCAAGGTATAAAAAACAATGAAGCTAACAATAGTATTTAAGGTCGTTGATCCTAGTAAAAACAACTTTTTCCCAAGGCTAAATTCAACCTTAGCTTTACCAATATCCGTATGGTCGAGTTTCGAAATAGTATTAGTATCCTTTTGCAACGCAACGTATTACAAATAGCTTTCTGTTAAATACCGTGCCGTTCCCATATCCGGTATAATCCCTTAAAATAACTGGTTCGCATAGTGGTCTTGTATAATAAAGAGGTATATAAGAACAAAGTTTTATTGTTATATTGGCGGTAATGGTTTTTACTTATAAGTCTATACAAAAAGATATAGTCGGCAAGTTATTACGTTGTTTCCAAATTAATACCAATACTAGTATTTTCATATCAACCGATAGCCTTTGGCTTGTTTTCGTTCTCTTTAACTTTATTCACTTTAAATTATATCACTTGTTCAACGTAATCCCAGTTAAAGGTAAAGGGGAACTACATGTAGTATATAATCTACCTTAATTTACGTTCGGCAGCAGTGTAACGTATTAACTAATAGCCCTGATTAGTATAAATCCAACATCTTTTAACGTTTGAAATAAATTTTCTTAGCTGATTTCAAGACTTTAAAAAAAAAACCCTTTTCCGTAGGGAGAGGTCTGGGCCTTCCGTTAGCTGTATTAACCGGACCTTTCGTACCTTCAATTAATGTAGTACGAGTAGAAAAAGTTTTCTTCCTCGTTATTGAATTCCGGAGCTTGAAGGTATGTACCGGTCGAGATGGAAACTCGAGCTATTATAGTCGTGAACGAGAAACGCAATTAGCTATAAAAAAAACCTTTGCAAGTGGAATCTAGGTATTGGAAAGATTATTCGAACTCCTTATAGCCCGTAACAACTTGTCGGATATATTAGCGTAAAGTATCTTCGCTAGTTCCAATATTCACCATTACTTATTAGCAAAGTATTAGCTTATTAAACATCTAATTAAAAGGATCCATTTTACTTTCCGACTCTTTTTTATAATTCAATATTTAAAATCACTGATTAATATTCCAGTAGGTATAATACTGGGTAATATTAACATCGTATTCGAAATAACCTTTTAGGCCATCGTAAATTCTGCGGAATAAGGAATAATTCATCAGGTATTAGGGGTAGTAATCCTCGTTTTAGCCAGTATAGATACTAGGAAACAGCGAATGAAGACCTGGCAATTTAACCCTTATCTAGAGGCAAATATTAAGAACCGGGCGTAACTTAACATCGAGGAGGTTATACGGCATACCGTTATACTTCTTTTTTCCTTCCCAGATCTTAAAAAATGTGGTGATTACCGTGTAATCCGTATCCACTATAGGAATAAGCCGAGAGGGAAGGGTAATATATTAGTCATAATGGAGTCCCTCTTGATTTCTTAACTAGAACATGTATTAAAGTTACTAGTATTGGTAGGTAAGATGATGACCTTTAACGGAGTTTAAAGGGAAAAAGTCAGTAGTTGTGCCTATAGTAAATTTACTTGTAAAATTAAACCGTTCTTAATTTGGCTTCTAAAGCCAAAAGTGGTAAGAAGTTCAAGGAAAATAGACTTAAGGGTTTCCGCAGACTTGATAATATTCTTCTTAGTATTAAGGCTTGGATAGGTCCTTACGAACGTGTATAGGGGCGTTAAGGGATATTATCGCCAGTAATACCTTTACCTTCAACTTTAAAAATTCATTGGAAGTCTTTATCGGTAGCATATTCGTAAAATATATTGGTTAGGTTGCCCTCTTTCTCTTTACTAGGTAGTAATTTAACACCCCGACCGGCGAGCTCAGTCTTGAACCTAAATTTAATATATTTGTTTGTCATTGTTTACAAGTCGAGATTCCATTTTTTAAAACATTCGTGAAAGTATTCAAACTTTTTTGTCCTTCAATATTTCTGGTAAGGTTTAAATCGAGAGTGTAGGGCCTAATAGCATTAGTAAGGTGCTTAATTAAAGAGTTTTTAATAGGGTCTGTAAACAAGAGGTTTTCATTATAATATCTAACAAATATAAGTCTGAGGTCTTTAATTGCCTTTTTGCGGTCGAAGTCATCAACGGTATTAATTCCGGCGTGTTTTAAAGCCATCGTAACGAAGATTGAGAGGTGTAGGAGGGAAAGGAGTAGTGGGTTGTAGTTTTTACCATTAAAGTTGGTATAGGTTAAAGGTCGTGATACTTGATTGTTTTTGCATTTTGAAATTTGCAGTAGTAGTATTTGTATTAGTAGCTGTAATAGTATTAACTTATCCGTTTACCAAATTACCAACTTGTTGATCTTGAAGACTTTTAGGTGGTTAATCTCAACGCTTTTTTTAAGAAGGATTAATGAAGATTTCTTGGTGTTTTTGGAGACGATACAGACGCCTGCTTCTGAAATTACCGCGGTATCTAATATAACCTAGAAATCTTCCCTACATACTGCCGCAATAGCCGGTACAGTACTATAGGGGCTTTTCGTAAAAACTTTTCCTCTACCCTCAACCATCGTTTAACGTAAAGCGTAACCGGAAAACAGCTTCTTCTTCTACTTAGCCAATCTGTGCTTAACCTAATAAGCACTGATCAGTGTTGGTAGGCCTTTATCGTTGCAACGTAGTCGATTCTAAACACGGTGGTCAAAGTAACTATTGCTGCATTGATATTGTTGATTGATTGAAAGTTTTGATTCTAAGATTAGCAGACCGCTAACCGGTCTACACACTAATTTATATGGCCCAACGCTTTGGCCTGTGCCTCACTTTGAAGTGGGCACCTACTGCATTGCACTTGCAATGCAGTGTATTCAAATCTCACAAACTGCAGTCAATTTGCAGTACGTACAATCAACTTTACTACAAGTAAAGTTGACTTGAATGTACTATAATTGACTGTAATTACAACACATAGTATAATTACGTAAACTGATAAAGACTTTAGTAAAGTCATTATGCAAACTAAAAATATAATTTTAACTAAACTACTAACTTTGTAACAACAAAACAACATATAATTTAAAACCTGATATTTGAAAATTTCAAGCCAATTAAAACCTTGGTTGAAAATGGAAACTTGAACTTTAACGGATCATTAATTCGTATATATAGTGTTTAGAATACTGATACCAAATACTTGAGCTTCTACCAAAAGGGGTAAAAAACTAGTTCATCTAAAATCTATAAAATTAAAGTTATTAATGTCTGATATTACTCAAACCAACGTGTTTATAGCAATTATATAGTGACTTTATATTAACTTAATGTTGGTAGGCCTTTATCGTTGTCAAATAGTCGATTAGAATCACTATGATCGAAGTAACTGGTGCTGCGTTGATATTGTTGGTTAATGGTGTAAATTCTAGGTTTGGCAGACCCGCTAGCCGATCTCCACACTAATTTGTATGGCCAAACGTTTTGGCTTGTGCTTCACTTTGAAGTGGGCACCTACTGCACTGCACTTGTAGTATAATCCCACAAACTGCAGTCAATTTGCAGTAAGTACAATCAACTTTACTGCAAGTAAAGTTAACTTGAATGTACTGCATTTGACTGCTATTCCAATACTAGTGGCTTTTTGTTTTATGCCTACACGCCAACGTGGCCTGCCATCAATTGGTGGCAACCTCTCAAATCCCTCCTCAATCCACAAGCCAGATCCCTGTCAATTCTAATCAATATTTACTTAAATCAACTCCAATTATGGCCCCTTATAGCCCCTTTGCTCTTCTCCTCCAAGACCTTCATTCCTCAATTCCTATACACAGATCCTTTGCCACAAAATTATATAAATCAGGTACGCTATCACTTACGTACCTTTTACCAATAGTTCAAACTACTACAATTACTATCTTTTCTATCGTTACCATTACCCTAGCGGTTTTTCAATTTGTTAGAGCAACCCTATTCCTCCACGTTACGTTCCGAGAAATCCACGTATCCCTCAATTCGTATAGTTAGTGTATTACTATCCACAAACCTTTCTAAGGCGCTATTAGGGGTAGCCTTAATCATAGTATTAGTAAAGTTATCTTTACCGTTAATTTACCGGAATTTATCGATTTCGCAGGCTTTATATACCTCCCTTAAAGTTATTACGTCTATTATTAAACGTTTTTTATTAGTTATGCTCAACTTTAACAGGTATTTGTAAAAGCTTCAGAAATCGGTATATACTTTATAGGTATCAGTAATAGTCCCAACTATTTGGTAATAATCTTTAATATACCGTTAGTTACTATACCGATATAAAAACTTATTATCTTGCCGTAAACTTTCAAAACTAATACACTCCGAGTCACGCGTTTTCATTTAACAGATAGTTAGTATACAAGATTTCCCATAATCCTAAATTACCCTTTAAACCTATCCTTGTTAGCAAATTTTATTCAAAAGCCGATTTACGATATAAGGTTAGTATTATTAACGAATGATCCATCCGTAAAAATTATCAACTTTACTTTCGTTAAATTCATAAAGACTATATTAATTCTTTTTTTCATATAATCCATTTACCGTTAAATCCTTTTATTTAACTTGTTAAAGTCTTCGTTTTATAGGTTTTATACTTGTGTCACAATAGAAAGTTTGTACGATATCTTTAGTTAACATAACGTAACTATGTAATCTGCACGGGCCCTTTACTCCAAATATCTTTATAATCTTACCTCGTCGGTTTTGTCGATAATCGTCCAACTGATAACTTACCCCTTTTAACGTAAGCTAATATTAGTGCCGTTTTCAGCCTTAATACTATAAATACGTAGTAACGATTCATTAAAGTCCAGTTATATGCCTTCGGCCAACATTTTAACCGGCTTACTCTTCTAAAGGTCTAACTTTTCGATAATACGCTATTCCGCCACTATAAACTCAATATCGCTGGAAAAAAAAGGTATTGTCTATCTATATACCTATGATACCAAAGTCTTTACTCTTTGTAATTAACAAGTATAGATTAAAGGTTAAAGTCTTTATACTAAGCCTATTTTTAAATTACACCTAGTACGTCAGAAACCAGTAAAAGCCTACCTCAGTCAGTCCGTATAAAGGCTTAATACAACGCATTACCGTGCCAGCTGGAAACTTATTCCTTAATTCTTTTAACATATCTAACAACATAATCCGTTAAATATCGGTGAGAGATTACGTGTACGCTTACGTAATACCTCAGCTATTAAGTGTAAACTAATCTTTTACATCAGCAGTCAAACTAGCAATAATAACAACGATCAAACGTTGATTGATCTTTTAGATTATAGGCGATTAAGTAAGGATTTAATATTTACCTTTATTACCATATCCTCAAGCGATTAGTCATGATTTTTCGTATGGCCGGTCTGTAGTTTTGCTCTTAACCTCGTAAACTATCTTCGACATAAAAATAGTAATATCTTAGCCTTTAAAGTACGTTAACGATATAAATTATACAAACTCCCGTAATAGGAGGCCGTTAATTTCCACTTAATCACTTTCCTTAAAGGGCTTTCCTGGTATAATAATAATGCCTTTGGCACATAGCTTAAGGACAAGTTCTCCGTTAGACTTCTTCTTCTAAAATACATACACCGTCATATATACTCTTCCAGGCCTATAATCCCTATCGCAGTCCTCCTCTTCAGTATATATCCTCCTCTTGGATAGTTGTCCATGCTGTCAGCGTTCCATTAGCTTGTCAACAATCGGTTCTGGAGGGTTTTGTTGGTTGATTCGCTCGGCTTAGAGGTTATCGACGTTAGGATCTTCATCATCATGTTGGTGGTAGGGGTCTTCACTTGTAAGGCGGTACAAGAAGGTGAAGTCGGCTAGTCATTATGTTGCTTCCGGGCCAGTTCCGACGCCAGTGCCAGTATTTTCGTGCTAGACGATAGCCTTTGACTTTCTTTTCTTCTTTCTGTTTTTACTTCCTTCAAACTGCATAACTTACTCGATATAGTCCCAGTTAGAGGTAAAAGAAAATTGCGTGTAATATATTACCTATTTTACTTTACGCTCGGCGGAAGTGTGGCGTGTTAACCAACAGCCTTGTTTGCTTCAAATCCAATATCTCTTGGCGTTTGATGTAAACTTGCTTAGCAAACTCAAAGACCTTAGGGAAAAGGAATACCCTCCTTAATAGGTAAAGGTTCGGACCTTTTGTTAACCGTACTGACTGAGCCTTCCGTACCGTCGATTAATGTAATACGAATTAAAAGAGCCTTCTTTTTTTTCGTTATTAAACTCCGGAGTTTAAGGGTGCCTACCAGTCAAGCCGGAGACTCGAGCAGTTATGGTCGCCAACGAAGAACGCAACTAGTTTAAAAACCTTTCGTAAGTGATATCAGAGAATTAAAGAGCGTATTTAAACTCTTTATAACCCGTAGCTGGTAATCGGACCTATTAGCGTAAAGTATCCTCGCAAACTCCCACGTTCTCTATTACTTATTGGCAAAGTATCAGCCTATTAAACATTTAATTAAGAAGTTATATCTTAATTTCTGACTCTTTTTTATGATTTAATATATCAAATTACTTAATAATGTTCCAATCGGTATAATACTAGGTGAAATTGACATCGTACTCGAAGTGGCTCTTTAAGCTATTATAAATTTCACGAAATAAAAAAAATCATTAGGTACCGGAGGTAGTAATCCTCATCTTAACCGGTAAAAAATACTTGGAAACAGCGAGTAAAAACCTGGCAACTCAACCCTTATCTAGTGACAGATATTAAAGAATAGGCGTAACTTGACGTCGAAGAAGTTATACAGCTTATCGTTATACTTTTCTTTTCCTTCCCAGATTTTAACAATGTAGTAATTACCATATAGTCTGTATCTACCTTAGGAACGCGTTGAAAGGAAAGAATAATATACTAGTCGTAAGAACTTTTCATATATTTTAGCTGGGGGAAAAACTAAAGTTGTTATTAGTATTGGTAAGCCAGATAATTAATTTTTACTTAGTTTACAGGGAAAAAGCCAATGGTCGTGCCCATAATAGGCTCGCGTATAAAGTCAGTCCTTCTTTAATTTGAATATTAAAATTAGACGTGTTAAAAATCTTAGGAAAAGTAGGCTTAAGGGTTTCCGTAGCAGAGGATTTAGTGATATTCCTTTTGGTGTTAAGGGGTCCTTCGAGGATCCTACTTAATTAACTGATATAAAAAGCTAATATCAATGCCTCTAACCGCGTAGGCGACCGCTGCTTCAAGTGCCCTGCCACCACTAAGGGCGTATTCTGCGTTATCACGTAAGGGTGCTGGATTACCGAACAGGTTAACAAGTTCCTTATCGTTAACACGTAAAAAAACCTTAATTTAACTAAGAGTAAGATAAAGGTCCACTAAATTGCTTACAAGAGCGTTAAAGTTCTTTAACATCCTTTATTTTAAGCCGTAAGTTTTAAGGGTATTTTTCAAGTTAGGCTTGGTTAAACAAAGTTTTTGCTAGCCCAAAGGAATTTGTTTCTGATACGTAAATCCCTCGGCGTTCAAGTTCTTTTTTTACTTAAACTTAACAGTTGTCTAAATCCTCTCTTACGTATTAATAGTCCAGTCGTCGAAAAACTTACGATATTTGCGGGAAATACGGTTACCGCAGTTGAGTTTTTCGCCGCTATCTTGCTTAACGATATAATAGCCGACAAAAGTTAGTGAGATGTTTTTCTGTTCAGTCTTTATCGACATCTCATACCCATAGGTTGTTATCATAAAACTTGGTAAAAACATATCCGAGTTCTTTAACTTTCTACATAAATGCCTAACTTGGAGCCATTCTAATAGTTTAGTTTGTAGGAGATGTGTAGGACGCGTATGGAGAGGGACTTGGTAATCTTTCAACGTAGGAACTTAGTGTTTTTGGCACAATGTCGCGGGACGTGACTTTTTCGACGCGATTTGACGATTCTTGGTGTTTTCTCTTAAATCAGCGAACTTAACGATTGAATTGGCGTAGGGGAGTAAAAAGAGTAAAGTAATAGCAAAAATTTTGTGTGAAGTGTAAGGTCAAAGGTCGTTGGTAAAAGTTGTTTGGCGTAGACACTCAATTGTTTTTGCAGTAGTATCACTCGCAATAGTACTAACTTAGCCGTTTTCCAGCTTGCCGAAATTTAAGACTTTTGACAGTCAATCTCGACGTTTTTAAAAAAGATCTTTGGAAAAGATTTCTTGATGTTTTCGATAGCGATACCGTCGCTACTTCTAGTCTACCATAAAAACCGATGTAACCTAAAAGTATTCTTTACTTACTACCGTAAAAACCGACGTATCAGTAGGGGCCCTTCACAAAAATCTTTCCTCTAATTTAGCCGTCGTTTGACGTAAAACGTAACCGGAAAGTAGCTTCCTCTTCTACTTAGCCAATCTGTGCTTAACCTAATAAGCACTGATCAGTGTTGGTATTCCTTTATCTTTGCAAACTAGTCGATTAGAATCACTATAGTCGAAGTAACTGGTACTGCGTTAATATTGTTGGTTGATAGTGTAAGTTCTAAGTTTAGCAGACCACTAGCCGGTCTGCATACTAATTTGTATGTCCAAACGCTTTGGCCTGTACCCTAATTTGAAGTGGGCACCTATTGCACTACACTTGCAGTGCAATCCCACAAACTGCAGTTAATTTGCAGTAAGTAAAATCAATTTTACTACAAGTAAAGTTGACTTGACTATACTGCATTTGACTGCTATTCAAACAAGTAAAGAATTTTAAGACTTATTAGTTACGTTATAAGCCTTAGGTCTTAGTAATAAAGAATACAATTGCTTGAATAAACACTTAACATGGTAGGAAAACAACTTAGATTGAGGAATTAAAATAATGTACATTAACTCGTTAATCGTTTACGAGAATAAGTTGCGGAAAAACTCGTTGAATATTAACGGAAACCTAATCTACTAAACTTATATCAAATGTAAAAAGGTTGTATAAAGCTTATTTACTTCGAAGTTTATATTATAATGATCGGCTTCAATATATATATATTAATGTGAAAAACTTTGAATATAGTTACTAAACAGTTGATAATTTTTCTGATTCCTATCGTTATTTTGCATTAATTTTGTTACTCAGAGTGCCTATGGATGAAGGTTTTTCGTTGCAATGTAGTCGATTCGAATTATTGTGATCGAAGTAACTGGTGCTGCTATGAAATTGGTTATTGTTGATGAGTTCTAAGTTTGGCAGACCGCTAGCTAGTATGCATAATAATTTGTATGGTCAAATGCTTTGGCCTGTGCTCTACTTTGAAGTGGGCACCTACTATACTACACTTGCAGTTTAGTCCTACAAACTGCAGCCAATTTGCAATCAGTATAGTCAACTAAACTAACAGTTTAGTTATCTTAACTTTAGTACATTTAACTGTTATTTCAACACTAGCGGCTTTTTAATTTGTACCTATACACCAAAATGACCGGCTATCAATTGGTGGCAACCTTTAGAATCCCTCCTTAGTCTAAGAGCCAAACCCCTATTAATTCCGATTCATCTGTACTGAAATTGACATCAATTACGTCCCTTTATAGCCCCTTTATTTCCTCCCTCCAAAAACTTCATTCTTCAACTCCTGTATATAGGTCTTTCACTACAAACGTATGTGTATTACGTATTCTACTACTTACGTAATTTTTATCAGTAGTTCAAATTAATAGTATTATCACTTTTACCACTGTTATCATTAACATTATTACCCCAACAATCTTCAAGTTTACTAGGGCAACTGTGTTTGTTTAGTTCACGTGCTGGGCGGTTTACGTAACCCTCAATTCGTATAATTAACGTATTGATATCCACAAACCTTTTTAAGGCAGTATTACACGTAGCTTTAGTTATAATATTGATAGAGTTATCTTTACCGTTAATCTATCGGAATTTACTCATTTTCTGGGTTTCATATACCTCCCTCAAAGTTATTACGTTTATTATTCGACGTTTTTCATTAGTTGTGTCTAGCTTTGATAGGTATTCATAAAAGCTTTAAAAGTTCATATATACTATTATAAGTATTAGATGCAATCCTAGCCATTTCATAATAATTATTAATATACCATTAATTACTATACCGACATTAAAACTTACTATTATATCGTAAACCTTTAAAATTAATACATTTTGTTTTATATGTTTATACTTAGCATGTATCTAGCGTATAAGACTTCTGGTAATTATGAATTGTCTTTTAAATATTTACTCGTTAACGAGTATTATTAAAAAGCACATTTACAATATAATGTTAGTATTATTAGAGAATAACCTGTCCGTAAAGATTATTAACTTCGCTTTCGTTAAATTCACCGAAACTGTATTAATCCTTCGTTTTGAGTGGTCTAATTACCACTAAATACTTTTATTCAACCTGTTAAAGTCTTTGTCTTACGGATCTTATGATTATACCGTAATGGAAAGTTTGTACGATGCATTTGGTTAAGATAGTGTGGAGATGTGAGCTATATAAACCATTTACTTTAGGTATATACATAGAAAGGGAAGAAAGGCATGAGCATCTGCGTGTATATCTACTTGAGCTTAGCTCCGATGAACTTCGGCCTAGTTATAGTTTCTTCCTCTTCCATCCTCAGAATACTACACTATTCTCATATTTCGTTGCCGCCCTTTTCGTGTTCCAACAATTGGTAGCTGTAATAAAAAGAGCTAAAAAGCAACAGACCTACTTTTTACCAGTCTGAATAAGATAAAACGAAAGGAGCGTTACCAATTCTGTTACCCCGTAAAAACAAAGTTAACAACCCCTTCGCCCCACCAAACTTTCTAATTTTTCCTTTCTACTCTTCAACTCTAAAATCCATAACCTCTGCCCTACTAATAAAACACTACTATTAATCAATATTAAGTATCGCCGACTCCCTTATACTCTTCCTCTCCTTATTGTAATTGTTGCTGCCGCCGTCATTTTTCCCACCGCCGTACTCACTACAGCCGTTATCAGTTTCACTGATGTTGCCATTAGTCTCGCCAACGCCGCCACCATCCTCGTTTTGGAGCCATTGCCAATTACTCATAAATAAGCACGAATTACGTGCTTTAGTCTTAGATCTTGTAAAAATACCTGTCACTTCACGTCGTACCTGTAGCAAAACCAATAAGGTTTCTACCCCCTTAAATATTCCTTTACCTACCTTGATTCCTTCACTAATCGCCTTGTTACGCCTTTACATACCGGTTGATCATATTATTATAAATCCATACCCTAAGATAAAAAGAGCCAAACGCTTATAATAATAAATAACAAAGATAAACATAACTTTTAATAAACTTCTTCATGCTATTTATATAGGCCTGTTATAGTAAATAAAGAACTACTGGATAATTACGACAAGTAGATTTAAGGTCATTACACGTAAAAAAATAAGTATTCTTACTCTTGTAGTCCTCCGTCTTGTTTTTAAAGTTCTCGTCTTAGTTCTAATAGCTTTTCGCCTCGTTCTTAAAGTTTACGCCCTAGTAGCGATCGGGCTACTCCGGCCTCTTAGTTTTTCCTCGCTAACAAGTTTAGTCGTTTAAAGAGGAAGGTAATAGGCGTTTATAACCTAAAGTACCCGGATCCTTTTAATATAGGTATCGTTACAGTAAGTCGTAACATCATTTTTACTAACATTTTAAGTTTTTAAACACACTTAAAAAGCTTTATTAAATTTAATCCCGAAGTAAAAAGCTTAATAGTATCTATATTCAATACTTTTTTACAGGATTCCACTGTTTTCTAGTGAATAATAGAGGTTTTTGACGAAAAATATCTAGAGTTAACCTTTTTTTAGGTTTTGAAGTAATTATTAGCGTACTGATACAATGCCTTTAAATGAATTCGGGCCGAACTACCAAAAGGTTCATAAAATTAATATTTACCTTACGAAATCTTATAAAAATAGGTACGATTTGCAAGATTATATTCAGATTAAGTTAAAGTACTCATAGATTATAAGTACTCTTAATCGACGTAACGAAAATTATTACGAAGTTATAATTAACATTTGGTTTTCGTTAAACCTAAGTATTTAATAAAGTCTTCGTCTTTCAAATTATAAGCAAAATCTCCACGAGTATATATATTAAATTGAAGAGGTTAAACCTATTTTTTCAACGTTCGTAAACCTTAAATACGCTCATTACAAGCCTATTATTAAGAATGACCGCGAAAAGTATATTTCGCGGAATTTGTTTAAAAAAGGACCATCGTATAAAAATACCAACTGGTATAAGAATCAAAAAACGTATAATAAGAAACCCGGTAAATGTTGTTACCGTACTCGCAAGTAAGATTGTATTCCTCGCGATCATAAGCGTGAGTCTCGCGAGGATAATCGCCGCGGCGACCATAATGGTCGTCGTCTCAATAACTATGGTCATCGCGAATGAAACCGGCACCACAAACGTAATCGCTGTCGTCAACAAATTAATAACGTTTAATCAAAATAAATAAAAAATACTAACTATTCCGACCAAAGCTACAACGAGTTTAAGCACTCCTCTTCGCTTTTTTAAGCGAATAAGGTGTATTTTTATAAACGAGGGACCAGACCTCAGCTTCACCCAGAGAACTTAACCAAGTTATCGGATGTACGTGTATTATAATTAAGTTTGTGAATCTCGTACCACCCTTTTTAAATATTGAAATCCTATTTATAAATAAAGACCTTATCTTGGAGAGTTACAAGGAAAATGATACGTTATATAAATCACCTAACGCATAAACTTAAGAACTTCGCTTTATATATAGAGAATATTGAAATTGTCGTAGCTAAGCTAGTTAACGAAGAAGTCGCTCTCGCTATAAACAGTTATCGTTTCTTATAGATTTCCGTACGTAACATACTTTCTAAGCCAAACTACCCGTTATTCCTAAACTCAGGTATAGGTAAAGATCTCGTCACCAAATCTTAGCTAGATAAGCACTTCCATAATTATATTGAAACCGACGTTTTTTAATCTAAGTACCAAATAATTTCGGCGTTTATGAGACCTTTCGAATTAATTACCACCGAAACTCGTTAAACCTTTATAACCTCTAGCTATAAATCTAACAAAATACCTAGTTTTTTTTTAAAAAAAAAAAATGGTTAAAGCTTAAGTGGTAAACCGCCTAAATATTAGTTCCTTCCCCACTAATTACTATATAAAACCTCATAAAGTGGATAATTTTATATTGAAAGATGTTATACGTTTTCAAAACAAATACCTTAAGGCGCCTTTTTAAATTTATAAGGCAATTACGAATCAAGTCGTATGCAAAGTTTCTATTAAAGCCGCAATTGAAATAATGTTATCTGGATAAACGTTATATCTTCTAGTTAAGTAGGTTATACTTTTTAAAATTTATTTATTGTTATTCAGGATGTAATATACATTCCAGTTAAACATAATTATAAATTTTACTATACATTATTGTATTTAGCTTTATAATCTTACTGTCACAGCTGTCAACATTCTCAAACATACGTATCTTGGAAACATTACGAAGTGTAAAAATTCGGCTTATTTTCACACTACCTAAAATGACGCCATACTAGCGTTATTGTAGGTAGCAGGAGTCGAAAATGTAATTTCAGAGATTGCTTACTCTACTCGTAAGGCTGTTGGAAAATCTTCAGTAGCTTTCGTTGCTACAGGCGACTTAGGCTCCAAAACCCTACTTAAAGGAACCGAATTAGTATTGGATTCTTATACTACCAAAACAATAAGAAAAATGTAATCTCTATTTTTTCCGGAAATTATCGTTAACCTACAGTCAGACACGCTATTTCTAAACGCTTTCGCTAAATGTATTTAAACCCCGGTATAAAAATTAACGAATATTTAACGAAAATTGATCAAAAATATAAACAAACTGAATCTTGATGATTAATAGGATAAACATCGCTTTAACAACTTTCCGGATTTTCTTTACATGAAAACTCAAGATAATATACTAATGTTAAAAGACAAATGCGAAGTTTATATTAACATATCAAAAAACACTTAAAACTTTCAAAATCTCAAATATTTACGATAAATTTCCCAATGTTCAATATAATTTTTGGTTAATCAATTTTTTTCTCGACTAAATAATGAAGGTTTTTGTAGATATTACTATATAATCTCATCGATAGTATATATAGGCTAAGTAGCAAGTGCACTGTATTTCAGGGTGCTCTCCTATAGGATACATGGTAACGTGTTACGCTGTAGGATGCACTCTTGTAAGACGTAAAGTGTATCATGTATGGGTTGTTCTGGAATGGTTGTTTCAGACCAATTGTAATGCGTGGATCGGTTTTAAATGGTTATTTTAGACCGACGTCAATGCGTGTATCAGTTTAGAAGGAGTACTCCAAAGTGATACGCTTTTGATAGAGGGATTATAAGCACTTACCTGGAATTTAAACCTTTAGATAATACTTCTTAGATTATCTTTATCTTAATTTACTTTTACTATAATACCAATTATCTTTTAATTATTATTTTATTTGTTTTATTTCACTTAAATAAGTATTTAGATCTTACTAACACTAATTAATAGCTGATTCGGTCGACTACAAATAACCTAGGGAAAAAGAGACAGATATACGTTAAATACCTATAACGGGATGTTGTAACAGTCTTAATTTTTTGTATTTTAACACTTCGTTTTTACAAGAATTACACGCCGACGTGTATGAAGACTGTAAAGACTAAGTAATTAAAAAAAAGAAAACTTTAGCACAATATCATTAACCTTTATTCGGCTTTTTATTTATTAAAAGCCCCGTTACGCTATGATCAACCCTTGTTTAGCGTAGAAAGTGTCTTATTACGCACCAGGCCACGTAATCCAAAACTACCAAGTTTAGAAACCCTTTGTTGGGACCTATCTGATTTTTTCTACGAACCACTCGCTTTAATAAAGCCACGATCGGTTATATATAAACAAACAACCCGATCGCCTCACTAAGATCGATTACAAACCAAATAATCAACCGACTCCCTTTACTAAATTCTGTTATAATACGATAATATGAACAGACTACCGTACCCCGGAATACACAATGACTCGATATTTTCCTTACCTTACCTAATCTTCTATATCCGCCCTACTCGTTTTAAGTTTACCCACATTCGCCTTGTGTTTCCTAAATCTAGTACCTGTAACGTTATGAGTTTTTCTAACCGCTTAGCTAGCGTAGTATTACCGGCATTAACAAAATTAATTCCAGACGTTTGACTAGTTTGTTGTTACGCCTTATTTACGTATCGTTTTAAATTTATTCGTATTAGTAAACGTTAGTAGGCCTTATTTCGACCTTTTCAATTACTTTATTCGCTTTATATTCACCAAATCACCCTAAATTTTAAATATACTTAAATATAATACGAAATTACAACATTTCAATATATCGCTTAAAGGCCCTAAAATAATCGCAACTATAACTTTAAATCCAACAATACTAAAAGAAGCCAGAGCTTCCTTCAATATTTAGGTTAAATATATGGAAATTAGAAAAGCTATAATACAGGAAATCGACCTGAGCTTTTCGAATAATACCATCGATTTACCATTTAAGGAACTAAAACCTTATATCGCAAATATATATATTTTGGCCGCTATATACCGTTGTTGGCAAGAGCAAATTTAAATACCTAACTTATTGGACGAATTTTATGACAATTTCTTGGTTTGGACGTTAGAAATGTGGTAAATAGTAAACCTTAATATTGCTAAAGCCTTACGAATTTAATCAAAGACCAGAGGAATTAATACCCTAGGAGGTAGAAATGGGTGCCTTGTAAAGGCCCTATTCGAAACGGCGCAACTTACCAACGTACCAAATTAGGAGAATAAAGATTTGTATCTTACGAACTTTGTAAAAGGGTGTTAATTTACGAAACTAAAAATTATTGTTGTTAAAACGAAGGGGACCACGAGTAAAACGATATAATCCCATACCACTGGCCAAAAGCAGTAACCATAAGAAAGAAAAACGTTGAAAATCCTTATTCATTACACAGGTATAATATACCCCTATACCGGCTTATACTGAGGCGTAGAACAAGATACCTCACTACTTCCTAAATATAAAAAATGACCCGACCAGTTATAATAGAGTCGTCCGAAACGTAAAAAACAACCCGACTAGCTATAGCAAAGTTAGCCAAAACAAAGAAAATAACCCGCCCCAAAAAATCGACAATTAGCCAGAATATTGAAAACAACCCAACCCAGGAAATGATAAGTAATGTAAAACGCTAATACGTACCATACGGACTAATACCTTTTAACCACGAATCCTATCGCAACCTCCCACTATATTATTTCCTTACGGATAAGAGTGACTTTACGAAGTTAAATAACTTTTTCAGGCTGTAAAAAAGGGATAACAATTATAGCGGCGAGCCGTACGACGTATTGGATAACAGAACACAAATAATATTTAATACATATCAAAAACTAAATATTAAATTATTACAATTTCACGTTATTTTACCCGGTATACTTTCTGGATGGGCTAAGGAGTGGTATATATATTACTTTATATAAGTAGATACATTCGAAAAATATTACAACCGCCTTAAATCCCACTTTGATAACGAGATTAACTACGAATTGTACGATAGGGACTAAATTAATACGATATGGATATTTGTGAAAAACTAGAAAAATGCCGATAGAAACCTTTAAGAAATCCTTACCACCTTATTAGCAAAATTTCGAAAATACCAAGTAACCCTCGGACCAGAATATAAAGTCGATAAAATATTTATTTAAGCAATGATAAAAGCCTACCGTAAAAACCCGAATTTCGACCTTATACTTTTTAAACTCGAAAAAAACTTAAAGGCCTTTTTTACAAGCCTTAAAATATCGCTCGAAACCTTTATATACCGACAAATGAGCCTCGTATCAGCATTCGTAACTAATAATAATAAAGGCGAAGCCAAAATTACTAAAATAGATCTTACCGAGATATTTTACTATATTTTAAATGGAAAAAACATAGTTTACTCGAGGTAAAACGAATACCTAAAGTTCAGGTATTAAGGATGAAATCCTGATAATGAAAGATAAAAACGATTGTTCGGAAATGGAAGAAACGGATCAAAACCATAATAATACTTGCGGAAAGATATACAGCGCTTTACGGGTTTGTAAAAACGGTGAATCATATATGCCAAAGTCAGTTACTAATTTACAAACCACCTTAATTACAAATAAATTCGAACTAAACAATAATTTTAAGCTAAATTTAATTTTGAAAATCGGATAAAAGTTAATTTTACAATATATGTAAACGAATATGAAGGCTTAGATAATGGACTTAACGTATCCCCTTACAAAGATATATCCAGCAAAGTAAATTTCAATGAAATGATACCTACTTGTTAATATACGACGATAAAAACGTTCAATGTATTTTTACCGGTTTGTAGGATACCTCCATTTTACATATCATAGGCCTGGATTACGTGAATAAAGTGCTTAACGCTAATATAGCGTTGCAATTAACTTTTTCTAATAGATACGAAACCAGATTCCAAGTTATTATGCCTGACACTAATGTAGCCGAGATTTCGACGGCCGGAAAGCGATAATTCGACGTACTTACAACGAAATTTCCGAAGTTTCGGCTAAACCAGATAAGAAAACACCAAAAGGTCCTGTCTAATAAAGGTAAGGCAACGTCGCTCAGAACGGTCGTTACAAATACGCGTTTCGAACTGATCAAGTTTTACGTGATAGATTATAAACCGATATTTTTGTTTTCATTGGTTAATATACATAAATTCGAAATTAAGGTCTAGATTACAACTAATTGGCTTGTCCGCACTTTAAATAATGTATCCGTACCATTTAAATTTTAATTCATCCACTTGTAATTCTATCTGGAAATACGTATAATTAAGGTTATTTATTTAACTTAGTTAAAATTACCAACTTTATACTGACGATTCGGATACCCAGTTACTAAACGCCTTTTACGCTTATTTTACGCCGTAAGCTATACAGATATAGGGAAAAACGTACTCGAGGCCATCGAAAAGTGTTGTTATAAGTACTAACTTTACTTATAAGCCTTAAAAAAGTTTAAATTCCGCCTTTAAAATGATATAAACTTTAATTACGATGTAATTATTAATATTATATACCTAAACATCCAACCGGTTCTCTACGTTGTCGATACGGCTACATTATTTTAGGCCGTTAAATTTATACGAAAAGTTTTTGCTTTAAACTACTAAAACGTTTTAGTTAATTATTAGTTAAACCTTTACTTTGGGTCTTTAAATTGAATTACATACGACATCGTCACAGCTCTTAATTTTACCAAGTAACGTACGAAAGTTCGGATAACCGGTAACGAGTATAAACAAATTTTAGTAAAAGCCTTATAAGTTATTAGGAAATTTAAACAATATAATAAACTACTATAAACAACTAAGAAACGTATATAGTATTGGTAAAGGAATTAAAGGGCATTGGTTTTAAGAAATCTATCTTTTAAATAGAGGTTAACGCCATTAATGATTTTTAGCCTAAATAGACTTATCTTTACGCTCCTTATCTTTGGTACCTACCCAAAGATTTATATAAACTTTACCATATTACTATTTAAAATGTAGAGGGTCAATGCTATAGCCAGGGTTATAACGGCCTTACGCTTATTATAAATAAAGAATAATGTATTTAGGACGCTATTTACAAGGAATAGCCCACGTAAAACTAATGTACTAAACCTACCATTATAATCTAAAGTTTTAGTTTGGAAAACGAAGAATAAATGTATTAGCTTTTAAAGAATTGACGGATTAAGGGGTTATAATATGCTCGTTGATTTACTAAAGAAAACAAAATCATTTCGTTAAATAATAATATGAAAATATAAAAGACAGGTGGAAAAAAAACGATCCAAACCTATAAGATAAGTAAAACCGCCTATTAAATATTACTCAAAACGACGGTTTTAAGCCGATTTTAGCTTTAACATTACTTTTAAAACGCGAACTTAACCCGACTACGTTAAACGAAATCAGCCTATTTATACCAAACCCGTTAAAACTTCGAGGTCGAGGACGCCCCTTCGACTCGAAAACTAAAAAACGCATTAGGAATTTTATTACAAACTTTATCGTTATATAAAAGAAAATGACAAACCACAACCTTAGTGTAAAGCTCCGCTACAAGGGTATTATCACTACCTTAGGAACCTTATTCGTATAATTTACCAAGATAAAAATCTTAGGTCTTATCGAATGAAGCGTGTTTCTCTTTCACGTTTAAATCTAGTCGTTTACGACGCTTATGAAAAAAATTCAATCCGCCTTATTTACGAAATTAAAAATGAAACCGAAAAGCCTTATATAAAAACCCACCTGATTGTAAAAGGTTATATTAATGAAGATAACAAGGATATTATAATTTAATTACTTATATTACAACGGATTAGTTATCGCCTGATTTTTATATTCGCGGTTTCTCATAATAATATATATAATTTGTATATTAAATTTCGCGATATAATGTAAGCTTATACCTAATCCAAAGAATGGTTAAAACGACGGATTTACGTCGATATGCCTAGAGACCTTAAGTAACATTACCTACTTCAAACGATTTTATGTATTTTAAAACCACTTTACGTCTTGGCTGAAATTAGTGTTTATTAGTACAACATTTACTAAAAGTATTAAAAAAACGATTCGAAATAACCAATTTTACTTTCGACCTATAACTTTTAATATCAATAGTCCGTTCAAAGGTATTTACATTAATGGTTATGTAGATAAACGACACCTTAACTTTATATAACTTTTTGTTTTCCGTATTGAAGGAAAAGAAACTTTTAAAAGCCGATTTGAAAGCTAAACCTAAGACGTTCCTAATGAAAAATGACGTAATCGATTTTAATAATATTACGATTACCTTCCAAAACGGCACTTTAATTTTTACGTAAAAGGGACAACTAGGTAAAATTACTCCCGCCACCTTAAATAGCGTAAAACAAGCCGACAAATACAAATATCAACGTGTACGCGACGTTTAGGTTGCCTTTATAACATAATTAAAAGCAGATTTTAACCTTTTTATCGTCGTATAATATTGAACTGAATCGACGGACGACATATATAAAGTACTTAATAAATGTTTTTCGTAGCAAATATACAATTGAAAACGCGGTTTACAATTTGTGTTATTAAATATGTGTATTGTAAATCTATTTGTTTTTATTAAAGACTTCTTTGTTAATAATATAGATTTTAACTTACATATAGGTTTTATTTTAGTTTTTGGCAACAAAACACCGGCTCGGAACGACTTTATGCTTTGGGGAAATATTATTTATTGAAGCTTTACCAAATGACAAAGTGTTATGTAAAGCGTCCTAGCTTCCAAAATTTATAACATGATTAAAAGATTCGATTCCTGTATTATTATTATAATAACGATCCGGATAATTATTTTTGACCTTAGTTTACACTTTTTCCTTTTTATCTTATATGTTAACTTCTTTTCGTTTTACGAGTACCTGGTTAAATGAGATATTACAAACGAAAAACATTTGATTATCGATATTATAACGTTACGCAAGTCGTATAAATTCCGTGAAATCGAAGAAATAAGATAAATGAATGGAAAATCTAACCTAACGGATACGATAACTAAGTTTACACCAAATGAAGCCTTAAAAATACTTATATCAATAAATATATTATTTATTTGGGTTGTCAAAAAGGTTTTACAATCCTAATCAATGGTCTGATTATCCTTTCGCCCGTTTAAATCGGTTCGCTTTACGTCATTTATACCGATTACGAATTTTTCCCTTTATTTGAACAACCTATTCGTACCGACCACGACTTTTTCCCTTTATTTTAACGACATATTCCTACCGATTACTAATTTTACTTTTATCGGATGCGATTATTAGTAACGATACTTTATTTAAACTTATAATATTATATTAACTTTAGTATATTACTTCTTTCGTTTTGTATTTTATATTACGTTTGTTATTTTGAATGATGGTTTTCAAAAATTTATCAAATTACTATATAGCGTATTATATTATAACCGGGTACGCCGGCCCAGCCCGGGGGTATTTATGTACTATTAAAGGGAGAGGGCGACGTCGTCGCGTATTTACCGTCCTCTCCGTCGCTTTCCCCCTTTATATCAACGCTACCGCTATTACCGTTAACGAAGTTATTAACGCTAGCAAAAATGTAGTTTTACACCTTATTAGTTATACCTTTAGGAAAAGGTGTAAAGAAGGGATCACCCTTTTCGCGGTGATGTACGATAACTTCGTTAAATTCGCCTGCGTAATACATACGTAAGCCCCGTCTCCAAGCAGTGACGTCCGCTGACGTTTCCTTGGTTCGCCGGTTAATTTCTATTACTAATTAGCATCAGCTTATTTTAGTTATTTATTACGAATCGTTTTTTGGTTTACCTTAAACAGTGTATTCCTGTTAAATCATGTTTTTAATATTCGGTTAAAACTTATTAAAGAGTCGATGAATACGTAGTACAGCTTCGGATTACGGCCTTAAAATTATTGGAATAGGGGTGTACGAATTGCTAGTCTGCTCGTAACGATAATAACGAGTTAAATGGCCCCCATTTTCGTGATAATCGTTAACGGATTTTCCCGTGGCCGCGAATGCGATATAAGATATGTAGGGCGTGTTTATTAGCGGTTTAGGGCTACGGATTAGGGTACGCCGTTTCAACGCTTAGTGCATTAAAAAGGCTTTACGGTATACCTTAGCAATACGAAGCTTAAAGCGGCGAAAGAAATTCGTTTCGTATTTCTTATTTATGAAAAAGGAAATTAAAAGCTTACGAATAAAGGATTTAAGATATATATATCCTGTCGTAATTATATTAGGCTACGCTTACGGCGTAAAGGGGTCCTTACGGGTAATAGGGTTTTTACACGTAGGAAAAGGGTAAGGTTTATAACTTTAAAAGCCCTCCGCTTCTTCCATGAGTTAAGGAAGGGTAAGGTAAGAAGGGGGGAGGAAAAGGTCGGCGCGGCGGCGGCGGGGAGGAATAAGGCGAAGGCGACGGTTAGGCTGGGCAATGTGGGGACGGCGGGGCTGAGAGGCGTGGCGACAGTAGAACTCGGTAGCATGGCGGCGAGCGGCATAACGGGGGCGGGCGGCGTAATGGTAATTAAGGATATTAAGCCCGACGAAGGTGGGTTATTACTGTTAATAGTGATAATGGTATTAGGGGCGGCGTATTATAACCCAAGGACCAACTGCAGGTTATGGAATAGGCCAGCGGTTTACTGCACTATCGGAGCCTGATGTCTAACACATCAAGCTAAGGATCTCTCTTATGTAAAGACCCAGGGTTAGGGTTGGGACCGCAAGGACCGAAGAGCGGTCCAGTCGATACTACATTAGACCGCAGGAAGCAACTAGCGACTTCAGCGGTCCAGTACTGAAGATGGTATGAAGGCCATAGGATATAAGGACACGGTTATCACCATATAGATAGTATTTCCTTTATAGCTCTTCAGTTGTCAATCTAAGTATTCAGTCTACATATCTGAATAGCCTAACGGCTAATGATCATCTTATAGCACGAATAAACATCTTCTTGATATTGCACCTTTGTTACCTCTGCTACCTTACTGCTAACATAAACCCCCTGACACCTTCTATTTACTTACGGGTATTTAGTGTGATCATTACACGGCGGTTACGGTGGTTACGGCAACGGCGACACACTGATGCTTTCGCGTTTTAATGACGCTTTACTATTCTATTTTTATATAGCATTTATTTAGGATATAGGTTAATATATATATATATATACGCCAAGTGACATTTATATTAAAACGGGCTGATTTAATTGGGTACACTAAAGTTTGAATTAAAATGAGGACTTGTATTAGCTGAAACTACGCGTCTTTTGCGAAAGAAAAGAAAGGAGATTTTACTTGGCATGACGGCAATATATCTTTTTATATTAAACTACCGCGTAATTACGTAATTACTCCTATACAATTACCTTGAATTAATTTCCACCGCGTAATTACCCTTGTTAAAAATAACAAAAGCCGCTATTAGTAACTATATCAATTAGGTCCGAATTATAAACACCATCTTGGTTAAGCTTTATTGATTTTAGTCGAATTAAAAATATTAACTAGGTTAAATTTTACTAATCCTAGCCGAATTTACCAGTTTGGACCTTTTACTATTAATACGGTAAATAACACTATTACTACGGAAACTGCTAATTTAGACCTCTTGCAATCAATATGACAATAATACTATTAATATGAAAATTGCTAATTTAGACTTATTACAATTAATACTATAAATAACATTGTTATTATGAAGTTATAGGGGGGGAAAGTTTCCTGTATGGGTATTATTATATACCCTTATAAATAATGTATATAGGCTAAGTAATAAATGCACTATATTATAAGGTGTTTTCATATATGATATACGGTAACGTATTATGTTACAAGATGTACTCTTGTAAAATGTAAAGTATATTATGTATGGGTCGGTTTGGAATATTCATTTTAGATATACTGCAATACGTAGATCGGTCTAGAAGGAGTACTCCAAAGTAAAACGCTTTGGATAGAGGACTTATAAACCCTCACCTGGAGCGTACACCTCTGGATGTTTCTTCTTAGATTATCTTCATCTTGACTTACTTTTACTACAATATCAATCATCTTTTGATTACTCTTCTACTTGATTTGTTTCACGTGAACAAGTACTTAGATCCTACCGACAGTTTTCTTCGTAAAAGGCTAGTAAAATGTAAAATTTTGTCGCTATCGTCATTCAGTCTCTCGGCGAAACGAGGCTTTTTTTAACCAATAGTTTAACGATTTACACCGCCAAAACCGTACGGAATTCGTAAATTATATTTCACCATTCGCTCTACTAGTCTTCTTAATTTAAAAGAAACTTTATAATGTTCAAAAAAAAAACATGTAATGATTAACTTTAAGCCCTTTAGAAAATACGCTATCCGTAACAACTACATATTACCCTTCCAAACCAATGTTATCAATTATTTATTAGGATCTTCTTATATTTAGATAATTAATATAATGAGATTGTTTTCAAATTACTCTAATATTTGAATCACCGAAATAGTTTTACCTTTATAAGCCATTAAAATCTTAAAAGTTATAAAGTAATATTGACAATCTTAAAAAATGTACTAACGTTCATTTAAAGATTTATAAGCTGTACTTTAAAGCTATACCAATTGTGTTATCTAATCTTTATCTATAATATTATGAATTTTGCCGATAACTTCGAAAATCATTAAAAAATATTGAGTACAAAGTTTCTTTTTATTCATTAAACTAGGAATTTCCTTATATTTGGAGAAATGCTATATGAAATTTCAATTTATTAAAATACTCGAATTTAATATAAATGGTTTCTGTTTCTCAATTACCGCTAAACTTATCCAGGCGTTTCTAAATATTTCGTTTATACCTACTCTTAAAATGTTGGAAACGTACTTAGAAGCTAGTGGCTTTTTAAGTCAAATGGTTCTATACTTTTCCAAATTATCTAAGCAATTACAAAAGTTGAAGATTTACTTGCTAACCGTTAACTGCAAAGTTAGAAAAGAAGAAAACAATGATAGTGAAAAATATATATATTATATTTAAACAATAAAAACTACGCATACTAATTACAAAAAGAGTCTTTCTCCACGGTATCAAATTACATATACAACAAATTACATTTATATTATGTGAACACGTTTCGGCTACTATTTTTACAAGTCTATAAAAGCTCCAAAAAAAGTTTTAGTATTATGCGTTTTTAACTTCAGCCGGAACATATATAAAAACGTAATAAATTGATTCTCACTAATATCATTTAACTCGTTATATTTCTTAACAAAAACCTTACTAAAAAAAACCCTAAGCTACGGACCATTGAAATATAATGTAATTTACCTTGTTAAGGAATATAAATTCCTTAAAAAAAACCTTAATTGGAAACTCGTATCGAATTATTGTCTTCTAGGATTATAAATTTACTATGAGTATTATTAACAAAACGTTCTTAAATACAACTTTTACGAATCAGGAAAATAAAAGACTTATTAATATTACTATTTACCTGGATACATACAATTTGGATGTCGTTTATTTTCCTAAACAACTTAATTTAGCTTCAAATACTTTATTATAACTCATAACCCCAATGGATGAAAATATTTTTTTGTAAAAAAAATTACATATACATGATCAAATCTTTAATAATTTTTCTATAATGCCTGACGAGATTGATCTTACATTATATAGAGCAAAAGCTATTTTACCTAAGGACAAACGCCTTTAATTTTGGTTTATATATAAAGAAAAGGAAATTTAACGAATAATTATCGTAAGCTTAACTTATAAAAACTCAAATCATATAGTAATTGTTAATGGTTTTAAAAAAAATATTCTTTCTTTTTAATAAACCGTCGCCTTTATGATTGGAATATAAATAGCCGTAAAATTCTCGTTATTTTAACCAAACTCGTTTTAAACTTTTTTATAATACATACAACGAAAAGTATTATTTGAGGCCAAAATGTATAATGGTCTTCTAAATAGCCTGCACTTTACGTACAAACAAAAACTAGTAGAATAATATCATCGATATTATATTTATTACGGTTAAATAAGTAATGAGAATCAAAAACCTATTAGGCGCCTTTAGCCAATAAAAACGTGTAAAAAGCCTATATATACCATTTACATAAAGTTTATTATGACTTTACTATTAGAATCATCAATTAACACCCTTTAGGTATTACCACATTATAAAGAGTTCTATATTATTATACTGATTATCTGCAAAACTTTAAAACTTACTCTTTTATTACCTTAATATACTACTTATATAATAGCTTATTAGGCGTAAATTTTATATTATCACTTATTATTATCGAATTAGGCTAACCCAAAAAAGTATTTCTAACTAAAATACAAAGTTTCGTTCCATCTTTCAAAAAGCCTTATAAAGAGGATTCGATACTAAGCTTTATATAATAATAGCCTATTATCCTAAGCTTAATTTATAGACTAAAAAAACCAAATCGAAAAACTAGTATTATAATATCACAATATTAAGCATTTAAAACAAGAGTAGACTAATAGTATTCATATACTATAATGAAATATTAATAACGCGTATTTAGGTATTGTCTATATTAGCCCTTACGAATACTTATTCGGCTTTAATATTTGAGTTTAGGTAAACGACCGTAATTAATCTTTACTTTAACAATAGGTAGAAATTCTCTTCGTAAAAAAAACATTTTCGCCACAACAACCAACTTACAATGAACGTCGTTTCTTACAAGATAAAACGGTGTTATAATAAGTATTACTGTAAATTAGAATTCAAAGTGGAAGATAGCGTATGTCTACATATTAGGAAAGCCTTTAAACTTTTACATTGGTAAGGAAAATTGATATCTTTACGCTTAAGCTCGTTTACTATGATAAACCACATAGGAAAGCTGACATATACCCTTAATTTTTTCATTAGTTTACGAATTTATCATATAGTTAACGTCTAATACTTAACTCCATATAATAAGGATAATCTTTTTAATTGTATTTCTCTGTCGCTTATATCAGTGCGGTAAAAAAAAACTCCGAAAAAGTTCGAATGTGAAATCGAAAAAATTGTGGATAAACGCCTAAATCGTCCTTATCGCAAAGGAACCCAAATTTAATATTTGGTTCATTGAAAGTGCTACACTTTAAAGGACGATAAATGGAAGGTTGTGGATGAATTGAAACATTACATGGAACTGATCGAGGCATACAAGAAGAGTCTCTGCAAGTGAGTCTCACATCTCGCGTCTCGCGCCTCACTTCTCGCGCCTAGCTTCTCGCGTCTCACATCTTGCGTCTCACGCCTTAAGTCTCTCGCCTCGTTTTTCGCTCACATATTATCATGTATATTAGCAATAAAGACATTTCCTTTTCTTTTAGTTATGGGGACTTGTTGTATATTACTTAGGGGGTACATACATGAAAAGGTAAGGAAGGCACAGGCACCTGCTTGTATAGCTACATGAGCTTAGCTCTGCTCAACTTCGTTCTAGTTAGAGTTTCTTCCTTTTCTATCCTCAGAATACTACACTATTCCAACGTTGCATTGCAACCCTACACACGTACTAACATTTATGTAATTTTGCTTTTTCGGTCTTATCGATAATCTTCGGGCTCATAACTTACCCTTTTCAATGTAGATTAATATAAGTGCCGCTTTTCATCTTAATACTATAATTACAGATTAACGACTTATTGAAGTCAAGTTGTGTGGCTTTAGTTAATGTTTCGATTAGCTTAGACTTTTAGAAACCTAACTTTTCGATAACACGTTATTTTGCTGCTATAAACTCAATATTTCTAAGAAAAAAGGGATCGTTAATTTATATACCTATGATGCCGAAGTTTTTACCCTTCGTAATTAATAAATACGGGTTAAACATTAAAATCTTTATTCTTAGCCTGTTTTTAAAATACGCCCAGTATTTTAGAAATTAATGAACGCTTGTTTGGACTCATTCATACCAAAGGTTTATGTAACTTGTTACTGTGCTAGCCGAAAATTTATTCCTTAGTTTTTTCAGTGGTTCCAATAGTACAATTCGCTGAAAATTGGTAGTAAATTAAATATACATTTATATTATATATCAGCTATCAAATATAAACTAACATTTTACATCAGCAGTTAAGCTAACATTAATTACAAAGATTGCTGGTAGGGCTTTAGATGTTGTAATGTTGTCGATTCGAATCGTGGTTGAAGTAACAGTAGTATTGCGTGGTCAGATAGTGGATGTATTGTTCTAGGTTTGGCAGATCGCTAGCCGGACTACACTGTAATTTGTATGGCCAATTGCTTGGCCCGTGCCCTAGAGTAAAGTGCAACGTACTACACTCAACTTACACCCAATATAGTAAGTCTCCACACAAAATAATACACTTGCAGTACGGTCAACTTTACTTACAGTAAAGTTAACCTACTACACTGCATACAATACCATTCCAACACTGGCGGCTTTTTAGTTTGTACGCGCACGCCAGTGTGGCTAACCAATCTTTTCCGGTTGCCACTAAATTGCCTCCTCATCAACTGACTAGACCCTTGTCAATTTCAGTGTATTCTGCACCCAAATTAAATCCAATTACTTCCTTTAGCCTCATGATTCCGAGTCTTAACTTTATCAACTTGTAATGATCACACTAAATACCCGTGAGTATATAGAAGGTGTTAGAGGTTTTATGTTATCAAGAAGGTAACAGAAGTGCTGAGTGAACGATATCGCAACCGTGCAAGTAATGATCAAAAGCCGTGAGGCTATTCAGAATATACTGAGACTGAATACTTAGATTGACAACTGAAGAGCTATGAAGGAAATACTATCTATGTGGTGATGACCGTATCCTTATATATCCGTGCCTTCATACCGTTTTCAGTACTGGATCACTTGGATCAGTACTGATCCCACTTATCCTAATCACGTGATTGGCTTAGTCATTTCCGCTAACAAAGGAGAGGTGTTCCCCGCCTGATGTGTTGGACTTCAAGCTCTAAGTGGCTCAACTACATACTGGCTTGCTTCCTGACCCGCCATCATACTTGGGTTGTAATACAACTCCCACAAAAGGTTCTTCCGCCACAAGCTTTTACAAGCCTCCACTTTAACCGTGCCACTCAAACAAATCACCATCATCAATCCCTTAATAGGCTTTCAGTTTACCAGCACATCCCTGTCCGCCGTCACGTGATTTGGGCTTTCTGGGCGGCCTCTCAACATAGCCCTCGATACATATAATCAGTCTATTGTTATCAACAAACCTGTCCAAGGCCTAATTTAGCGATGCCTTCGTTATAGCATCGGCAAAATTATCCTTTCCATCGATATATCCAAACTCCTTAATCTCCCTCCTTTTATAAACTTCATGCAATATTATTACATCGATTATTAAGCGTTTTTCGCTAGTGGTTCCGAGCTTTAAAAGGCTTTTAAAAAGGCTCCTCGAGTCGGTATAAATTACCACCGAAATAGGAAAAATCTTCAGCTAACTGGTAATAATATTAAGGGTTTCCCACAGTGCCATACCTACGTCAAAGCTTACCATTATACCGTAAACCTCTGATACTAACACGCTTTATATAATCCTTTTAAATTTAACGGAGGTTTAGTAAATCAAGTTACCGATAATACTAAATTGGTTTTCCTGTCTGACTTCGTTAACGAAAGTTATTAAAAAGCCGATCTATAAAAACAAGTCGATATTATTTACAAAGGATCCGTTCATAAAGACCATTAACTTAATCTTTCAAAAATCGATGAAAACCATATTAATTTCGCGGTCTAGATTTCTCATTTTCTACTTAAACTTTTTATTCAACCGATTAAAGTCGTTATTCGTTAACTTTTATACTTATACCGCAATAAATAGGTCATAAAACACTTACAATTAGTATAAGGTAACAATATAGCTGCCTCGAACACGTTATTTCAAATACCGTTGAACCATAGCCTCGTTAATTTTATTAACCATAGCCAAAACAATATCCATACCCTTTTAACGAAAGCTAAAGCTGGTATTAACGCCAAACATACGGATTAACGATCCATTAAAGTCAAGTTAACTGACCTCTGTCAATGTCGTCACCGGCTTGTAATTCTAAAACTTAAATTCTTTAATCGCTTGCTATTGCAATACCACAACGCTAGCCGTTCCAACGAAAAGGATATCGTTAATTTGCATACCTAACACGCCAAAGTTTTTCTCTCACGTCACCAGAAAACACGGATCGTATGTTAAAGGCTTTATCGCCAGCCGCAATATAAAATACGATTAATACGTTAAAAAACAGTAAACGCGTACTTTAAACAATCTATACATTATCTTAGTACAATGCATTACCATACTTAAAGGGTAAATAAAATGAAGTTCTTGTAACAGTTTTAACAGTACGATCCGTTGTAAATCCTTTGCTAACTACGTATAAACTTACGTTATATCACGACTATTAAACGTAAACTTGCCTTAAGTCATAGATAATAAACTTACTATTAAAACAACCACTAAATGTTAGTTAATCTTCTAAATCGTTAACGACTATGTAGAAATCCAGTTTTTATCTTTATTACTGTATCCTTAAGCTATTAGACATGATTTTTCGTACGGTCGCCCCATAGTCTTACCTTTAACCTCGTAAATAATCCTTAATTTAAAAATCGTGATATTTAAATTTTAAATCTTAAAATCGGTCTTCAGCACGCATTATATAACCCCTCGAATTAAAAAGCCGTTAATTTCAACCTTGTCGATTTCTTTAAAAGGTCTACCAAAGGTCTTAATAATCTCTTATATCCGAAGCTTTAATGCTTAGTTTTAGTTCTCCTTATTTTTCTTACTTACTCTTATAATATTATAGATACGACCTAGTGTATATTCCTCCTCTTCAACGTCCTTATTATTTTTTTGGAAGTCTTTCGCGCCGGCTGCATTCCATCGGCTTATCGATAATTAATAAAGGAAGGTCGTATTAACTTGGTCGCTTAACTTAAATGGCTTAAATTTCTTTATATTTAGTAAACCTAGTATAAGGCCTAACCTAAGTAGTTCAGAAAGGTATAGAGTCGTTAACAGTCTCGACGACTACTTCAAGGTTTATGATACTCAATATCTTATATAGGCTCTTCCATTTACTCAGATCCTTCCATATGAGGACTTCACTTTACAACGGCAAAGCAAATATATCGATTTTTAAAGGGCCGTTTCTAATATTAAGGGCGTCATTAATCTAACGGCGTACTTATTCTCTTCGCAATTCCCTTAAAGCTTTTCTATATACCGTAACGCGTTTCTAAGTACTTGCCGAGGACGAAAATTCACTCGTCAGGCGTATATACGCTCCAAAAACCAAAATTGTTAGCACCAAGCCGTCAGGGTCTATAATATCGTTTGGGCCTTTCACTACTATCTATAGGCGTGCCTCCGGATCTATAAAGCTTCTAATTTCCAGTGTAAGGATATTATACATTCGATGAAGTAAATCGTATACCCTTTTAACCTTTCTAATATTCTAGTAAGCTTTTATAAATACCTATTTACATTAAATACCCATTATATTAACAATTTTTAAAAACTCAACCGCGGCAATGTTTATACCAATATCATAAACGACGACGTTAGATAAGCCCAGGTACGTGTTAATCCATAACATCCTTAACGTTTCTCATATATCCTTTACCAAAAAGAACTTTAAAACTTTAATCTAGTAAAAAAAGGTTATGAAATTAATGATGTAAGAGAGAAACTTATTATCCAAATAAAATATATAAATAAAAACCTTGCAATTAAAGTTCTTATCGTCTTTCAAATTAAAATTAAATCTCCGAAGGGCTTAGATATACGTTTGGAAATAGTGGTAAAATCTTTTAATGACTTCTAGGGTAAAGTATTCTATATCTTTATACCTTATGGACTTCAAGATATTATACAACCTATTAACAGCTAAATAGTTAAAACAACGGTGTAATTAACGTATCTCCAGCTTTATCAAGTTTAATATCATTGCTTCTAGGCCTCAAAAATAAAACTATAGATACTCCCACCTAAAGGCGAGTAAAAACCTCTAACCGTTTTTAACTTGTTCGTCTATATTAACGCCAACATTAATGCCAAGGGTCTTCATATCCTCTAAACAAAGGATGAAAAGAGTAGAAAACTTAAAAATATAAAATGTAATTACACTCATAACAATTTAAACCACCGTAATCCCTAGTAACAATAGTTATTTACCTAGGCCAAAAACAACTTTGGCCTTACCAACATCTTAGCAGTCAATCTCAATAGCTATAGTGCTTTCCCTCCGTAGTACCATATACTAAGAATAGCCCCCTATTAAGTACCTTACTACTTCTATATCTGGCATAATACCTTAAAACATATAGTCTGCGTAACTATTGCGAAGGTAAAAGATATATAAGGAGTTAAAGGCTTAATTAGGGTAAAGGTAAGAGTCTTCGCCACCCAGACGGTACAGGAAGGCATAGTCGGCTAGTTACTAAACCGCATCAGAAGCAATATCTTTGTGCCATTTAATCTACTTAGGAGCGTTAGTAGCGCTAATTAGATCGTTGCCTTTAATTTCTACGATTTGATTTAAATAGTTCTATTCAGAGACAATAGGGTATTGGGTGTAATATACTTCCTTTTTATTATTATGCTCGGAAAAAGGGTACCGAATTAACCAATAGCTGGACTTGCTATAAATTCAATATCTCTTACTAGTATTACGACTATAATACTAGCGGTTAACAAGTCCGCCTAAAACTTAGCCTTATTAGCGCTAACATGGTTATTACCTTTAATTTAAGGTCGGTATGCGAAACCTTAGGCGTTATAAGCGCTTGTACTTACGGCTGACGTAATTAACTATCGCAAGGTCTTTTTCATTCACGTTAAGGAATTTGCCGGCTTAGGAATATATACTAAGCGAATTTGATATGCGCGCCATCACGGTAGCAAGTAAAAAGTGCAACTGGCTAAAAAAGCCTTCGCAAGTGATATCTAGGCGTTGTAAAACGTATTCGAACTCGCTAATATCTGTAACTGCTACTCGTATCTACTAGCGAAATATAGCTTCGCTAACGTAATCTTTGCCTATTACTTTCTAACATAATATAAACTTATCAAGCATATGATTAAGGAAATCTATTGGCGTTTACTCTTTTTTTTTTTTCCATTATTATATTCTACCGCATAGTAGCCCAATTTATATTATATTACGCGAGGTGGACGTCGTATTCTAAATAACTCTTTATACCATCATAAATCTCGCGAAACGTAGTAAATTCTGTAAAAAAGGTTAGGTAATAGTTTTTAGCGTTTCTTATAAGGATTCTGGGGAATATTAAGTGAAACCCTGAAGGAGAAACCTTTATTCATTTGCAAATATTCAATAAGGGCATCATTTTGAAGTTAAGGAGGTTGTAAAACTTCCCGTCATACTTCTCTATATCGTTCCAGATCTTGGCGAAGTCCGTAAGAAGCTTGTAATTAATGTTAACCATTGTAACAGGTCTTGCGGGAAGGTTGCGATAGTTATTCCAGCCTTAAATAGTGGTTTCTAGCAATTTAAGCCTTAAAGATTTTAAGGCACGGTGCTAAGGGTAATTACAAATCGACTAACCTAAGAGGTAAAGTTATATAATATGATTTATGGTCGGCTCTCACGTATAAGCGAACGTAAATGGAGGAAGGGTTTTAAGGGATTAATGACTAAATTACTAAGGGGTGATAAGTAATTAAAGGTTTTAAAAGGCCTGATTATCTTAATTAATTAACTGGTATAAAATGCTAAAGTCAATACCTTTAGCTGCATTAACGGTCGTTGCTTTACGTACCTTACCACTGCTAAAATCGTACTCCGTGTTATCATGTAAAGGTAATAAACTGCCGAATGAATTAACAGATTCCTTATTGACAACGCGTAAAAAGGCTTAACTTGGCTAAAAGAAGTAAAGGGGAAATCCCCTAGAACGTATATAAGGGTGGTAATATTCCCCAACATCCTTTTTTTAAACATGGTTTTTAAATGCGTTCATAAGGCTAAGCTAGATCGATAAGTTTTCACGCCAGCTTTGTAATACCATTTAACGATACATAAACTCTATAACTTTTAAATTTTACCTTAACCCTTAACTTAACTCCTTTTTAAACTAAAGTCTACATATTAATAGTTCAGTCGCCAAAAAGGTTATGAAAATTGTTAAAGGCATGGTCAGGGTCTTTAGTATTGTTATACTTAATGATGTAGTAGCTGATAAAGTTAGTAAAGTGTTTTTCTGTTAATTCTTCGTTAATATCTTATCCCCAAAGGTTTTCGTCATAAAAATTCGTAAAGAGGGTTCCTAGGATGTCAATCCCTTTCTGAATCTCTTAAGTGGATACCATCTTAAGGTTCACGGCGATGGGGGACTTGATAGGGCATGTAAAATGAGGGACTTGAACCGTCCTTTTTTTTAGTATACATCTTTCTTCTAGGCGGTTTTCCACGCCGTTGAATTTTTATTAGCTTTTTACTGATCAACTCGAGAGGGTTGTATTGGTTGATCCGTTAAGCTTGGAAGTTATCGACGTTAGGACTTTTATTAAATTTAAGTGGTCTTTTATACGACTTAACTTATGTGATTCAGAAAGTTATAGGGATGTTAGCGGTTTTAACCACTGTATTTAGATTAGTAATAATTAAGATATTATACGGACTATTATATTTACCTTACTCTCGTTACATAAGGACTTTAATTTAAAGGGACAGGGATATTACGTCTGTTATTGATAGTTTATTCCTAATATTAAGGGCTTCGTTGACTTGGCGGCGTGCTGATTTCTTCCTCAGTTTTTTTAAGGCCTTATTTTATGTTATAGAACGTTTTTAGGTGTTTGTTGATAGTAGCGACTCATTCGTTATACGTGGGTAGGCTTTAAATACCAGTAAAGTTGGTATAAAGTTGTTAGAGCTAATAGTGTCATTAAGGCCTTTTACCGCTATTTGAAGCTGTGTTTTTGAACTTGTAAAGCTTTCGATTTCTTAAGTAAAAATATCGTAGGCCTGTTATAATAGAGATGAAACCTATTCGACTCTACTAATACCCTAGTGAGTTTTAAAGGGGATTCATTTGTACTAAATCCTTATCGATTTAAAATTAATTAAAAATTTCATCATAATAAAGTTGGTATTAGTGTTGTAAACTAGAACATTAAGTGGCTTAAAGTACTTGTTAATTATAAATTATGTAGTACCTTTTACGTTTCCTTCGTTGTAATGGTTTTAAGGAAGTCGGCGCCATGAAAATTCGTAGCGGAGTCTACAACGTGAAGTACTAGCTTGCCGTTCAAGTAAAATACGCTTACGAAAACCTCTAAGTTGAAGTTTTTACTTTTTCAACGTAAACTTTAACATTAGTGAGGTTTAGGAGTATATTTGACAATATTAGTAAACCTATTTAGTTATCTTCAGTATCGGAAAATTTACATTTTTATAATTAGCTGTTTGAAATACATTGTAAAACTTATCTGTTTCTAGGTGGTTAAACTTATAGTATGGGTAACGAAGTTCCGATTTCGTCAGGTTTAATATTATTTCCTTTAGCTCTGAAAGATAAAAACAAAGTTTCCTTTATTTGAAGCTAAGTGGAAATCTCAAATCTTCCTTTACCTGAACCAGTTTATTAATTTAAACGTTAAAATTAAGGCCGAGGGTTTTTATATATTCAAGGTAAAGGTAAAGGATAGTAAGTGATTTTAAGATGTGGAAAATAATAGTGTTTATAAGAGTTTTAACTGTGGTCGATTTCAGTAAAGATAGCATTTTTTTCAGGGTTAAAGCTGACTTTAGCCTTACTGGTATCCGTATGGTTAAGTTTTGTAGCCGTTTTCGTATCTCTTTATAATACGACATATTATGAATAACCTACTGCTAAATACCGTATTGATTTCGTGTCTGGTATAATATCTTAAAATAACTGTTTCGCATAACAATTTCAAATAGTAAAATAGTGTGAAAGAATAGAGTCTTTATCATTATATCAGCGGTAAGGGTATCTACTTGTTGGGTGGTATAAGAAGATATAGTCGGCAAGTTATCACGTTATTTTTAGTCTATTATTAATATTTTTATGTTAACCGATAGCTTTCGGCTTATTCTTTTTTAGCCTTATTGCCTTTTAACTTTGTAATGCGTAACGTATAACCCTAATTAAATGTAGATAGAAAGTGTATGTTATATATTATTTGCTTTCATTTGCGTTCGGCAGTAGTATAACATGTAACCAGTAGCTTTGTTTACCGTAAATTTTATATCTTTTGGTATTCGAGTTTAGAGTAAACCTATTTGGATAACTTAAATATTTTAAGGAAAATGAATAGATTTTTCAGTAAGTAGTTCCGGTTACGTTTCTAGCTTCAGGCCTTTAGTTTACTATACTAACTAGGTCTTTCGTATTTTCAGTCGATTAAGTACGTTTGTGAGGTTTTTTTTTTCTTTATCGTTACTAAATTTTGAAACTTGGGGGTATATACTAGTCTATTATGTTGTGGAGGGTGCGTGGGGAGCGGGGGAGCGGCATAAGCCTGGTTGTTATTGTCTCGTGCCTTCTCACAAGACTACCTACTCATGAGTTCGCCTTCTCACGAGACTTCCTACTCAGGAGTCATCCTTCTCATAAGTACTTATTGTTATACATACTCTGGTAGATTCCTCTTTTACTTAGTCTTTAACTTAAAATACGAACCAGAATACTACTATACGTTCGCACGTATACATAGCATAGAAAATGGTAGCTATAAGCTAAGATTTTACTTAATACCAAACTAATTAATTGTTATAAAATAATTGAAAAAGGTTACTAACATAAACCTATAACCATATAGCTTTACTACTAAAAATAATTACTTTTCCTATTTATCTTTTCTTTTACTTTTACTCCACTTTATATAAGTTTAATATACGAGTTTTCAATCTCGATATATAAGTTAGAAAAACCTGTAAGCATTAAGTATTATATTACCAAACAAGTTTTAAACCTCTCGCCATACGTGTTAACAAACTCGTACGAAGAAATCTATATCTTTTACGCCAAAATTAACCATTACTTTCCCTTTACTTCCGCTAAAAGCCTCACTTTCGCCTATGCATATACCTTTATTTTTACCTATAATATCCTCGCCTACGAACTTACTTTATTATACCCTTTTAGCTTATTCTTTATCTATACCTCTTACCATTATAAATTCAGAAAAGGCATCCTCAGGACCTATTAATAACGTTAAAACGATAGAACTCGTGGCAAATTTACGTCGCGAATTTAAAGAACGTAATATTATGATACGTACGGAGCATAACGCCATTATAAAACGCCTCAACAGCTTAATGGTTAAGAGTCGCTATTCTCGTAACCGCGAACTTTCTTCTCGCTGCTATTATCGTCGACCTTCGCCTATTTACATAATCTTCTCAGACACTTTTAAGGGTAGCTGCAATCGCTCACGTAAAGAGAAGAAACGTAAATCTTTTCGTCGCCACCGTAAGCTTTCTTTTTGCCGCCGCGAGCCTTCCCACGACCATCGCGACTCCCCTCGCTGCTGCGAACCTTTTTGCGACCGCTGCGAATCCTTTCGCCACCGCCGCTATCCTTTTCGACACCATCGCGATCCTTTTCAAACTCCGAACACGATATCTACCCAATACTCGACAGGTGACACTCACCTCCTAAAGCGTAAAGAGATTAGAATATTTAACCCCGAATATCCTAATCCTTAAGATATAGATATTATTACAATAGGTAAAAACTTAATATTTACTAACGTATAAAGCTTTTGATAACGTTTAAATACCTTCGTAAACACCTTTTTAGCCTTAAAGAGTCAGATCGTAGAAATATTCTCTACTTTGTTATAGGCATCGGCTATGTATTAGTGAAATACCGAGGTTACTTTTGACGAACGCCGTAAAATATCTCGTTACGGATTCGCCTATATTATAAATATTCTCGTTAATCGTTTTGCTATAAGGCTAGAATAGTTATTATAAAATTTCAGGGGGTTAAATTCTAGTTACGCGACTTGTTAAACGATAAATATGAGTTACTTAAATATATATAAATCAAAATATAATACGTAAAAGTTATAGATATACTAAATAGTTATAATAAAAATTGATATAACGGTGTAATGGATATTTAATCCATATTAAACTTAGGCATTTAATAATAGTTATCGCCTTTACATCGCAAACAAATTATAAAAAAATACTTAACCAAAGTCGAAAAGTCGAAAACTATATTACTAATAGTAGTAATTTGGCGTTATCTTAACCATTAACCTTTATCGAAAAACATACGCGAAAGTTACGACTCGCAGTATTTTCGGAAGAACGAGTACTAACCTTATCGGGACAACCAGTCCCATAAACCTGAAAACAACGTTAAAAGTTACGAAAAACGCCCTTTATAGGAATATAATCGTAAATTATATAACTATCGTTTTCGCGAGTATACCGACCGAAACCATAGTCGGGATAAGCGAAAACGTAATTACAAATACAAAATTAATAATATGCAATTTAAAATAAACGATATTAACTATTTAAATTAGGATTATTTTAATTATTTACGAACGACCTTATAAATAAGTTTATACCACTCGAATAATAAAGTGAGTTATATAATGAAACCCGCCCTTACGCTTTCCAATCGACGTACTTATATATATTATGGTAAAAATTACGATTCGTATAATACTTTGTTCGAATATCTAAAAGGCTATACCTGGAAAAATAGGTTTTTTTACCGATAGAAAGAGGTGTATATAATAGCTAAACCATATATGACCTATAATAGGCCTAAATAACATCGTAAATAATATGGATAATTTTAATATTATTGTAATTGAACTTATTTACGAGGAGGTAATATTCGTTATAGGTAGTTATCGTTATTTACAAATTTCCATACGAGTAAGCTTTATAGGCAAAAATTATACACTTTATTTCGATACGGGTATTGATAAAAATCTCGTATCTAAATTTTAGTTAAATACGAACTTTCCTAACCATATCATGATAAACGTCTTTATAAGTCAACGCGAAATTATTAGTAAAATAATAGGTCCTTTTATTCGCCTTATTACGAAAATAAATTGGATATTTTATACCCCCAGGTATAAATTTAACAGAACTTTTACATTATTATAGGAAATTATTGAAGCCTAACTTATCGATCGCTTAAATTCGAACGCTTTGTTAATAAATTATTGGATAAAACCTTATGGTATAAATGTATTAATATCGAAAAATATTATTTGTTTTCAAAACAGTTATTTCGAAATTCATTTTTTTAGTACATAAAGTAGCTATATAACCTGTAGTTCGTAAGGTTACTTTTAACCTTAAAATCTTTATTTAACTTGGATAAACGATATACGTCGTAGTCAAATATACTATCCTTTCTAAGAGCAAATCCTTTTTATTTACAGCTTAACATTGATTTATTTTTAATGTTTTCATCGACGTTACTATTCCTTATGTAATGCAACTTTATAATCCCATTATGAAGGTAGTACACCGCCTTGAATATACTCGTTTGAAAACCATTACAAAATACGAAAATAATATTACTTTAAAACGAAGTGGGAGGGAATAATATAAGCCTTTATATAGGTTATAAGCATTGGTAACGTATTATTTATAGTGGTATAACCAATGGAAATATTTATTAGTAACTATTAAATTTATTTTACTTTTATTAAAACTTTAAACAAATCCACTTTTATTTCGGTAATTAATGCCAAATTTAGGTTGGATTCTTTAACTCTTTATATTACTATCGCACCCGCGAATACGCCTTTTTTTTATTACAAACCTCGTAAAGCCTTACTTTACCACCCTTTTTCTGGACGTAATAACGTATTTGATTTAAAAATCTAGAATCCCTAAGGTAGTAAAGTTTACTAGTAAAAAGCCGGTTTCGTTAAACCTAGTCACAAACTACGTTACCGAAATACCTCCTTTAACATAAAAACACCTGAAAATATACCTATAGTGAAAACCATACACGGCACTTACATTAACGCGACCAACCCGAGGTAATTTATTTGATCATAGCGTATTTACGAACAATGCCTAATAGTATAAAAAGATATCGGCCAAATTGAAATACCTATAAATTAAATAATAAAAGTTTTACTAATTAACTGTTAATAATATATTAAGTTTTACCGTTACTATTATTCTGTATTCAAACGAAACGAAAAGCTTTTCGATTAATAGATCTACATTTTTTACGAATAATAACGTATAGAGGTTTCTGACGATATTTCACCATTTACGTTACCAATATTCGTAGTATAAAAAACTGTACAAGGAGTGGATAAAAGTCAAATAGTGATGAATTTGCAACTACTTAATAAATAGGTTATATTAGAATCCTATTTATTACCTTTATAAAAGAATTTGATAAAATTTATTCGCGGTAAAAAATATATTGTAGTTGTATACGTTACTAAGTTTTTCTTTAAACTTTTAATATATCCAGATTTTCACGACCGATTTACTTTCGTTAGCTGCCGCGAATTTGGACGAGGTAAAATTTCTTTTATAAGTTTTCGTAATTCGTCTTCTTACGTTTAACGTTTTATAAATTAAACATTAAAGGGATTTTTGCCTTTTTATTACGTTATTATCAACGATATTATCATTTTTTGCAATATATTCGAAAAACACCTTATTTATTTAAAGGCTATACTTAAGTTTTTGACTAGTAAAAGTGTTGCTTTATGGTTAAAATAAATCTTATATGGGTTTCTAATTAGTAGAACTTTTGGGATTTTACGTAGACGCCTTCGGACTTTTAACTACTAAAAAAAACTTAAGGTTTTGGGAATTTTCCTTTCCTCGTAACTTAAAAGCCCTCGAAATATACGTAGGGGTAATAGGGGTTTTAAGGCTAATAACACCCTATTACGTCCAATTATCAGGCCTATTTCAGGAATTTAAAAAAAAATCTATTAATATAAGAAAAAAAATAAAAATAACTCGAAATTGGTAACTGAGGAAAAAAATTATATTATACACAATTCACTTTTGTTCAGCCTGTAATGATCACACTAAATATCCGTGAATATATAGAAGATGTCAGAGGGCTTATGTTATCAAGAAGGTAGTAGAGGTGCTGAGTAAACAATATCGCAACCATGCAAGTAATGATCAAAAGCTGTGAGGCTATTCAGATGTGTATATTGAATACTTAGATTGAAAACTGAAGAGCTATGAAGGAAATACTATCTATGAGGTGATGGCCGTGTCCTTATATCCTATGGTTTTCATACCATCTTCAGTACTGGACCACTGAAGTTGATGTCGCTTCCTTCAGTCCCAATGTTGTTGACTAAACCGTGGGCGGTCCTGTCGGTCCAAACCCTAACCCTGGGTTCTTACATAAGAGAGATCCCTGACTTAATGTGTTGAACATCAGGCTTCTGATGGTGCAGCGGATCGCTGGCCTGTTCCATGACCTGCAGTTGGTCTTTGGATTATAATACAGCTTATACCTATATAATAACAGTCTTTTAAAGTTACACAAACTTATTTATATAAATATTTTAAGCTATACCACCTAAATCTAATACGTTTTTTTTTAAGTTACCGGAAGTTTTAAATGCGAATTCGGTATTATGCTTTTTCACCTAAAAATAGGCTATTCTTGATAATAAAGCAAGCTTACTCCAATAACTATTATTAAACGAATAACGTTTTTAAGTCGTCAATTAACTTAAGTTAAACTTAAATATGGTCCTTTAAAATATAAGGTTACATATCTTATATAAATATGTAAATGACTGCGAATAACTTTAATTAATAACCTTTTATTAATTTTGTTTTTTACTGATTATAAAGTTATTCGAGGTATTGTAAACCAAACTTCGATAAATATAATATTTACGAATGAAGTAAATCAACAAGTGGTTAACGCGTTAATTTACCTTAATTTATACCTATTATATATGGTTTTTTTATTAAAAAGCCTTAATTTAGTATTGAATACCTTCAGTTGTTTACCTTTTAACGAAAATAAATAACCTTACAAAATTAATATACCAGTATTAAATCAAATTTTAAATACCTTACCAATAATAAATTAGAGTTAAATAATATACTTTGTTAAAGTATAAATACCCGACAATATACGACTTTGCTTCTAAATTGGTTATTATAAGGATAGTATTTAACGTGGAATTTTATAACATTTCGTAAATAATAAAAACAATAAGGATATACTTTTTAATACTTTTAAGCTCGGATACCCATTTCGATTAGTTGATCGTTTATTGTATAATCGCGACGTAAATGGTTATAAAAGGCTTATAATTCCTATAATACTCATATAAAAGCTTTTTGCCGAAGTATATGATAAAAAACACTATTTAGAACCTAAGAAAATGATAATTACCTTAAAAAAAGTACATTTTCATTAAAACCATAAGTTTTTAAAAGTATATGTAAAAAATTGTATATATTTCGAAAATTTACGTAACGATAATTAGAAACCCTTTAATTGTTTTTAACCTACTTCAATATTTAAAGAACCAATATATACGATTTACATAAACTTTATAATCGTATAACTAATAATTCCTTTTAAAGAAATACTTTAGATTTTACCTAGTAAGGAAGCTTTTGATATTGTAATGCCTATTATATATAAAATATCTAAACGAACGTTCCTAATTTCTAGTAATACGACGTATATAGCCGATGATCAAACAGCTGTTTTGGTTCGATAATTCCTATTATATGACTAGCCTTATCTACAACAAATTATCTTGGATGAAGATATTAAATTCGTATTAACCTTTTGGTAAAGTTTATAAAATGAATTCAAAATATACTTAATAATAACGATAGTCTATTATTTACAAACGAATAGATAAGTAACTTTTTTCTTTGGTAAAATTAGCGTTACGTCACTTCATTGTAAAATATCTTAAATAACATTAGGTTGATATTATACCGACCTTATAATAAAACCTTAATAATGTTTACTTACGTACCTTAAAAGCTGACCCACATTAGTATTTGTTTAAATTTAAGTTTACAAGACTAGTAAATGTTTTTATAATGATTTTACTCTGCCAACAAGCAGAAATACGCTTTATGCAGAAACATTTACAACGAAACGTATAATGAACAATAAATATTGTAGCTACTAAAGCAAAAAACCGATACGATTAAAATTATCGTTGATATAAATTTGTTATAAGCGATAAAATGTAGTTAAAGTTAGGAAAAGCCTACAAATTACTATATAAAAAAGAAGAATTGTTGTTATCGCATATAAGGTTATATACAATTATGAAAAAGATTAATAATTTAGCTTTTATATTAAACTTTCTACTAAGCTCACAAGTTTACCTAACTATTAACATTACTTATTTATTATCCTATTAAAACCTAGTAAACAACTTATTTAACAAAATTATATTACCATCTAAGTTAGTTAAATACAAGAACGACGGATCGGATGTCGAGGATTGGGAAGTGGAACGTATATTAGCTAAACGAGTGGATCGACGACGTCGCAAAGGTGATTAAATTTAATATCTTTTTAGATAAAAGGGCTTTACGGCTCGTGATAACAAATGGAAACCGGTATTAGAATTAAATTACCCGTAATCAATTAAGGTCTTTAAAAGGAATAATGGGAATATTGTAAGGACATAAAAAGGAATAATAAATGACGAGGACATTATTATTTTTTTAGCCCCCTAGAATTTGTTGTGTTGCGAAGGATGCGCGGGGAGCAGGGGAGTGGTATAATCCTAGTCGTTGTTTTCTCGTGCCTTCTCACGAGACTACCTACTTATAAGTGCATCTTTTTACGAGACTGCCTACTTATGAGTCATCCTTCTCATAAGTACTTATTATTATACATGCTCTGGTAGATTCCTCTTTTACTTAGTCTTCAACTTCAAATACAGACTGGAATATCACTGTACGTTCGCACGTATACACAGTATAACATAGTCGAGCTGAAAACTCGAGTTGTTACGGTTGCTAATAAAAAACGCAACTGTCTAAAAACCCTTCGTAAGTAGCGTTAGAGTATTGAAGGTCGTATTCGAATTCTTTGTAACCCGTAACGGCTTATCGAACCTATTGGTATAGGGTATTTTTACCAGTTTTTATATTCCCTATAACTTACTGGTAAAATATTAGCCTATTAAGTATTTAAGTCAAGACGTTTATTTTACTTTTCGTATTTTTTGTAATTTAATCTGTAAAACCACTTAATAATATTTCAATCGGCATAGTATTAGATAATATTAATATCGTGTTCGAAATGGCTTTTAAAACCATCGTAAATTTCGCGAAAGGAGAACCGATTCATTAGGTGCCTCAGGTAATAATATTCGGTTCAACCAGTAAAAACACTAGGAAATATCAAGCGAAAACCTAGTAATTTAACCTTTATTTAGCGGCAAATATTAAAGAACAAACTTAACTTGATGTTGAAAAGATTATACGGCTTACCGTCATACTATTTCTTTCTTCACTAAGCTTTAATCAATTTAGTAATCACCGCGTAATCCGTATCTATTATAGGAATATGTCGAGGAAAAAGTATAATATATTAATCGTAAAAACCCTTTAAATCCCTTGATTGGTATTGGGAAAACTGGTATTAGTAGGTAGGATAATTACCTTTAGCTGAGTTTAGGAGGAAAAGGCTAATAGTTATATATATAATAAGCTTGTATATGAATTTAGTTTTTTAATTTAAATCTTAAAATTGGACATATTAAGGGGTTTAAGGAAAAAGAACTTAATGGTTTTCGCTACGATAAACTTAATCATACTTTTCTTAGTATTAAGGGGTACATAAAAAATTTTGATTGATCAATTAGTAAACTTAAGGGCTTATGGCGTGTAGGTTAATTAATTTCTTACGACTCGTGGAATTGAACCGTTAATCTTGGGTAAAAAAGTTAAAAAAAATCATTTAAATTTAGGTAAATCTTTACAAACGCATGTAAAGACGTTAAAGGATATTATGGCTAACAATATATTTACCCTTAGCTTAAATATATCAAAGGCCTTTACTGTAACGTAGTCGTAAAAGATATATATTAGATGACCTTCTATTTTTCGTGGGAAGGTTAACACTTTAGTTATATAGTTTGACTTTCATCTTTATTTTCACTTATTTATTTGCCTTTATTTACATATCTAAGGTTTAGTCCCTAAATCATTTTTAAAAATTATCGAATATTTGGGGGTTTTCAACGTTTCCGGTAGTATTTGTATTCAATATGTAACGTCTAATTATATTAATAATGTATTTGAGGGTGAAATTTTCAATAACATTCGTAAACTTAAAGTCTTTATCATAATGGTTTTCAAAGATAATACTGAGGTTTTTAATTGCCATTTTTCGGTCGTGGTTGTTAATAATATTAAATGTGATATTTTTTAAATTTATTATAGCGAAGATTGAGAGGTGTAAAAAGAAAAAGAAAGTAATGTAGAATTGTTATGCTGTCTATTTATACGAATATATTGTGGTATTCCAGTTTGTATTTTAAGGTAAAAACTTAGCCAAAGGTAGGAATCCACCAGAGTATTGTAACAATAAGTACTCATGAGAAGGATGATATATGAGAAGGCACACTCATGAGTAGGCAGTTTCATGAGAAGGCACAAGACAACTGTGCTAATGTAAAGTACCCCCCCCCCCCCCCAAAGGTATAATAAGAATAGAAGGTCATAGGTTTATCATCAAAGTTGGTGGTATAGTTAAATGTTGTAAGACTCAGTTGTTTTTACGATTTGAAATTTACAGTAATAGTGCCCGTAATAGTACCAGTTGTAATAATACTAATTAAGTCCTTTATTAATTTATCGACTCAGTGATTTTTAAGACTTTTAGCTAGTTAATTTTAACTTCTTTAAGAAGAATTAATAAAGATATTTTAGTATTTTTGATAACGATACCGTCGTTTACTCCTGCATTGCCGCGAAAACTGATATAATCCAAAATACTTTTCTATCTGCTACCGCAAAAACTGGCATAACGTATAAGGGTTATTCGTAAGAATCTTTCTTCTACCTTACCTAAACAAAGCTAACGATGGGAAAGCAGCCTTTTCTTTTTCTTAGCTTATTTATGTTTAACCTAATAAGCATTGATCAGTATTGGTAGGCCTGCCTATAGATGTAGGCCTTTCGTTGTAACGTAGTCGATTCGAATCATTATGGTCGAAATAACTGGTGCTGCATTGAAATTGGTTGTTGATGAGTTCTAAGTTTGGCAGACCGTTAGCCGGTCTGCATGCTGATTTGTATGGCCAAATGCTTTGGCCTGTACCCCACTTTGAAGTGGGCACCTACTGCACTGCACTTGCAGTGCAGTCCCACAAACTGCAGCCAATTTGCAGTCAGTACAGTCAACTAAACTGACAGTTTAGTTGACTTGACTTAACTGCATTTGACTGCTATTTCAACAGGAAGCCTATTCAAATACTGCTTTACATTTGAAATGACCAACGAAAGACATTAAATAATTTATATGATGGTTTCCCATAAAGCTTACAAAAGTAGGGAAATTGAAGAATTTTGATAGATTGATAGCATGAATAACCCGGCTGATGCTATAATGAAAGTTTTATTAAACGAAACCTTTAGAAAGCTCGTGAATCATAATAATTTAATCATACGGACTGAGTGATTCGTGAAAAGGTTACCTGATAAGGTTAAGACACATGACGATAGATAAATGGAAAGGTTAAAAAAAACCAATAAATTGGAAAACTATTAGCTCAACGATATTGACTCTATTAACTGGTATGGTCAAGTTTGTATGTGGAGGAATAGGAGTGTAAAAGTGATGAAGTATTTGTTTCTGGGATTGCAAGTGGTAGGAAGTGAAAATGATATAAATGGTATAAGGAAAAACAAGGGGAAACACTTGTGTTACCGTTTAATCATCTTACAAAACGAATTGACATTACAAAACAAAAAGTCGCTAGTATTGGCACAACAGTCAATTATTGGAACAACAGTCAATTCCAGTACAGTCAAGTTGCTTGTATTGACTGTAAGTTGACTGTATTGACAGCAAGTCAATCGCAGCGTGGTATCCAATTTAATGTGGTGGGCACAGGCCAAGCAATTGCCCATAGAATAAACCAGTGTGCAGACCAGACCGGCTAGCGGTCTGCCAAACAAACTTGGAAGAAAATATCCACCACCTGACCTTTGCCATACTACTCGTTACTTCGACCACGATTCGAATCGACAACCGCTGCAACAACGTCTCAAGACCTATCAACAAAAAGAAAAAGGACAAAAAAAAAAAAAACGGAGAAAGCGGAGATCCCGACCCGGCCGCCAGGATGCTCCCCTGCCCCGTTCCCCCCTAAAGGCCCCATCGTGGCAAAATATACGACTCGATGAATAGGGGGCCTGGGTAATACTAAACTGTCCTGAGCGACCTTGGGATCCCTGCGGGAAAGAAAAAAAAAACGACATCAGGCACGGGCCCGTGCTGCGGAACGCGGACCCGCAAAGTGCGCTGTGACCTCTTTCTTGGGGGCGGCTTGGTTGGGAGAGTGGTGGGGATTGGGAGGAATGGGGAAGG
>JASMMZ010000003.1:33094690-33111372 GCA_038502455.1 Anisogramma anomala | reverse complement strand
GCCTCCTCCTCTACTGCAGCACATGAAGATCCTTTTTCTTGGTGCAAGGGAGGGGGGACCTGTAAGGCGAGAGTACAAATCAGGTACAGTTCAGCGGACCATATTTTGTATCTGATCTGTGAGGCGTGCGTACTGTGGTAGTGGTGGCGGAAGCGGTGTTGCTTGCAGCCGCCATCAATTATTGAATATCGTGTGGGACCTGAGTTCTTTCTAAACAACTTAGCTGTGTGGAGAAGAGGCCGTCATATGCTGGGTCTGTTTCTTCTTCCTGTTCTGTGAATACCTTCTGAAAACTATGTAGATTGATGACCCTTCCCGAACCAGTGACAAGAGGATACCCAAGACCAAGGCGATATCTGCCGAGAATGTCACGTCGCCCCAGCAAGCCAAGCCGACCGACGCCATATGTTGAAGAAGGTAACAAGACATGTGCATGCAATGGATGCAATGCCACTGTTGGTATCCTACACACCCTTCCAAGAAAATCCAAAAAACAAACCCAACGCCATGCTTTGTTTCTAACAAGTCCTAACACGCTGCCTGACCCGATCACGGCTCCTTTATTTCCAAGCCAACCAAGGCAACTAGCCGCCTGCCCCCAGCTCAAGGTTGTAAGCACTCCCACACACAAGCGCCGGGCTACTCAAGCCCTTCTTCGCCCCGGGCTTCTTGGCGCCACACTTGCGGCACGGCGACGCCTGCTCGTCCGCGTCCCCCGCCACCTCGCTGCTGTCGCTCGTCAGCTCCGAGCTAAGCTTCGAAACGACCGAGTTCGTCGTCCGCAGCTACGGGTTGTCGTCCTCGGTTACCACGGCGCTCGGGCGCAAGTGCTCGCGCGAGTGGCCCGGCCGCTCGGGTAGCGTGTCCGAGGCTGTTTTCGGGGTTGACGACAGCCCCGCCAGGATAGACGACCCGAGGGATTTGCGGCGGCTGTGGCCGCTGCCGCCGCCCTCGACTGCGCTGTCGGGGCTCGCGCTCGCCGGCGCGTCGCTGCTGGTTCGCTGGTTTTTCTTGGCCTCTGTGTCGGATCCCTTACGGCTGGCGAGACCCTTCCATCGGTTGAAGTTCCAGAAGCCATAGTTTGCGCCCGCAAAGTCGAGTCGTGTCACGTCCGGCCCGTCGCCTGCTGGCTTAAAGGAGAAGGACGGGATCGGTGGCGCCAGCGGGGGCTCTTCTTGCGCAGGCTCCTCCTTTTGTTCGTTGTCCATGTCCTTCACTTCTGTGGAAGGATTGGGAAGCCCATTGGCGGCCTTGGCTTTCTCGTTCTCAAGCTTGAGAGGCGCCGGTGGAGCCCGGCTGGTTCCTGTCGCAGTTTCTGGATGCATACGACTGGCGACGTTTCTTGGCGGACTATCTGGCGTGTCGCGGTGGCCACTGACCTTTACTGCGCCTGATCGAAGAGACGAGGCGCGATATGGCAGCTTCCTGGCATCGGCTGCAAGATTGGTAGCTGACCCCCTCATCGTTTTGGCTGGAGAAATGCTTCTCTCGCTCCTGGTAGGAGTGGACATATTGCCGACGATCGAGCTTGGCCTCGCCCCACCTTCGACGTCCTGTCGCCAGCTCATGATCATGTCTGAGGACACTTTGTAATGGGGTGCAGAACCCATGCTGCCTCGTCTGGAGAGAGCGGTGGTGCTGCGCGCAGCACTGCCCATGCTGGACGTCCGAACAACTCCTGCACTCCTCAGGCCCCTGCGTCTGCGTGAGAGGTTGCTTGCCGTCTCCCAGCTGTCGAAGCGGCGCTTCGCGTGGGCACAGTCCTGTCTGAAGACCTTGATGACACCCTGATTATCCGTTGTGACGATGATGTTGCCCCCGGGATGTGCGGTGCGGGCGATGTAAGCTGGCGACAAGTCCACCTTCGGTAGGCCTCTCGTCAGTGGCGGCTTGTCCACCACCTCCTGGCTGCCAGACTCCGATGCAGCGGCTTGAGATGCTGCTGAAGCAGCCGCTTCGTCTGCAGACATCAGGACTACTGGCGGCGGGTTGCAGAGGTCGTACAGCGGATCGCCAGATGCAGACAAGAGCTGCTTCGTCTTTTTCGGTGCGAAGATAGCAGTCGTGACGATGTCACCGTGTGCGTCGAAGCTCTCACAGGGATGCTTGTCCTTCATGGAGTCGCCCATTGCAGACGGCCCGACCTTCCAGATGAAAGCCTTTTTGTTCTCGCTCCCACTGATGACGTATTCAGCATTGTCGGTGAAACGGGCGCTGATCTGTGTACACACGTTCTCGTGTCCTTTGAACTTGGTGTCGAGGCTGCCATCCCTCAAATTGTAGACTCGAATTCTCGAGTCATTGGTCGATATCAAGATCTTGATGTCACCCGGGACTGTGGCATTTCCGCCCGCATTCAGGGACATTGCTGCCGTGTGTATGCCAGTGATCTTGCTGCCCTTGGAGTTCTTTCCTCGGGAGCTCTTCGCGTGGAATTGGCTTTCAAACTTCAATCCCTGCGTCTCGTAAAGCATGCACATACCGTTCAAGAGACCGGCAATGCTTGTTTTGCCGTCTGGAGTGAATGCCACAGCTGTGATGAGATCTAGTAGTTGAGCACTCCAGGCAATTTGCTTGTCTGGGATGCTCCAGAGTCGTAGAACCATGTCGAGGGAGCCGGCCAAGAAGAAGCGATCGTCCATAGGGTGGAAGGCGACTTTGGTCACCACATCCTCGTGCTTGAACTGACAGAGGCAGTCATCCCGGTTGACGTACCACAGTCGCACCGTTTTGTCCATACTCGTCGACAACAAGAAGTTATTCTTGCTCCAGCTCAAGTCGATGATCTCGCTGGTGTGGCCCGAGAACTCGCGCACCGGTCGCTCCCGGAATACAGGTGCTGATAACCTCTCGCCTGAAGCAGCCTCCTCCTGTTCGTCAGACCGCCTCTCTTCCGGCGTGGAAATAACAGCCCATATCCTCACAACGCCGTCTTTCCCAGCAGCCGCCAAGTATTTTCCATCCTTGGAAAATTCAGTGGTCCAGATTGCGCCGCCCGTCTCCTCCCTCCTCCCATCAGCGCCAGCGACAGATAATGTCACAGTGATGGTCTTTTCGTCTGTCTGTTCCCCACTCTTGTTCACTTTGGGGTGGGTTCCGACCAGCTCCTGGGCGAGAAACATGCGATTGAACTCTCGGTCCTGGTGCTTCTTGTTCGTGGCCCGGACGCGGATGTACCGAGGCGGTTCCTTATGTCGAGGAACAAAGCCGGCGGCGTCAACGACGCTAGCGAAAACACGAGCATCTGCGCCGTTCATGCGGGGCTCGCTGTTGTTGTCGGATTCGTCGTCGGGTATGAACACATCCTCCGGTCGGGGTTTTCTGATGCCCAGTCGGCTGAGCAGCGAACCGCCCTTCCTATTTGAAAGTTCCCAAGTCAGCGTGAATGCCTTCTATGCAAGTTGGAATATGAAGCCAAGGGTGTTGCGCGTGAAGCATCTTTGGGCTCCACATACTTTTTGTCCTTTGTAGCATCCGTGGACTCCGCTAGCTGCCTACTCCCGAAGTCGGTGCTATCACGCGACGGGGGATCGGGAGCCGGAACAGAAATGTCAGGATTCGCTACTGAAATTCGCTGTCGCGGTAGTTTGGACGAGGTTTCGACGGTGTTTGTGCGGGTGAAGATGTGCTACAATGGCGGCTTGCGGTCAGCCATGCGTCCGCGCTGTTCTCAATGAGGGACCTGAACGTCGGCGCCCATACGCCACGAGGCAGAAGAAAATGGGTAAGCTTGCATAAGCAGACGCACTTGTGATAGCGGGTCGACGCCAGGGTGAACAGGCGCAGACGGGTTTGGAACAGGAGAAATGCCAGCTTTGACAGAGACATCATCAAACTTGTCCTTCAGCCCAGACACCGACATTATCGAGTCTTTTCGGATGGGCTTGACCTGAAACTTGGGCGAAGGCGGCACCAGAGACGTGGCCGCGGTAGGGGTAGCTAGTGCAAGGGACGAGGTCGACTTCTTGCTGCCTGTGATAATCGTCAGCCAGTGACGGCAATGTCACATGCTAGGGGCTGGCTGGAGGATGTGCGCCACGACAAATGGAACTGCCTCGACATAGGCTGTCCAACCTGTAAGCTTACCATGGTCGGTATTAGAAGGACCACCAAGAGCGACGCGTCCTAGCGGGCTGTCACCGCTGGTGGCGGCGGAAGGCTTGGACGGTTTGGTGGACATGGAGCTGGACGCCATGGTCCATGATGCGACTTGTGCTCGTGTTGGATCGAGGGTGACGGAGAGTGGCGGCTTGGAATTGGGTATGTGGCCGGCGTGCAAGGCTACCACCAGGAGGTAGCCAAGTCAACGTAGAAGTAGCCCAAGTTGTGGCGAAATTGATAGATCGGCTAAAGGGGCAGGCTGCTCGGGCATGGAATGCATAAGGATCCAAGGGTCCAGAGGCAGGTGGATGGCCCGCAAAATCCCCCAGAATCCACGAGGCAGACGGGGATGGACCTGGGAGAAGGAATGCTGCTTGTTTGAGTCGGTTCAGCGGGCCAAGAGTTAGGTCCAGACCCAAGCGGTAAATTTAGATTTCAATCACGGAACTGTCCAAGGGGTACATGGCAATCCGCAAGGAAATGCCGTAATTTCGACGCAGAAGCGGGTTTGTGTGGCAGTAGACGATGGACGATGGACGATGGTCCTTGAGCTGGTGATGACGATGATGATGATGATGATGATGAAAACAGCCCCTTTCAGGCGTCACACGGCTCTTGAGCGGAAATCTCATCCAAAGAATCCATGACGTGGTAAGCACAGAGGTAAGCCTGAGGATGAGGACAACAGCGTGTGTGCATATCTTGTGTGATTTATACCGAGATCACGAAGCGATGACGCATGCGGCGGTTGGGAATGGGACCGGTTGCCCGCAGGCTCCGCTCACAGGGCTGGCGGGGTGTTTGGTTTTCCGCATCCATTGTCCGTGAGGTCACCCACCCCACGGAACTGTCGCGCCATGTTCGTTTTGTCTTTGGCTGACCAACCTCGTTTTGCTAGTCTGCATGTTGAGGCAGAGTCGGAGACCTGAGTCTTATCGAACGTCTGACTGAATATGTTCGTTCCAAAGTCTGCAGTACGTCTCTGGACATGTCCGAACCCACAGGAAGGATCATGTCTGTTGCTGGTGTCGGAGTGTTTTCCGATAGGGCTGAAGAAAACTGGACAAGGTTCAAGACATGGGGTCCCAAACGCGGCCGACCTGAAGCTTGTCCCCGGGTCTTGAATTGCGGATGATGATATTTTTTTACCTTGTCTTTTCGATTGGCATTTCAGATGATGGTTGTCTCTTCATCCACCGCTGTCTCATCCTCATCATCGTCGTCCTCATCTAGATCAAAAATGGGGTATGTCAGGATGGCCGCAATACCACCCAAGCCTTCCAGGGCCTTGCCGCTTTGGTGGTCGCTACTGAGGACCCGCACATCACCGCCGTCCTCCTTGACCTTGTCCACCATCACCACGTATCTTTTCCTCGTTGCGATATCTTGACTCCTGAATAGGTTATTGTTGACGAGCAAGACCCCGCCACCACGTCCGACCGCACCCTCCGTCACCGCCTTGTCCACTGGCTTGACGCCGTACCAAGCCCGGCCGTCCCCCTTGCGCATCCTGTCGTTGAGCTCATCCAGGTACCTGGTCTCCGACGCTGACTTCTTCTGCTTCATCAAGGCCACGACCTCGCGGTTCTTAAGCACTTCGTTGAGCGAGTGGACATCTCCACTACTGCTGTGTGTGAGGGTAGCATTCTTGGCTAGAGTGACGAGGCTCTTGTCTGCCACTCGCGTGCCTTGTTCGAGTATGTACTGTCTGAAATTCGCAGCCACGAAACCGGGACTGGCGATGAGGAGGGCGCGGGGCTGTGAGAAGTCGATGGCGCGTAGGAGGGTGGACAGGACCTTGTCGAAGAACCGCTTAGTAGCCTTCTCTTCTTTTGACGACCCCGCTTTGCCCCCACCCTTGGACCCGGACCCGGCCACTCGCTGCTTGAGCAGCGTCTGGAAGTCGGTAATCAAGCAGATGTTTGCAGAGCCCTCGTCCATGACCACGGCAGCAATGGCGCCGTCGCGGTCCTGATTTAGCGCATCCGTGAGTGTTTGTGTCGCCACCGAGTCCCACCCGTGCTTCTTCCAGAGGGTGAAGGGCCTGTTGAGCTCCAGGTCGAGGGTGTGGTATTTGCCGGCGCTGACGAACGCGTTTTCCGAGACAACGCGGCCGTTGACGTGGAGGGAGGAGCCGGCGGGATCGAAGAAGGTGGAGGTGACTTGTATCGTGAGGTCGGTGTGCACGCGCTCGGTGTGGCTGCTGCCGGTGGTGGACTCTTTGGTGACCTTTCGTATGGCATGTGCGCGGAGAATATCGTCGACTGCGATTAGGTTGTTGGCGTGCCACATGTCCTCGGGCTCTGTAGCCACGAGCTGGACTGACTCTTCGCCCAGGTTCTCGATCCTGTGGATCTTCTTCGCGTTGACCAGCTGCATTATCTTGCACGTTGGACTCGCATTGGTGTGATTGTATCGATGGGGAAGCCTATCGATGCTGTACCTGGTTGAGAGCTGTTCGTGTCTGCGACCGCACAGGATCAATCATTGCAGTTGGCTCAATATTGGAAACGGACGAAAAGATGCAGCTTGATCACAGGTGTTGCTTCAACCATCACCCAGAAAACGATTGGAGGGCAGCTTTGATGTCCTGCGGGGCAGCCGATCCCTTCAGGACTTGATCCCTGGCATGTCGGAACCCGTCCCTCCATTTTTATCGGTACGTCTGAGCCTGGTACAGCATGTTACCCGATGTGCCCTCCTTGTATGGTCAATACTATTACACAGTACCAATTGCTCAGTACCGTACTACTATAACATCAAGGCTTACTCGCTGATGTAAGCATGTGATAACCCGACGCCAACGTCGTACCGCTGAAATAACATTGAAATTTTAAATACACTCCCGGGTGGCCGCATGTCAGCAATTCATGCAGATGGTTGAACTCATTATGAGTCATTCTGACTCGGGCATATTCTCTGCCCCCCTTCTTGAGAGTCGACTACAGACTACCACCGGAGATGGGTTGAGTATATATATTGCCTCCCTCTTGACTCATTCTTACCCATCCGCCTTTTGTTTCACCCAATCCACTCCTCGGTTGATGGTCTAGCCTCAACCAACCTCCCCTCCCACGTGAATTTTTCTCCCCGCAGGCAGTTCCCCGGCCTCACCTTAGAGGCCGTCTTCGCCATCCAGCAAGAATGGACGCCACAAGCACCACAGGCTGCTCGGCGCGTCAGACCGCAATCGTCTCCCGTCGACCAGGCGGACTCGGCATTCACTAGTCATCCCGAAAACCTTGACTTCCGTCTCTATCTCCGAACAGACCACGCAGCCTTGACCACAATCCCCCCCCCCGGCCACCTTTCACATCCAGACTTCCGCGGCCCGGACCTGTGGTCGCAGCACCATTTTGAAAGCATTTCTCCATCCGCCACCGACAATCCGGGAGATAGCAGCCCTTTCACTACTCTTCCCCCTCCCGACTTCGCTCAAGATCTTGATCTTATGACATTTGGCCAAACCTGGCCGGACTCAGGCGATGGCTTCCCCGCCGCGCCGTCTCTCAACGAATTTGACTTCACCTTTGACCCCGCCCTGATAGAGTCGATTCCCGACTCCATCCCCGACTTCTGGCTGGTGGCACCACGCCCTACCGCACCCGACCTTCTCCCAGACCAGCAGGCCCAGCAGCAGCAACAGCCCAAGTCCCTCACTCTCGACCCGCCCCAGCTCACCGCATCATCCCCGTCGTCCACCGACTTGGCTCCCACCGCCAGCACCAGCACCAGCACCACCCCCGGCAAAAGCCACCACCACCCCCACCAGCAGCAGCAGCAGCAGCAGCAGCAGCAGCCCCGCGCCGCCGCCGCCTCCGCCTCCTCGCCCGGGTCCGCCGCCAGCCCCGGCCGCGCCGGCGCGGGGCGCGCGGGCACGCGCGATGCCGAGGACCCGGACGTCGTCGTGAAGCGGCAGCGCAACACCATCGCGGCGCGCAAGTACCGCCAGAAGCGGCTCGACCGGATCCAGGAGCTGGAGGAGGCCGTGAAGGCCGTGACGGGCGAGCGGGATGACCTGCGGCTGCGGCTGGCGAGGCAGGAGGCGGAGACGGCAGCGCTGCGGGAGATGATGCAGATGAAAAGTGGGAAGGGGGACTGATTTCGCAAATTATCTGTTATTGTTGTTCTTTTCACCCGAACATGTGCTCAAACACCACGTAGGCTCGTTCCCTACGCTACAGTCAAGGAGATTGCAAGGACTTCCATGGGTGTGTGAGATGGCTGCTCTGTGTTGTCACCGGTGACAACACTTTCCCACAAGTGGTGTGACAGTTGAGGAAAAATCCAAAGTTCGACGCCCACAAGTCAAACCCACGGAAAATACGAATTTGAACTCTGACGGCTTTCTACCTAGTTCAAACGTGCAGGTGGCAAGTTGATGGAATGCATCTTTCGTTCCATACACCCATGAATTGGCTCTCAACTCTTGCGTCAATCTGAAATCCTGTCACTCAGTGTCAACCTTGCTTGTGTTGCTGGCTGGTTCGTAAATATGGATTGAAGGTTAAAGTAAAACCACCCATAGCTGCTACTCAAACAGCTTGTGCGCCACGCCTCGGCCGCTCTTCATCCAGTGTGAAATCGAACCCAAGCCATAAACTCCCTCGCCATGCGAAATCCATGAATCCGTGGCCCTGAACGGAAAAAAAGAGCCACGTGCTAGTGAGCCCCACTTTTGTGAACCGTGCGGCTTTTCGCCTATTTTATATATTATCCAAGTCCTGGTCCAGCTAGGATATGACGTCCTTGAGCAAGTCAAAGTCATCGCTATCGAAGTCTCCGTAATCCGTTTCTTGAGACGCCACGGAACACGCCTGGCCATCGGGATCGGAGGCACGGATCTGTCCCGTGGTCGAAGCTCTCTCGCTCGCCTTGGACTGCCACAGGTGACCGTCCTGAGCGCCTGTATCTTCGGCGGTAGTGCTGTCAGCGTGCTGTCGAGATGAGCCCTTTGTGGTGTGGGAGCCAAGATGGTCATCCGGCAAGTCACTGGCGAGTTCCATCAGATCCAACTCCAACTGCGCCTCCACTGGCTCAGGCTGTTTGGTTGTGGTCGCCGGCCTCACCTGTGCTCGAAGCGGCTCGTCCGCTGGCTCTTTGTCCAGGCCCACCAGTTTCTCCTGTACTAGACGCTGCTCCTCCTGCGCCCTCTGTGCCCGCAGCATCTCCTGGTGGCTCCGCTCCATCGCGACCAGCCCCTCCGGTCCCAGCCCACTGGACCCAAACATCCTCTTTTTCGAAGGCAGATTCTTGGATGTGGTAACGATAGTCAGGGCCTTCGCTGGTGCTTGAGCTGCAGATGCACTGTCTCTGCTCGAAGCCGGCGTGTTGCGCTGCTGCGGCGCTGCGGCATGTCGTTGATTCGAGGACCGCAGTGGGCGGGCTGCTGCTGCTGCCACCGAACCATCTTTCTTGCGCTCTCCTCCATGCTGGGAAGGTGCTTTTGGTGTTGCTGTATCGGAGCACCGTCCACCGCATGCAGCGTAGACAACGGGGTCGGCTGCCTCCGCGCTCGGGTTCCTGCTGACTGAAGCCTGCCGCTCTGGTCTCTGAACGTGCTTTGCGTCTGTGGTGTTGGAAATCTTGGTATTTTTTGGGGCTGTAAGTCCCTCGAGCTTTGCTATGTCCATTTCTGACAGTGGCAATTTCACGCCAACTGTATGGAATGGCACGCCGGCTGCAGAGACCGGTGCAGCCTTGCTAGGGGTATCTATCTCGAGGTAGTCCTGGGTCGATATGACGAGATCCTGTGTGGATAGACAAGTTGAGTCAAAAGAGGTTTCCGCGGCCGCAGTCGCTGGTTCGGGAGCCATTGGCCTTGGTTCTGGGCGTGAATACGGCAAGCCCACAGCTCCTGAATGGTAGATCGGGCCATTCACTGACAGTCTCGAATGGGTCGCTTTCGGCTTGGGTGGTTCTGTAATGTAATCACCAGCGAGCTCCCTCTCTGCCTGTGTGGCACTGGGAAACAGGTCGTCTGCATGGTCAACTAGAAAGGCCTGGGTGCTTGTGGGCAAGCTGTAGGCGTTTGACTGGTTTGGATTTGGATGCTGCATTGGAGTGGGCTTTTGGTGCTGTGCTTGGGAGAGATGCCTGGGAAGGAATTCCGGTCTCTCTGACGAGCAGTACGGCCGTGCAGCAGGCGTTTTGAACTTGGGAAGGCCATTCGATGCCCGGGTTGCGGGTGGTTTGAACGGAGGCCATTGGCGAACGTACGGCAAGATTGGTTTCTTGAAGGCTATATGATCCGGACGAGACGGAACATGGCTTTCTGTGTGAGTCTCCGGTTGGAGAAGGCCCCTTGTGACTGGTGTTGTTTGCTGCGGAGGCTGCAGTGTGGGAGTCGAGAGACAGGGCTCGGGTACAACGGGCTGCGGGGCAGGGCTGGCAGTAGGACGTTCCTCCTCATCTGCTTCGCTGGTGGCCATAATCTTCGAGGAAGCCTGCTCTACATTCGCTATGATGTGCACCTCCGACTCTGGTAGAGTTTCATAGATGGGATTGTCTGTCCGGGTACTGCTAGTCCTCGACAACGATCCCACGTCGGAATCTTGCACTATCCTGGCCAACGGTCCGGCCTTACGTTGAGAGGTGATGGGGCTCCTCCGATCTGCCGACTTGATCTCTGGTGGGCTGAGCCGTCTTCTCTTCGCATTCCACTCTGGCTCCGAGTCGCAATAGACTGCCGCCTCGACCTCTGGTGAGCTGAGCGGCACCCTCTTTGCCTCCCTCTCTGGCTCTAAGTCATCGTCGACAGGTACTTGGGCCTCCTTGTCGTTTTCCTCGTCGCCAGCATCAGTGACAGAGTCGTTTCCGGTATCAGTCACAGGCTCGTCGCCCTCGGTAGCCGTCTCTGAATATCCTTCGCCGACGGTGTCGAGGCGAGGGGCTGTGAAGGGCGTGTTCTGCTTCGTCCCAACGCCCAGGCCGACGCGGCTGAGAAACCGAGAGATGGTGTCCTGGCTCGGATGAATGTCCTTCAAGGGAAAACCCCTGCGCCTCCTCTCCTCTTTCTCCTTTTCTTCCTTTGCTTTCTTCTTGTCCCTTGCGGCCCTTGCTCTAGCCTGAGCCTTCTCCTTCTCGAATTCCTTGCGTATGCGGTCCTGTTCCATAAGCTCGATGCGGCGCAGCTCAGCCCTGGACAGCTTCGGCCCCTTGTTCTTCTGGTTGTGCAGCTTCTTTGCCTGTTTGGACGTCATGGGTGGCTTGCTAAAGATTGGCGAGGGGTCATTGCCAACCAGCTGCTGGCCGTGGCCGAGGGGTGCATTGGGGATCAGCTCAAAGGTTCGTTGCCTGCCGGCGGGAGCCATCTCAAGGGAGCCTGCATCAATATTGCATCGCTTTTGACAGAGATAGAGGGCCTGCAGGGTTGGTGATATTTGAGGTGATTTGGGTTGTTTTGTTACAAGAGGAGTTGCGCAACCTGGCCCGGCAAAGCAAACAACGACATTATTCCACATGCGCTTCAACCTTGGCAGGGGGCCCCTGCAGACGCGTCGGCACGTGTCATTCATCCCAGATCCGTCCCAGACCAGCCAGTCACGCTCCGTCTTGCCAACAACGCTGTCACAACTCGTCCAACGCCATGATCACGGCCGACGCGGTCTTGCTGTGCCCGCGTGATACCCAGCCTGTCCTCGATGGGCTGATGATGCCATGTCAGCCTCGGACCCATCTTCCAATGTGCGATGCTGTACACGAAATACACTACGCGACCCCGCTGGCAGCTGGTCAGGGCTGTCCAAGACCGAAGCTCTTGTACAGCCGCTGGAACCCGCCCTCCACCTTCTTCCGAGTCAGCATGTTGTACTTACATGGGCTGCGCAGCAGTCGGTCCCATCAGGCCCAACTCCTTCGCGACACCACATGCCTCGGCCATCTCTCGTCCGCCGCCGGCCGGTTGGCGTGGTGACAGGTGGCGACCTACCGCTTTGAGCTCAGTTGCCTACTATTAGCACATCACCCGCGCAGCCCTGCGGAGTACTACAGTGGTAACTGACGCATGCCTGATGCTATGGTGTTTAGGGCATATATACCCGATACGTCATGTCTCGACCCACAGCCCCATAGTCAACAGGGTGTGTGACACTAAGCCGAATTTGTATTGAAGCCACTTATTGCACTACCAATAGTACGTATTCTACCACTTTGTAGGTCCCCCATCAGCATCAATGATATCTTGACACCTTCGAGGTATTGCCTCCGTAAGCTGTTTCGTATGCTTTCCAGGTGGTCTGGCCATCGTCGTGGACGTGTATTGGAAAAGTGTATGGTGTTGAGTTGAAAAAGTCAGTGGTATCAAAAAAAAAGTTGTACTAAAGTACGTACTATGTGGTCTTAACCAAAAACAGTATGGTGGGTGCACAGACCAGACTCCATAGTACTTGGCCAGGGGGTAACTTTTAGGCCTCATACCATAGTAAATAGATCCACTGTCCAGCCATCCCACGATTCGTGCGCCAGTGGCGTCAACAGTTTGTCCTTGCCTGCCCATGGACACGTTCACCAACCACGTTGTTGACCGATCGCATTATGACGCCTGCCGCCCGACCCTGTGCCAGCTACCTGTCGGCTAGCTCGCTGTCCTCCTTTGCCGGCCCTCTCGGATTGCGAGTCAGGCGGGTGGGCCAAGTGTCGACTCCGGCGATGCGTGCACCAAGAAGGCGTGAGCAACCATCGTCTTGTACGATGTAGGTCCCCCCATCAATCAGCTACGTACGTGGGTGAAAAAAAGCGTGGGATTCGATTGACGATCAAAGGCTTCGTGAACTGCTAGAGACAATGCCACGAAGCCTTTGATCGTCAATCGAATCCCACGCTTTTTTCACCCACGTACGTAGCTGATTATAAGGGTGCTCGATATCAGTATGTATGTCTTCGGTCTAGTTGTTTATCCAACGTCGTACAGTCTTTATAGGATTCAAATCAGAAGGGGAGGTTAAATGATAGTGTGAATGCCTCTCTCCTCAAGGTCTTGGATAGTACCGATAGCAGGATAAGTAGGAGCGTTGTCTTGCATCAAATAGAGCTCTTCGCCACTGGTACGACGTATCGTTTGAATCAAAGCATCAACCAGAGGGACTGTATGCGTACAATATGTTTCCTCAGTGATTGTCCCCTAGTCCTTCTACCAAAAAAAGCTTGGTCTCTTCAAGATCCATTTCAAAAAACACCAGAGAGGCATCCCCAGAATATACAGCCTCCTCTAAAAAATCCGTTTGCAAAGACACCAGAGAAGTATCCCCGAGATCCCCGATAGCAGTACAAGTAGCAGCGTTGTCTTGCATCAGATACAGCTCTTCGCCACAGGTACGACGTATCGTTTGAATCCACGCATCAACCAGAGGGACTGTACGCGCACAGTATGTTTCCTCTGTGATTGCCCCCGAGTCCTTCTCCCAAAAGAAGCCTGGTCCCTTCAAAACTCCGTTTGTAAAGACACCAGAGAAGCATCCCCAGAACATACGGCCTCCTTTGAAAGATCCGTTTGCAAAGACACCAGAGAAGCATCCCCAAGATCCGTTTGTAGAGACACCAGAGAAGCATCCCCAGAACATCCAGCCTCCTTTGCGCTGGTGTTTTCCGACGAGGCAATCTCCGTGGAACTGCTCGTCGACCCGACGTGTGACGTGCTGCTTTCGGTGTGGACTAACGGCGAGGATGAGGAAGGATTGCGCAGCGAGCTGCCAGAAGGACATTCGACGATTCTTTTTTGACGCTGTCACAGAAATCAGTTTTGAATTTTTTTCGTCATCAAGGAGAGCATCAACATACACCTCGACTTTTAAAGCCTGGCGTGACTGTTTGTTGCCGTACAGAGTATTTGATCTGGGCTACTGTAAAGCCAGTCACGCGGCAAATTTCTCTCGGCGTCATATGGGCGTCGTCATAGAGGGTCTTGATACGTTGGCGGTCAGCCTCCGTAAGCTGTTTCGTATGCTTTCCAGGCGGTCTGGTCATCGTCGTGGGCGTATTATGTGTAGTATTTGGTTGGAAAAGGTTGTGGTGTTGAGTTGGAGAAGTCAGTAGCATATTTGAAAAGTTTGTCAGACACCGGTATGTGGTCCTTACCAAAAACGGTATGGTGGGTGCACAGGCCAGGATCCACAGCATATGACAAGGATATAAAAGTTCGGCTTCAAACCACAGTAGCTGCAGCTGGATGAGCAAATCGACTGGCCGGATTTCCAATGCCTGCACAGGTTTGGAGCAGGCCAGGCTGGTGGCGAGCGCATCGGCAAGAGCGTTGGCGATCTGGGAAGATGCTGAGCTCGATTGTCGGCCCATGCGCCGCGATGCGGCTAGTGAATAGTGGCGGATGTGGGGTAGGCAGTCGTGGACGCCTCGTTGAGGCTGCTCGGCCAGGGCAGTCAGTCAGTCCACGGCTGCGCCGATCAGGGCGCGCGTCACGAAGAAGCCCGTCCGGCCCGCCATCCACGCCTGCGCGCCCACGAGACCGTGCCCCAGCACCACATCATGCCCGGCAGCACGTGGCGGCAGCCAAGGCGCTGAGTCAGCAGCTGCGCGGGCAGCTCGGCCGTGAGGAAGCCCAGCAGCTGCAGCGCGGCGCTGCTGCTGCTGCTGCTGCTGCTGCTGCTGCTGCTGCTGGGCGCCGTCGTTTCCGTCGAGCCGGAGCCGGCGCCGGAGCCGGAGCCGTTGTTGTCGTCGCCATCGCTGGTGGCCTTTGCGTGGGGTGGTCGGGAGGACTCGACGTCCTTGGTGTCCATGGTGAGGACTAGCCGGTGCGGCGATGGCCTTGGAGAGCCTTGGAGAGAGTCGGCGGTGTTGTGATGGGGTGAGTTTTCGGGAGAAATAGAAACGTCGGACGCAGTGTATATATGGATATTATATACACATACATTTATACATACATACATACATATATATATATATACCTGCCGTGCTCAGACGCCTGAACGTGTCCACTGGGGTGCCACAGACAAGTCCACCGTGTCAGGATATCCACAGCGACGTTGACCAGGGAGAGTAGCGTGTGCTGGCCCTTTTGTTTTACCCCAGAAATCTACTCTTCACCGACTAGGAGATCCTGGAGCTGAGGAGTTCAACTGGCCCTGAGGCCGAGACTTGCCACGGACACGAGGCTGGAAGGCGTCCAGGGAGCGACCAAGCAAGAGCGATCAACAGACAGACCCTTTCCACCGTCAGACAGGACCACAGGAGGCGGCCGGCCTTCGCAACTCTACCCAGAGGCGGCAAAGCCCGCCCGGACTTCACCGGCTGGACTGCCTGTGACACGCATGCCTTGGATTTGGGTTTTGGCCTTTCCTTTCATGAGTGTCATGATCAGTCAGTCCACCGTAATGATCGCCACACACCCAATCGGATGTAAGCACCTTCATTATGAAGCAATTCATTGCAAATGGTCGGCTCTGACAAGAATCCTTAACTCAACCCAGGAACTCTCCACTCGGTCTCATGCCTACACCTTGCTAACAGTGTCACAAACAAACTAAAATATCCATATGCCGAGCCCGAGACTCCGTTAGGCAAATGATGCACGTGACGAATCGGATCGCAATGCGCCCCCAAGGTTGCCCCGAGCCCTTCCACCACGAGCCACAGATGCTTTGTGTGCCTTGTTGTCCCATTGCCCGTGTGAGACGCCAAACTCATGTGTCCCTGAAGACCCTCCTTCCGTTACTCTTTCCGTCCCGTGTGCCAATGAACCTGTAACGCCATGCAAATGAGGAAATGCCATCAAGGACGGCAGGCTGAGATGTTCGAAAAGAGGAGAAGTGATGTCGAAAATGGGCGTAGATGTGGTTGGGTTACATGAAGATGCCGACCCAGGAGTTGTTCGCGGAGACGTCCGAGGCACAGTCGTGGACAGCACAGAAAATCTTCTTGGTCTTGCCTGTGCCTTGCTCAATGCGGAAGGACATCTTCTGGTAGTTTTCACACTTGAATTTCTTGCGATCTTCGTAGCAATTCTTGCAGTAGACCTACAGCAGCACCGGTTAGCAAGCACGACTCAGGCATTGCAGAGAAAAGCAGGGGCGCTTACATGACCACAGGCCTTGACAGCCCAGAAGTGGTGCTCCTCACGGTCCTTCTTGGTTCTGGCGCGCTTGGCGGGGCGCTCGTGATCATCGCCGTCTTCGTAGTACATCAGCTCTCCATCGCAGCTAGCACAAATGAAATTCTGCTCCTCGCCGGTGATGGGGTCAGGGCCAGTGTTGCGGGTGAAGCCCTGGCGGGCAGGAGGGGGCTCATGGAACTGGGGCTTTGGGGGTTGAGCACGACCAGCAAAGCCATTGGCTTGGTAGTTGAGGTCGGGCGGGTTGTTCGCAAGGGGATTGGGGTTCATGGCGTAAGGGGGGGGGTCGCCGCCAATGATTGCAATGTCATCAGGAAGGCGCCCGCCAACAGCAGCGTGAAGGAAGTTGCCTAGGTTACCTCCTAGGTTTGCGAATCTGCCTCGAACAAAAGCTATGTTATTGTTCAGAGCGTCCAACAACCGGGTGTTGTTGTTGTTGTTGTTGTTGTTGTTGTTGTTGTTGTTGTTGTTGTTGTTGTTGTTGTTGTTGTTGTTGTTGTTGTTGTTGTTGTTGTTGTTG
>JASMMZ010000003.1:33038509-33086813 GCA_038502455.1 Anisogramma anomala | reverse complement strand
TTCCTTCCCTTTTTTCTATCTTTTAAAAAAAGGAGCGGAGGGTTTATAAGGTTATAAACCTTACCTCTTTCATATACGTAAAAACCTCATTACCTATAGAGGCTTTTTTATACTATAAACGTAACTTAACATGATTATGTTATGGTTTATTTATCTTAAATCCGTTTATTTGTATATTTCTGACCTCTTTCTTAAAAAAAAAAGTATAAGGCGGATTTATTCCGTTACTTCGAATTCTGTATTATTAAGATATACTGTAAACTCCCTTTAACACGTAAAATGTTAAAATAATGTATTTGGATCTATATTCTCGGGTCATTAATAAATACGTTTTACGTGTCATATATCATGTTCTTGACTACAAGTAAATTCGTTAACAATTATTACTAAAACGGAGGTCATTTAACCTGTTACTATCATTATAAACTAATTAATGATTCGTACGCCTCCGTTTTGGTAATGTTAAATCTGTAAGCCAAAGCTGTATTAAATGCCTGCCAACTTTATAATAATTCTAAACATAATTAAAAAAATTCCTTTTATAAAAATAAAACATTTGAAACGTTTTAAAAATAATCGCGGTTATAAAAAATTCAAATAAACTGTTATTAATTAATAATAAGCGTCAACTAACGATTTGAAAAGTCGAAAATTACTATTACCGCCTAAAAATGGGGTTTAAGTATATATTACATAAAGGAGTTCAATGACGTTATCGTATATCGTTATAAAAAGCGTAATACCCTCTTTGCATCATTGCCTAAAATCATTCATCGTAGAACGTAAAGATATATCCTTACTAACGCTAATAATGTCGATAACGATAATGGCAATAACGTTAATATAAAGAGAAAGGGTAATGGAAAGAATGATAAAAACATAACGGTGTTGCCCTCTCTTGTTTTTAGTAATAATTAACTGCTCTTATAACTAGGCCAATGCACCTGATTACAATAATGTCATTACTTTACTTGAATAAGTGTTTCTAAAATATAACTTGAAATATATCAAATAAAAAGTAATATATAAAAAGCGGTACAACATTGTAAATTAAAATAAAAAGCGAAAATTAGTAAAAATGTTTATTAATATCAAGGTATATAAGGTAAAATGTAATAATATACGGTTGCGGCGAAAAATGATAAAATTAAATAATGAAAAGAATAGGAAATTCCATCGGGTCGACGAGTATAAAATGAAAAGTAATAAAATATTGAAAGCGGTACGAAATGATAGGGTTGAGTAAAGGCAAAATCGGGAATCAGCATAAATAGTATAGTATAAGCCGTTCTAAATTGGTAAAAAGTAGTTTAATAACTTATTAAAGCCGTAAAACATTTGAAGAACCTTAATAAACAGTTTATTTGTTATTATAAATATTTTTAATACCCCATTTAGTATAGCTTTAAATATTGCGTTCATGAAGTTATATTTCCCATCGATTCACTTTTTTTTCTAGAATTCACGATGTTTATATAACTTAAGAAAAATTATATTATCGATTATTCAATGTTTTTCATTTATAATAGCTAATTCAACTAAATATTGATAAAAAACGAAAAAATTAATATATAATATTAAAAGAATAGGGTGTAAATTAAGGTTAAAAATAATTATTCGAACCATTATCGTTATAATAATACCCAAATCGAGGTCTTTTACCATATTATAAATTTCTAAAGCTCAAACAATTTTCGTAATCTTTTTGTATTTAGTAAAACTTTAATAAATGATGTTTTTACAAAACGTAAAGCCGTTTTGGACTAGTGTTTCGTTCCCGAAAACTAAAACGAAACGTATTTACGAATTATAATCAGAGTTATTAATGAAGGATCTATTATTAAAATCAAATAGCTTTATAATACTTATATTTAACGATAAAAATTGTAAATCTCATTTTGGATTATATATTTGTTATAATGATATTGATGAAACGATTTATATACATCGTTTAATAAGGCGGTTTAATATTATGCGATGACCGAAAGATTAAATGCTGTTTTCGGTTATATTATAAAAGTAACTTCAATTCTACGTACGTGTTAATATTTATATTCGTCGGCCTATTTTACGCTATTTAAAACAAAAAAGGGAACTTTATCTAATTATACCTTTTATGTAAGGCTTAAAACGTTGTTTCGAAAAGTAATAATTATATTATTAAAATCGATTATATAATCCTCCATTATATAAGTTTTAGTTTTCACTTTTAAACCGGCCTTTAAAAGTTTTCTTTTCTTCAACTTGGAAAAAGAAACTTTACATAACGTCAACATATCGTTCATTTATATACCCGTTAATATAAAGCCCTTTAAATGGGTTATTAATATTAGTAGGCACGGTCGAAGTAAAACTAGTAATATCGAAGGGTTTATATAATACCTTTAAAAAGTATTGTATTAATAAATACCGATTTTAACTAAATCGTAAAGCAGTTTTATAATGTGTAAGATTATTTTAGACAAGTGATATACCTTAAGATATTTTGGTATATCGGTGTAAATTAGTCGTTTAAGCCGGTTTTTAAATTAGTTATATACTTGTATTATATTTTTAACTCGATATATAAATTATATAATATGTTAAAAAAGATTATAAGTATAAAAATCAAACGGTAACTGGCTCATTATAGTATATGTAATTAAGTTATAATATCCTTTCTACTTCTGTCATTATATGTTTTAGTAACTAGACAGTTCTTTTCGTGAGGTTTTCCGGTTTTATACTTAACCTCGTAAATAAAGCGGGTTAAATTTTTTTTATAAGTGTCGTAAATAGTTGGATTGAACCGTTTAAAACGAAATAGCCTTAGTTGATTAAAGTTAAAATCTTTATTTAGATAAATCGCTCAAATGGGGTACCTAGAGTGGTTATAATACTCTCGTAACGAAACTTTAAACTTAGTTTAGGATTTTCCATTTCCTTTTATATAATAAAGAAGTTTATAGTAATGTTTTTAAAGCTTTTTTTTAATTTTTAAACCAAAGGGGCGTCTTTAGCGGCCAGGTATTAGTGGCGTAAATATAAATAGGTTGCTTTTATCTAACTAAAACGAATTGGATACGTAATTCAGGGGGTAGGCTATATTTAAAAACGGTTTTGATTCGTAGTTCTAAGTGGTATTTTGTTAACAAATTTGTTTATTTTACGATTATGAACCGTTCCTCTTCATTTATTTTTTATATTTTTGTACCATTATTTAACAAAAAGAACTTATACTATTTGGCAAATCAACGAATACATTATAGCCTCTAAATCTATTAATCTTTTGAAAGATAATCTATTCATCCTTCTTTTTCTAAATTAAGACTTCATATTATGATAGTAAGTTTAAAACGTTAACTTTACATAAACTATTCCTTATAACCAACGTTTTAAACAAGTTGTTTTGAACCCGTAAGGAACGTAATGCCGCTATAGCTTTCGCCATAACATTGGCCCTTTACATTATAATAGTAATGGTACAAAGTTTATATAAACCCTTAGGAAAATACCAAGAATGAAAAATGTAGAAATAAACGAATTTAGGTTAAAAGTGTTATTAACAGCGCTAACCTATATTTAAAGGATAGATTACTTAAAACGAATACCTCTAAGTTTTTTAAATAACACTGTATACGTTTTTTTAAGTAATACTTAATATCTTTTACACTTTCCAATACCTTGTTAGGCTTTTACTAAGATTTAATTACACTTGTTACTGGGTATCTTAGCCTTAATATATTATTCGGTAAAGTTAAAAGCCGTATTAACGTTGTATATAATTTCATTTAGGAGACTTAAGTAAACGTTAAATTAACAGTGGACTAATGTTTCCTAACAGTTTATAGCGAAAGCGCTCCGTATAAACTTGGCAACTTAAAATAATATTGTCGTATCGATAGCATAAAAAATTAGTTACCTATTTAAATATATAATATTAATAATCACTTTGTAATTAAAGTTTATATCGTTATAAAGGTGGAATTTAAACCGTCGCAGAGCTGATAAATGTAATTAGCACTTATAGTAAAACTTTTCGATAACTTTAAGTACGTTTTTTCCTCTATACGTATAAATTACGATGTAAAGTAGGTGGAAAAGGCTTTTTGTAACCGGGTGTCCGAATCATCGGTCTAAAATCCACAATTCCAAATACGTTAAGTAAATAGCCTTCATTGTACATATTTCAGAAAAAAACTATAAGTAGCTGAACTTAAGCCGAAACGGTACGAATATGCTATCTGAAACAAAGACAAGTTAATTAGTCGTATTCCGGATATTAATTTCGAGCTTATTTATATCAGCTAATAAAAGTATTAAAAGTCGTTTTAAAATTCATTACGTGAAACTTAGCCGATCCGAAACGCATATTTATAATGACCGTTTCGAACGATAACATTTTGCTTTTATTAAATAGGATCTTTCGGTATTTTTTGTTCGGTTTAACTAAAACTTTGGGGACCTTGCCGCATACATTTCGAATTGTCGTTTTACAGTTGTTAAGTTTTCGGCTATATTGGTATCGGGTATAATAACTTGAAACCAGTTGCCGTATATATTAGAAAACATGAATTACAATATTATATAGGCATCAAACACTTCATTGATATAATTTAAGCCTATAATATATATAAAAAGGGCGTTTTTATAAGCCGGTAAAAATACGTTAGGCGATCTTATTGTCTTAGGTTAATAGGTAAATATTATTACCTTCAAGATTTTTGTCACGAATATGTATTTATATAAATCAGCGTTAAATCTATTGTTTATTCCGTTGCATTCGGTTACGTATATTGAAAAATTAGTTTTTATTCGGGTTTTAAATATATAGTCGGCTTAAAATTATCTTTCGATCCTAATTTACTTGTAAACGGGGTAATTTGTAAACTAATAACCGATTTTACCATGTAAGATATACCGCTTTTATAAACCCGCGAGGTTTTATATTCCTTTTCGTAAATATTACTATAACCGCGGTATATTTCGCTTATTTTCAAACGAACGTTCCTGTCCCTTATTATTAAGGTTTCTTTTTTAATATTTGTACTTTAAGAATTCGTTTTACTTTAAATAAACTTTAAATCTTCGATTTAAAACGTAATAAATGGTTTTAATGAGGTTTATTTTAGTAATTTGGCTTTCACCTTTATTTCTATTAGTTATAAAGATTGATCCGAGGTTCGCTTGTCGATATATAGAGGTTTTAAACGAATTTTTAAGGTATATACAAAAGATCTTTAGGTTATTTTTTAATTTAAAAGTATAAAGTCGAAATTTGAGTTTTCGCGACAAGTTTTTGTTACTATTAAAATAAACAATTTATCACTTTTGTATTCCGGTTCAAGGACTACCTAATATTTTCGGAACTTAATTTATAAGGCGGTAAGGATTTCCTATAGGTCTTTATCGATGTTTTTCCATTGTTTTTTTACGGATTATCAGGTTGTACTAGTTTAATCTTTATTATAAATTTATAATTAATTTTGTATCAAATTAAAATTTCAATCAGTTATAACACTTTACAAATGTATCGACTCACGTAAGGTAATACATATACTATTTTTAACCTGCTTCGATAATATATCAGATAATGTTGGTAGGTCTTTAGATGTTGCAACGTTGTCGATTGGAATCGTGGTTGAAGTAACAGTAGTATTGCAGTAGTCAGATAGTGGATGTATTTTTCTAAGTTTGGCAGACCGCTAGCCGGTCTGCACACTAATTTGTATGGCCAAACGCTTTGGCCTGTGCTCTACTTTGAAGTGGGCACCTACTGTACTGAACCTGCAGTGTAGTACCACAACCAGCAGTCAATACAGTTAACTATACTGTAAGTGAAGTTGACTAACTGTACTGCAGTTGACCTGCTAAAAATAGCAGCCAATATTGTTCCAACAGGTAAAATAATATAAAATTATAATAGTTTGATACTTAGTTTTTCATATATGATAAGTATAGCCTGTATTGCATTATTAAATATATCGAACGGTTTACCATTATAATTTTCTTTTTTATTTCAAAACTTAACGAAGTTTATAATCTTTATAAATTAGCTTTTATTAGTAGGAAAACGGTGTGGTAAAAGTTTACGGTAGGGGTCCTAATTAACAGATATTGGTTTATAAGATACGTATTAGAGTTTTGTGCCGCTCCTTAATTTCTAAAGAGAGTTGTTTCGATATTTCGACCGCTCCTGTCCTGGCCGAACGGGTTGTTTTTAGTGTTCCGACCGTGCCTATTTTAATTAAATATGGTGTTTATCGTATTTAGAAGGTGGTTTGGTATTTGGTTTTATTTTATAATGTATATCGGTTTCAAGGTGTATTATAATTACATAGTAAATGAGGATTATGATCGTTTTTTCTTTTCTTTAAGGTTTACGTTTTTGGTTCAGAGCACGGGTATAATATTGAGTAGTTTCACGCCGTATCATCGTCATTTAATACGGATATTTCTTATCACCTCTTTTTGATATTTCATAAAATAACATCTTTTTACAAATTCAATTTGGTATATATCTTTATCCTCCCAATCTATTAAGTCGTTATGTTATATCATTTCGAATAGGGCTTTCATAAAACGGTTATTTTTACTTCCCAAGGTATTAATACCTTTATTTCGTAGTTAAATTCGTAAGGATTTCGTTAAAACCTAGACAACGGTTGGGTCAGAAAATAGGTCAGCATGCAGCTGAGCTACGGAGAGCCTGTAGTCCAATACATCAGGCGGGGAACATCTATTATGTAAGCAAGGTGACTAAGAAAGTCACGTGATGAATCAGTATGGATCAGTTACTGATCTAAGATGAGGCTACATGAGATCAGTAAGGATCAGCCACCGATCCAAGGTAAGGCAGCACTAGATCAGTGGGATTAGTGCGGTGATCCAAACGATCCAGTACTGAAGATGGTATGAAGGCAATGGGATATAAGGAAATAGTCAGCACCATAGATAGAATTTTCTTCATAGCTCTTCAGTTGTCAATCTAAGTATTCAGTCTATACACTTGAATAGCCTAACAGCTAGTGATCATTCTATAACACGAAAAAACATCTTCTTGATATTGCATCTTTGTTTATCTCTGCTATCTTACTGCTAACATAAACTCTCTGATACCTTCTATTTACTCACGGGTGTTTAGTGTGATCATTACACACCAGCTTGTAACAAGGTATATAATTTAGTCTTTAATTTAATTTAACACTTTTATTCAATTTGTTATTTATATATAAAGTATAATTATTCAATCATTCAGAAAATTCGGTAAAGGAATCACGTTTTAAATTAAACTCTCAGTTATAAAATTTAGTCTTCAATTTGATTTTTATCTATTTATCTACTTTTTTCCATATTTAGAAGTTTTAATAATGAAATAATTTGTAAAGTTTATTAAGAGCAACAGGTTCTCGATAAAATTTCATTAAGTTCGAGTTAAAAATAAAGTAAATAATAATATAAGTTAGAGATTTTATAATAACGTTTTTATTGGTATTGATTCGATATAAGTTATTATTAAAGTATTTATAGAATACAAATCCAATATTTCCAATGACTTCCTTTTTAACACGGTCGAAAACAATATAGATTTTGATATTATCCAAGAATATTTTCATCATCATGTGGTTGATTAGCAATTTCAATTCAAAATATTAAAATTATTAAATCAAATAACTTATTGCAATCATTATTAATCGTTTAAAAAGTTTGGAATTCAGTGTTTTTCAATATTGACGACTTTTAAATATAATAACTTGGTCGTTTTCCAACTTTAAATATCTTAACGATTTAATAATAGTTTGTTAAATCACTACTTCTATCATAGGCCAGTGCCTAGCTAGTGTTTACTATGGATCCACCCCTGGTAGTTGTCACGCTTTCACAGCGCTTTAAAACCGTTCGGAATCTGTACAAAAACATACTCTCGCACGTTATGTAATCGGGTCATACTATATTTCACAGCTCTGTAACATCTTCCTAATAAGGGTTTTTCCTCTTTTCTTTATCAAGGTTTATAAATAGAATCCAACTACTTGAAGCGATAGCTTCGGTTTTAGTTCCTTTATATAAAAACTTCGAGTCTTTTTCCAATAGTGTCTTAATTATTTTTTAACGTCTATAGCGTAAAGTCATTTTATCTTTTTCTAACCCTCCAAACTTAATACTTTAGGCCTTGAATTAGTTTCTCGACGTACGCGTTAGGAAGTAACTTTAAAGCATTTTGGTGACTCAGTATAATTATCTTACAGTTTAATATAAGATTTTTACTGACGCCTTAGGTATAAAGTTAGTTAAACGGAATAAAGTTATTTGAAAGTAAGTTTTATACTTAGAATAACAGAATGATAACGGATTAAATACGTTAACTAAGATAATTCGGTAACTCGAAATTACCGTTATACGTACGTTTTCGAAACAATATCCCCTTTAAGGAGTTTCTATTACGATATTTACGAATAACTCAATTATTACTTAGCTTCCTACCGGGGACCGTGTTAGCTTTTACGATGATAACGATTATTTTTTTAATTTTGATCACGATATCAGCACCATATTCATCGGACGTTAATGATATAAACGTAAGATTTTTCATTAGCCGGTTAAATTTTCAGACGTTAAATTAAGATTTTTGGTATAACCAGTTTCGATATTACGTAAATTTTGTAAAGATCCAAAGTTTATCAGTATTGAAAAAAGATCACTTTTACGTTTTTTTTTAATAATTAAAAGGCTTTACAAAAACCGTTATTAAAAGTGACTTTGCTTGCGGTGGTGACAGCTGCATTAACGATTCTGATACATTTATAACTATATTTAACGACTATTTTAATAACATCAACGGAGCTGAATCTGCTATCGTTGAATATACAAATGTAAAATAAGGAACCCGTAAATGATTTTACATTTTTTCAATGTTTATGAGGTTTCATTTACGAAATTCAGCGACATAATTTATAACTATGCCACCAAGATCTCCATCTTAAAGAAAGTTATTAATGATACGTTTGTTAACACATTATGAACATTTAATATACCCGCAAATTATAATAAATAGGTCGCCTGTATTTAATTTTTTAATTGATGACTTTATAACTTTTATGCGCGTTACGGTGGTATCAACGTTATTATTAAGAGAATTTTATGTAGACGAAACAATAGTAGCGACGTATCTATTCTTAAAAGTCAAGAAGATGTTATTTTAACTGGCGTAAACACCTTTTGAACCGTTTCGAAACGATACGTTACCTGGATTACTTAGTTGGAATTTTTCTGTTATAAGAACCTTAGGCTATATTTATGGGCAGCGCTGACGGCTATCGCATTCGTACCTATTCTTTGAGCTTAATAAAACCTTTGAGCGGCTTTAAAGTCAAATTTACTATAGTAATTTACCTTACTTCAGCCGAAAATCCAATTAACCTTTCAAAGGGATCAGCCAAACTTTTATATATAGTTGCGGATAAGATTTGGTAAGATTTTAATTCAACCCGGTAACTTCGTTCTAACTTTCAAATAACTTCTCGTTCATAGTAAATTTACTTTGCAATTTTATTTATTACATATAAATTTCAAGAAATATTAATTGTAAATACTATAACGTCATAAGTTAATCGTTTATTAACCATTTAAAGTTAATGTTAGTAGGACTTTAGACGTTGCAACATTGTCGATTTGATTGGTAGAAGTAACAGTAGTATTACGTGGTTAAGTAGTGGATGTATTGTTCTAGGGTTGGCAGATAATTAGCTGGTCTACACAGTAATTTGTAAAGCTAATTGCTTAGCCCATATCCTAGTATAAAGTGGGCCCATACTATACTTGACTTACAACTAATACAGTAGGTCTATATAAATAATACACTCAACTTGCAGTTAGTATAGTTAACTTTACTATAAGTAAATTTAACCTACTGTACTGTAATTACTACTATTCCAACACTAGCGGATTTTTAATCTATATAGCTATGTTAATATAGTCAACTAATCTTTTTCGATAGTTGCTAAATTACGACCTCATCAAATGGCCAAACGAATATCAATTCCAGCTTGCTTCGATATAAAATTACACCTATTTATACTTAAATTAACCCCGATTGCCTTTCATTACCTCAAGGCTTCAAGGTCCGACTTTATTAATTCCTACAGAAGTTTTTTCCACTACAGATTTATGTAACCTTTCAATTCAGCCGTACTAATTAATCAAGTAGCTATCTTTAATCCTCTAGCAGTCTTTCAGTTCGCCAATACATTCACAACCGCCATGTAACTTAACCTTACCAAGCGACCTATCAACGTAGTACTCAATACGTATAATCAGCCTATTACTATTTACAAACCTCTTAAAGGCCTTATTTAGAAATATATTTGTTATAAAGTTAGCAGGATTATCTTTCATATTAATCCATCGGAAATCCTTGATTTCCCTGCCTTCATAAGCTTTGCAGAGTACTATTACGTCGATCATCAGGCATTTTTCACTAATCTTTCCAAGCTTCGAAAGGCATTCGAATAGGCTCCTCGATTCGGTATAGATTGCCACCGGAATAAGAAGATTCTTTAGCTACTTAGTGATAATGTTGATGGTTTTCTACAATACTATGCCTACATTAAAACCTACTATTATTCCATAAATCTCTAAATCTAATACATTTTGTATAATCCTCTTATACTTAATAAAGGTCCAGTAAATTAGGCTGCCAATCATACTAAACTGATACTTCTGCCTATATTTATTAACAAGGATTGTAAAAAAGTCGATTTATAAAAATAAGTCGATATCATTTACAAAAAAACTATCCGTAAAGATTATCAACTTAGCTCTCAATAAGCCGATCGGGAACATATTAATCTCTTGATCTAGGTTTGATATTTACCACCTAAGATTTTTATTCAACTGGTTAAAGTTTTCATCTAATAAGTCCTATAACTATATCATAATAAATAGGTCGTAAAAGACCTCTAGTTGGCATAAAATGGCGATATAACTACCATGGGTACATTATTCTAAGTATCGTTAGGCCTTGGATATATATATATTTTTATTATAGATAAATTAACGATTCAACACTTTAAGCGAAACCTAAGCCTAACATTAATACCAAATATACGGATTAACGATTTGTTAAAGTCAAATTGATTACCATCTGACAACGTCGTAATCGGCTTACAGTTTCAGAACTTGAAGTTCTTGATCACCCGCTATTTTAATACTATAAAGCTATTTGTTTTAATGAAGAGAGTATCGTCAATTTATATAAATACTAGCCTAAAGTCCTTCTCTTATATTACCAACAAATATGGGTCGTATATTAAAGACTTTATACACAACAATAACTTAAAATATAATTCTTAGGTTAAAAACCAATAAACTCTTACTTTAACCAATACGTATAATTAAATTGATACATATTATTACCATTTTCTAAAGGTAAATAACACATAATTTTTATAATAACTTTAAGTCGATTACCAATTACGTATATACTTATGTTATTTTCAATCATTAAGTATGAACTTATCTTTTGTTCAAGTTAACAAACTTACTACCAAAACAACTACATAGAGATCTAATCGTTGCTTTTATTACCGTTTTCTTGACCGATTAAACGTAACTTTCCATACAGCCGCCCCATAGTCTTACCTTTAACCTATTAAATAATCCTTGATTGAAAAATCGTAATATTTGATTCTTAAAGGATAAAGTCAGCCATCCATATAAATTATATAACATCACGAATTAATAAGCCATTAATCACGATCATATCACTTTTCTTAAAAGATCCGCCAAAAGTCTTAATAATACCTTATACTCAAAGATTTAATACCAAGTGTTTGTTATCTTTCTCTTTTCTAATTACCTAAATGATATTATAAATAAGGCTTGTTATATATTTCTCTTTTTCAACCTTTTTTTTTTTCGGGTGTCGTCCGTGGCAGCAGTGTTTCATCGGCTTATCGATGATAAATAAAGGAGTTTAGTATTAATTCAGTCGCTTATATTAAATGTTTCTATCATCGGTAACCTGAATATAAGGCTTAACCTAGGTAATAAGAAACATTACAAAGTCGTTAACAATTTTAACAATTACTTTAAAGTTAACGATACTTAAGATTTTATAAAGGCTTCTTTATTTACTCGGATTCCACTATACGAGAACTTCATTTTATAATGGTAAAACTAGTACGTTGATAATAATAAGACCGTTTATAGTATTAAAAGCGTCATTGATTTAGTGGTGTACCGATTCCATCCGAAATTCCTTTAATATTTTACTATAAGTTACAACCTGTTTTTAAGTACTTACCTATAGTAAAGATTTACTTGTTAGGCGTAGGTATGTTTTAAAGACTAGTAGAGTTGATACCAAGTCGTTAAGGGTTATAGTGTTGTTCAGACTCTTTACCGTTATCTAAAAACGTTTTTCTAAATCTTTAAAGCTTTTAATCTCTAATCTAAAAATATTATACGCTCGATGAAGTAGTACGTATACTATTTTAACCTTTCCAACACTTTAATAAGCCTTTAAAAACACCTGTTTGTACTAAATTCCCATTATATTAGCATTTTCTCAAAACTCCACCGTTGCAAAGCTAATGCTAGCATCGTAAACGACGACATTACTTGGGACTAAGTACGTGTTAATCTATAACATATGCTGGTAGGGCTTTAGATCATTTTAACATTGTCGATTCGAATTATGATTGAAGTAATAGTAGTATTGAATTGGTCAAGTGGTGGATGTATTGTTCTAGGTTTGGCAGACCGCTAGCCGGTCTGCACAATAATTTGTATGGCTAATTGCTTAGCTTATACTCTAGTTTGAATCGGGCACTCCACAATCAACAGACTTGCAGTCAGTATATTCAACTTTATTGTAAGTAAAGTTGACTGACTGCACTGCAATTAACCTGCTAAAAATAGCGGTCAATATTAATCCAACAACATCTTTAAATATTTTCTACGTATTTTTTACCGATAGATATTTTAAAAACTTAGCTCTATACAAAGAGGTTACGAAATCAACAACGAAAAATATGCTTATTATTAAAGTAAAATATGTTAATAGAAACCTTATAATTAAAATCTATGTTGTTTTTTAGTGTAAACTCAAATCTTTGGAGGGCTTGAGAATATATTTAGTAATAGTAATAAAACCTTTTGGTAGTTTTTAAAATGATGTATCTTATATTTTTATACCTTAAGGACTTAAGACTTTCTATAACCTGTTAACGGTTAGATAGTTAAATTGCTAGTATAATTAACGTATTTTTGGACTTCATCGGGCTTAATATCACTGTTTCTAGGTCTTAGATATATAACTATAAGTACCCCTACTCAAAATCAAGGAGAAACATTTAGCCATTTTTTACCAACTTGTTAATATTAACATTAATATTAATACCAAGGGTCTTTATATTTTACAAATAAGGAAGTAAAAGGGTATGAGACTTAAGAATATAAAATGCAATTACTTCCATAACAATTTAAATTACCGTTATCACTAATAACGATATTTACTTGCCTTATTCAAAGTTAACTTTAACCTTACCAACATCATAACAATTAATCGTAATATATTTAATACTTTACTTTTATAGTGCTACATATTACTAAAAGCCTTCTATTAAATACTTTATTATCAATATATCTAATATAATACCTTAAAACGTATAATCCGTGTAGTAATCGTAAAGGTTAAAAGTATATAAAGGGTTGGATATTTAATTAAGGCAAAGGCAAGGGTCTTTACCGCTCAAGTAATACAAAAAGATATAGTCAACTAATTATTAAACCGTATTAGAAGCCGAATCTTTATACCACTTAATTTTTTTAGGGTGTTGTTACTCGTAATAGCCTTATTACCTTCGAAGTCTACGATATACTCCAATTAGTTATATTCGGAGCTAATATGGTAATAAATATAGTATTTTATCATTTGATTATTACGGTTAGTTGGGGGGTAACGAGTTGACTAATAGCCAAACTCCTTATAAATTTAATATTTCTTGCCCTTACTACGATGATAGTTTTTAAGGTTAATAAATCCGTTTAAACTTTTGGTCTTATTAACGCCAACGTAGCTATTACTTTTGATCTAAGGCCGTTGGGCTAGATCTTAAGCGTTAAAGGCGCCTATAAAAGTATTTAAAGTCGACGTAATTAACTATTGTAAGGTTTTTTTTATCCATATTATTAAAGTTGCTAGCTTTGGGGTACATACCAAACGAATTTGATATACACGTTATTATAATTACAATCGAGAGCGCAATTAGCTAAAAAAGCCTTTGCAGGTGATATGTAGCTGTTATAAGGCGTATTTAAACTCGCTAATACCTGTAATGGCTATCTATACCTACTCGCAAAGTATGGCTTCACTAATGTGAACTTTCTTTATTACCTGATGATATAATATTAGCTTATCAGGAATCTGGTTTAAAACGTTTATTAGTGTTTCCTTCTCTTTTTTCTTCGCCATTATCGTAGTCCACCTTATAGTGGCTTAATTCGTATAATATTGGAAAGTAAACCTCGTATTCGAAATTGCTTTTTATACTATCTCAAATTTCGTGAAAAGTGGTTACTTAGGTTTGAAAGGACGGTTAGTAATCCCTAGCGTGCCTTATAAGAATTACGGGAAATAATAAATAAAAACCAAAAAAGAAAACCTTTATTCACTTATAAATATTTAAAAAGTGTATTATCCTCGTATTAAAAAGTTATAGGGTTTTCCGTTATACTTTTTATATTGTTTTAGCTTTTGGAGAAGTCCTTAAAAAGATTATAATTAATATTAAACATTATAACTGGTCTTATAGAAAGGTCACGATAATAGTTCTAGTCTTTATTAGTATATTCTAGCAATTTAGGTCTTAGAGTCTTTAAAATACAGTGTTAAGGGTAATTTCCAGTCGCTTTATCTTCGACCTTACATCAACTTTCTTGGTATAAATGCACGGACTACCTTGTTAAGGAGGGTAGTGGGACTACACTGTAAACTCTAACAGTGTCTACTTCTAAGAAAAAATTTCAGGTCCAGCCGCTCCCAACACCATCACTTCATATACATCCTATTTCACTACAATATTACTAATCAGCTTTATCACCACTTGAATCTTTTCTAGCCACCTCTTTTTAGCTATGAAGATCGTTATCGGCCTGATGTACCGCTCGCGTAGCGATTAATCTAGAGAATAACCCTTACAACCAACGATTCTATTCCTCATTACTTGTGCCAAAGTGGCCCTTTAGACTTGGACTTGCACTGTAATTGTAATACAAGTTTTATTCCTTTTTCTCTTGAAGATCTTAAAGAAATACCTTTATTATAAGCGCTCGCACTCAATGGCTCTATTTATCTATTTATCTTTAAGCTATCGGCACCTATACCGGCGCCCCACCCGCTTAGCGGAGAATTCGACTATACTTTGTATACTTTTCTTTAGTTGTTCATAGAAGACTCTTTACAGCACACCATCCGTTTAGTAATGCTTCTTTTTACGATTCTTTTACACTTTTTAGGCTTGCGGCCCGTATTAAAAAGATGGTTTAGGTTATAAAGTATTTTTTTTTCCCGAGTTGTAAAACATATCTTCCTTATCACCACGGTCTTTTAACCTAGATATATTTGTTCTACAGGTCTTTTACCTTTTCAAAACCCCGTTAGATCTTCGTTACAAATGAGCGTTGAGCAGGGACTAAGATTGCACATGGCTCGATTAAGGTTATAGTTTTTACGCACATATGATTACGGGTCTTTAAACTGTTAGATACCTGAAGGTTTTTACTAAAAGGATGTCTTAGGGTTCGATTTCTAGCAAAGGTTTTTTTTTGTATTTTCTTTTTATAAATAAGGGTTATATGAAGAAGTGATTTTTCTTTATAATCTTATTTGATTAAAATCTCTTTTCGAAACACCTAGGAGTATCTGATTTTTTTTACGTGACATGTAAATAAACTTATATAAATATGGTCTATATTTGTGAATTAGCTAAGTTTATGGTACTTAATGAGGACTAATACAATTAATTATAAGACCACGATAGCATTTAATATATACGTATAACACATTACCCGAAAATTGACTACAGGTGTCTAGGATTGGGGTTTTAATCTTATATATTTATTTAGTTGAAGATAGGGCTTTCATAATGGTTTATTTAATGGATTTCACGGTACGATTTGTAAATATGAATTTTCGAATATAGTGGTTGTTGTGGAGTAGAAATATTTAAGTTGCGAGCTTTCTCACCAGTATATATATGTATTTTCATATTAGCGAGGGTCACACTATACTAGCTATATAGTAGGCACTACCCGGTGATAGTAAATATCAAAAAAAACATTCCATTCGCTTAACCCGAGGGATAAAGTCCTATAATAGGACTTATAATAGGCTTGTTCGTATAAATAAACCTTCTGTAAAAAGGATTTTAAGGGGATTAACGATTCTAATTATAAATTTAGATGGTAATAGGGGTTTGAATATTTTGAGAGACTTGACCATTTCAATTAATTATCTAATAGAAAGCATTAACATTAATTCCTCATACTGTATTAGTAACCGTTACTTCACGTACCTTGCCGCTATTAAACGCATACTCCGCGCTATTACGTGGAGATATTAGGCTACCAAAAAATCAATAGGTTTAACTTAATTATGGGTTAGAATATTCTTTAAAACGATTATAAGGGTGTTAAGGTTCTTTAATGCTTTTTCCTTTAAGGCATGAGTCCTAAAGGTATTCCTAAAGTTGAACTAGCTAGAAAAGTGTTTTTATTAATTTAGTACAACTTTTCTTTAGTACGTAAATCCTTATTCGTTCGTGTTATAACTTCAGTTTAGACTTAACGATATTTTATACCGTTTTCTATATGTCAATTATTTAGTCGTCAAAAAACTTACGATACTTATAAAAAGCGTGGTCAGAATATTTACTATCGTTATATTCAACGATGGAACAACCGATAAAGTTAACTAAGTACTTCTCTGTCAAGACTTCATCGACATTTTAGCCCTAAAAATTTTTATTGTATTACTTAAAAAACAAATCCAAAAACTTCGATCGCCTTTAATAGGTCTTAGAAAAGTGATATCTTAAGGTTCTAGGTAGCGTAGGACTTGGTGACGTAGCCTAAAGTAAACTTGGCGACTTGGAAGCATAAAAACTTAGTATTTTAGCATAAAGTCGCATAAAAACTTTGTCATTTAGAATTAGGTCGTACGACGTAGCTTTCTTAGTATGACTTAGTATTTCTAGGTGGTTTTACTTAGAGTAGAGATCTTGACCATTGAATTAATGTAAGGGAGAAAAAAAATTAAAGTAATGGAAAATGTTTAGTATAGGAGATAAAATCGAAGGACTTTGATTGCTATTGATAAAAGTCGAAGGTTAAAAGTTATAAGCCGTCGTAGGACTTAGTCGTTTTTACAGTAATAGCACTCGCAGTAGTACTTACTTAGCCGTTTACTAACTTACCAAATTTTAAGACTTTTAATAGTCAATCTCAACGTTTTTAAAAAGAATCTATAAATTTTTTTTGTTATTTTAGATGACGATACCGTTGTTACCTCTAAGTTGCTATAAAAACCACCGAAACCTAAAAGTCGTTTCTGCTTACTATTGTAAGAACCTTTGTAGTTTATGGGGGCCTTTAGTAAAAATTATTTCTTTATTCTAACCGCTTTTGTTAACATAAAACGCAACCGTAAAATAGCTTCTTCTTCTACCTATTCAATCAATACTTAATCCAATAAACACTAATTAGTTTTGTTAAGGCTTTAGATATTATAACGTTATCGATTCAATTAGTTGAGGTAATAGTAGTATTATATGGTTGAATGGTTAATGTATTATCTAAATTTGGCAAACTACTAGCCGGTTTGTGCAGTAATTTGTATAGCAAATTGCTTAGCCCGTGCTTTAGTGTGAAGTGGGTGTATACTGTACTTAACTTATAGCTAATAAAGTAGGCCCACACAAAACAATATACTCAACTCGTAGTCAGTATAGTCGACTTTACTATAAGTAAAGTTGACCTATTGTATTACAATTACTACTGTTCCAACAGTTACCATATATATATATAATTCACTCCGACGATTTGAAGTAGTTATGTACTACATACCCGGCTTCGCATTACGACTTAGTGTTAAGATAATGTTTTTAAATATCGACTTTAATAGATATTGACACCAGATATTAGCTTATATTATCCATTATTTAAAATGAAACGTTATTTCATGTGAATCTTGAATAATACATTAGTAAATGACTTATACCGCCTCGAAAAATATATTGTTTTTGAAATGATTAGGTGATTATTACATTTAGAAATCAGGGTTTACATTTATATAAAATACACCTCAAGTAGAAAACTCCGTTATATTTCACGTTATTTTACGAAAAACACATAAAGACCAAGCTATTACCACGCGGCTCGTTATCGTTTTTTTGTTATAACCTAGATAACTATTGGGTCAGGAAATAGGCCAGCATGCAGCTGAGCCACGGAGAGCCTGTAGTCTCAGGCAGAGAACATCTCTTATATAAGCAAGGTGGCTAAGCAAGTCACTTGATGGATCAGTATGGATTAGTTACTGATCCAAGGTGAGGCTACATGGGATCAGTAAGGATCAGCCACCGATTCAAGGTAAGGCAGCACTAGATCAGTAGGATCAGTGCGATGATCCAAACGATCCAGTACTGAAAATAGTATGAAGGCCATAGGATATAAGGACACGGCCATCACCACATAGATAGTATTTACTTCATAGCTCTTCATTTGTCAATTTAAGTATTCAGTCTACACACCTAAATAGCCTAACGACTAGTGATAATTTTACAGTACAAACAAACATCTTCTTGATCTTTCACCTTTGTTACCTCAGCTACCTTACTGCTAATATAAACCCTCTGATACCTTCTATTTACTTACGGGTATTTAGTGTGATCATTATACACCAGCTTGTAACAAGGTATATAATTTAGTCTTTAATTTCATTTAACACTTTTATTCAATTTGTTATTCATGTGTAAAGTACAATGAAATAGTAGGTTATAGGTTTAATATTGAAATTAGTATTTATTGATGTTCGTAGAGATTAATAGTTTTTACGATTCGAAATTTACAATAGTAATACCCGTAATAATAATACTAACTTAGCTATTTACTAACTTTTCACCTTGGTAATCTTTAAAACATTTAAGGGATTAATTCTAACACCTTTAAAAAGAATTAATAAACATTCCTTGGTATTTTCAGTAACTATACCATCGTTACTTATAAAATGCCCAGAATAATTACAGAGCCTATAAGTTTTTTTTACTTACTACTGCGAATAACTGCATAAATTATAAGGCTCTTTGCAAAAACCTTTCCTTTACCCTATCTAAGCAAAATGTAACAACCGAAAAACATCTTTTTTTCTACTTAGATGATCTATAATTAACCTAATAAGCACTTATCAGTGTTGATAGGCCTTTATCGTCACAACTTAGTTGATTTGAATCACTGTGGTCGAAGTAAATGTATTATATTAAAATTGTTTATAGTTGAAAAGTTTCCAGTTCCAAGTTCATCAAACCGTTCGCCAGTTCATACGCTAATTTATATAGTCAAATGCTTTGTCTTATACCCTACTTTAAAGTATGCAAATACTGCATTGCACTTGAAGTCAGTGTATTCAAATCCCACAAATTACAGTTAATTTGCAGTACGTACAATCAACTTAACTTACAGTAAAATTAACTTTACTATGCTGAATTTGAATGATATTCCAACAGTAACACTATTATATCAGCCACATTTCTAAAAAAATTTGGTAATTCAAAATTATTATCGGTATATTTACGCTTTCGAAGTAACCTTTTTCCTAAGAGGGAATCGCTTTTATATACTCTATAAACGATGTGAACGTAACTTCCACGCCATTTTATGTTAAGTGTTGCATCGAGTAATTTAACGACGAAGATAAAGTTCCAGGTTATCTTCATTTAAAATACTACACTAAAGATCAACCTGATAATGGTAGCTATCAACGAGCCAAACGCAAACCCTTTGACCAATCGGTTAAAGTTTTCGATGTTAAATTATACTTATTCATATTAATGGTTACTATTTTATATGAATTATGTGAAAATCAAAACTTTATTCACGAAAATATTTTTTCACGTTTTTTAAGAGTTGAGGGGTATAGTAAAAACTACAATCAAAAACTATTACATCTGCTACAATAATAGCAGTAATATCGAAATGAACATTTTATAGCAATACTTTATTCATACCATTACTATTTGAACACGGTATAATCTGCAGTCGATCGGTTTACAATTTTAAAATAAAAGTTTTATAAATTGTTTTATGTTTTATTCAAAGCCTAAAAATCCTAATTATCCGAAGTCGGAGGTATATCCTAAGAGTTTACCGCTAAGTTCTCCATTTTTGAAGGAGTTATTAACGATACATTAACCAATACGCTACTTCAATTTAAGATGTACGAGAAATATAACAAGTGGATTGCTAGAATTCATTTTTTTAATAAATGACGTTATAATTTTCGTATTTAATATAGTGCTGTAAGTTAAACTAATAACAACAGCAATGGTAATTCTGTTTGTAGCGAGATTAATAGTAGTAATATACCTGTATAGGACAGTTGGAGAGATGTTATTATAACAGGTATAAACGTTTTTAAGCCGATATTATACAACGTGTCACCTGGATTGACCAATCCAAACTATGAAGTTATAATGACTTTAGCCTATATTTAAAATACGATATAAATAGTTATTAGATTATGATTTACTTTTTGGATTTTATTCAACACCTAAACAACTTTAACATTCAAGTTAATACGAATATTTACTTTATTGTGATCAACAACTCTATCTATCTTTAAAAAGTAAAAGGATAACTTTTATATGTAATTGATTTTATGAGTTAATAGGATTGAATTCAATATGATAATCTACATACAACTTTTAAATAACTTTGCATTGAAAGTAAATTTACTTCATAATCCGTTCGATTTATGAAAGTTTTAGTTAATATAAATTATAAATATTACAACTTTATTAGAACACAACTTATCAACTGATTATAATCCTTGTATATTTTCATTTTACCTTAATGATCCAACAAAGTTTTCTTATACGTTACTAATATTAACTTACATGTTTTTTCAAAGTTTTGTTGAATATCAACGTTGAGATGTGTTTTTATTATATTCAGGTTTTCATAATTCCTTACTTATAATTCAACTTTATTTTGGATAAAGTTTCAATAGAATAAAAGTATATAACTTATGTTGTTTCGAAATATATATTATTTTAGAACAAGAAGGTAATTACCGTATATAGGAACAGGTATTCGTACCGATACAAAATTCTTTTAAGTGTATTAATACCACTGTTTTTTTGTTATATTCCGTCGAACTCGTATGGAATAAATCTTCATTAATAGGTTTACTTTTTTTAGATGTTAATCAAATATTAGTCACCAAATAAAACATCAATGTTAACAATTCATCTTCGGAAATAAGTTAAATCCTCATCGTTTAAAAGTAAATTATCATTCTTTTTAAAACAATATTTTTTACTAGTTTTCAAAAGTTTTAAGGTCCGTTATGAGAGTTATGAAGAACGGAAATCTCAGTATTACAATAAATATCAATTCTGTTGTTAAATTAAAATTATATTCGCATAAGTAGCATTTTATAGGGTATCTTTATTCTTTTCGTTAAAAGGTCTGGAAGAGATTTATGTTTTTATATCGATTACCGGCGATTTTAAGTTCTTTGAAAAACTGAATGATACCCCTTAACTTTTATTAATATCTTTTTGAATATTTAACGAGTTGAGTGGTTTATCAAACTCAACATTCAAGTTTATTTTTATTAGTTTTGTATTAAGGAAGTTAATAAGTAAAAAACCGCGTTTTGAATTTATTTTGGATTTTTTATGTAATTAGTTACCATTTTACGTCTTTTTGGCGTACATAATACCTTTAATAGATATATTAACAATTTATTATATCCGTTTTTCGATATTCAATGTTTTCCTTAACTTAACTACATTTTCATATATTTGGATAATATTCTCGACAACTATAACGTTAAGTTGAAATTAGTGTTAATCGCTTTAAATGTTATTGGAATAAACCTTGATATATTTAAGTACAAGATCAGCGTTTAGAAAACCAAGTATTAGGGGTTCATTATCGAAGTAAGAGTCGAAACACGTATAGATTTGAAAACCCAATGTGTTATTTAGATAAGGACAGTCTCTACGTTCGTAGTAAAGGTGAAGGGTTTTTTGTGTTCGTTAATTTCTGTTTTAAATTTATTTTCAATTGATTCGTAATAATAGATCCTTTAATTCGGCTGATTAAAAAGGAAGTTTTCTTTTGTTAGGGACCTAAAAAGAAGTTATGTTCAAATGGTTTCAACTTTCATTCTTGTTAAACCCTGTTTTTACCTAATAGAACCTCAAATGAAAAAATATTTTCAAAAGACGATTATTTTAGATAGGCTTTAGGAGGTTTTTTACTTTAACGCGAGACTCATAATATTTTTCGCTTAGTAACTTATTACTCTTGTTGTTTGTTACACGCCAAATATAATTATGAAATTTGCTATAAGTGTTGGTAGGCCTTAGATGTTGTAACGTTGTCGATTCGATTGGTCTTCGAAGTAACAGTAGTATTGTAGTAGTCAGATGATGGATGTATTGTTCTAGGTTTGATAGATTGCTAGCCGGTCTGCACTGTAATTTGTATAGCCAATTGCTTGGCCCATGCCCTAGAGTGAAGTGTAGCGTATTGCACTCGACTTACACCTAATGCGGTAAGTCCGCACAAAGCAATACACTCAACTTGCAATACAGTCAACTTTACTGTAAGTAAAGTTGACCTACTGCACTGCATGTAATATTATTCCTACAATAAGGAATTTTTGGGGATAGTTAATTGTTCAAAAGTATAAAATATAGAGTTTCGAGATATACCCCACCTATTTATTATTTTTATATATTATTAAAACCTGAAATACTTTATTATCATCCGGTAATATTCCGAATAGCGAATCTATATGTTGGAATACTTTTTCCAATTTCATTTCAAATTAATTAATAAAGAAGGGAATATTATAAAACCTAATATATTGTTATAAAAAGATTAATATATGCCTGTTAACCTTTTTAATTTTTCCCTCTGAGTTGAAAACTGCGGTCTTGTCGCTTTCAATTGATCGGTTTTACGTTATTTCGAAATAAGCGCGTCGTTTGATTCGTTATTATTACCTAGTTCATCCTAAAAAGTTACGAACTTTTTACTAATACTGATTTTGAAAATAGCTAGGACGTTGTTATTACTTGGAATATTACATACTTTCGTTTGATTCGCGTAATATATATAAGTAACCGCGGGTTTCCTATTATTGTTCGTATTGAATAAAACCAGGCATTGAAGGTTTTCATTTCGGAATATTAGGTAGTCCATAATTACGTTTTGTTATAAAGTAACTATAAGTCCTCATGTACAAACCACTTATTACTGTATGAATAGAAACTATATACATTTTATGGTTTATAAACTATCCAGCTTGCGATGTTATTATTATTATATTATTTAGTTCGTATTCATGAATTAGTCCATATTGTATTGTTTGACGTTTTCATTGTAATTGTAATGTTGAGAACGTAAAACTTTTTAACGATTTCGCCGGATTTCTTTAAACCTTTATTGATTTTGAAATGACTTTCAAACGAATCATTAGTCGATTTTATGATCGATATTTATTGGGAACGAGTTAATAACCTAAGTTACTTTATGGTTATTTTAGATTGTTTAAGTAAGGTTGTTACTTTAGAAGTAATGGAAACTATAGATGTTAAAGTTTGTGCAAAACAGGTTTTCAATTGTTATTAGAGAATTTACGAGTTTTCTTGCTTTATTATTAACTACTAGAGTTTAAATTACATAGTTGGGTTATGGAAACACCTTTATAATTTAATGGCTATGGATGTAGATGTTATCATATATCCCTATAGTTAGTAAGTGGTTATGCTACAAGTTGCCCCCTTATATAGTGTATAATAACGTGCTATTTATAAAGGTGTATTCCTACTGAGTGTATGATAGTTACTACAGCCTAGAAGAGGTATTGACAGAGCATACGATAGAGTGCCACTACCCGGAAAATAGATTGATAGAGTATATGGTAGAGTGTCACTGCCTGAGTAAGAGCTTTTGAACTATCTACTTCAATATACATTACAAATCGTTATAATTAATATTCTACTGTTAACTTTACGTTAACATACCCAGTATAATAGACCTTACCGATAGTAGAACAACGCCTAAATACTATATTCTACCTTAAGATGAATAGTGTTATCCAATAGACTAATTGTAAAGTTTCAACGCATTCATATATTTTTATTATTTGTATCTAATTTGATGAAAATCATTTGTTACCGGAATATTAATTAACATTTAATAATAAAAACATTATCACTATTTGCAATACATTCTTTTTATAATGTATAGGTATCACTTTAACCCTATATAACACATTCAACGTTCAATTATCCTGGTTACAAAGTTTCACCTAAAGAATAAAGATTTCATCTGTTATATTTGTAGCGTTTTAAATTTTATTCATGTACTTGTTGTTTGAATAGTACTATATGCAGTGCAGTAGGTCAACTTTACTTACAGTAAAGTTGACTATACTGACTGCAAGTTGAGTGTATTGTTTGTGCCGACTTACTGCATTGTGTATAAGTCGAGTGCAGTATGCTGCACTTCATACTAGGGCACGGGCCAAGCAATTAGCCCTACAAATTACTGTGTAAACCGGCTAGTGGTCTGCCAAACCTAGAACAATACATCCAACACCTGATCAATGCAATACTACTGTTACTTTAACCAGGATTAGAATCGATAACGTTGTAACAATCTAAGGCCCTACCAATACTTATTTTATTAAGAAACTAGCAACAATATTTGTATTTTCAAAATTAATGTTGAATCATTGAATTACTTTGCTAATGGATCTTTGTTAATATTGTTATCTTGTTTAAATATCAAAAAAATAAAAATCTTAACTTGTATCAAAGATATATATTAGTAGTATTCGATAAAGAAATAGGTAGGAATTGATTGGCAGTTCCTATAGTTTAAAAAATATCATCTATTTACTTTGTTATACAATTGTTACTTTAATCAAAGATTTGAACCGATAGTAGTAACCACTAGATGCTTACTAGCACCGATTATATTGTTGTTTTAATCTATATAAAAAGTCGTTCTTATGATAAAACGACCTAAATTTATAGTAATTAATCAACAAAGTGGTTACTTTCAGTTGAAAGAGTGCAATAAAATTGATAGAGAAATTTTTTTTCTAGGGTTATAGAGAAAGTGTATAGTATTGTGGAGAACGGAAAACTATATACGATGTGGTGAAGATATATGTCTAATACTACTTATAATGAGCATAATATCAAACTTGTGACAGAACTAGTGATTTTATAAATGATTTTTTTTTGACAGATTTGCAATTTTTGAAGGATTCGCTTCTAATGGAAAGATATAGGAATGCCCTCGGGGTCTTTAGTATAAGAGAAAAGTGGCCTTATGTGGTAGTAAAAGGAACGGCTCGGAAGCTGCCGGGTATTTGATCAACATTCGTTGGCCTTTGGCCGTCAGTTCAAACTAGACTACAACATCAATATTGGGCTGGTCCCATTTCACTCTACTTCAGGGGTTTGCACGACTACCATATCACTACTAGACCAGTCTATACAGCGACCTTGCTGCGGAGTCGGGTGTGGATTGAACAAGCCGATTAGTCAGGAAGGAGTAGACAACGATCTGCATCCCAAGATCCAAGGACATGGATGGAGTCGAAGAGAAAACCTCAGTCGGTACATCACCATTTGCTCCAGGAGCCCATGCCAAGAATGGCTTCGCGGACACCCAAGGAATTCACCTTCCACCCCTCCGTCGCCAAGTTCAACGTCTCCTTCAAGGACCTCCGCAGCACCATCAACACCACCTCGACCACCACCATTGACGGCCTAGCAACCGGCGCCATCGCCTTCAGCGAGCACCGCACGCCACACCGACCTCAGCTCCTCCTCGTCCAGCGCTCGGCCACGGACTCGATGCCCAACCGATGGGAGATCCCCGGCGGGGCCGTCAATGCGGGCGAGACAGTGCTTGCCGGGGCTGCGAGGGAGCTGTACGAGGAGAGTGGGCTGGTCGTCAAGAGGGTGGCGGGGCTGCTAGTGCACGACGAGAGCGAGGGCACAGGGGAGGAAACCATGGGTGGCTACTTGTTTTGCACGAGGAGCGGGAAGAGGATTTTGAAGTTTACGTTTGTAGTGGAGGTCGAGGATTCTAGTGTGGTGTGGCTGGATCCGGATGAGCATCAGGACTATGTCTGGGCTACTGAAGACGAGTGCCGGGCGAAGAAGGTAGTGAGAGATGGGGCGGACGGTAGGGGAAATGTTGACTTGGAATTCACCACGGTTGCGCAGGAGGCTGCGATATTGAAGGCCTTTGCACAACGAACAGGTGAGGGAGGGACCATGTGCTTCAGGAATTGACCCAATCAATCAGATTCGAAAACGCTGAGTCTTGACAACGCAACGCTAACTGAATTAGCGCCAAGGTCGCTGCTGCCAATCTTGGCACCAGCATCCCGGCCGGCTGGAGGTACGTCTCCAGGGGTATAGGGGTGCAGGAGTGCAGGGGTGCAGATGCAGGGGTGCAGGGGTGCAGGGGTGCAGGGGTGCAGACACGCCGAGCTTCCTGCCCTAGTAACACGACGCTGAACACCGAAGCAACAAAGACTGTGTGCCTCCTTCACTTGACTCCTGCTGCACCAAATTTGGAGGCGGACGACACCAGGACGGACGCCATGGACTCGCCCCCGTCCTCCGAATGGGATGAGAAATTCTTCGACTCAGCCAAGCCCCTTCAAGGCGTCGTGGTTTGCTGCACAAGCATCCCGGCCAACGAGCGTGTATGTGTTTCTTGCTGCGTGCCCCTCAACAGCTCGCACAACCAAGGCTGACTCCTTGCACCCTATTGCCAGACCGATCTGGGCAACAAAGTCACCGAGCTGGGCGGCCAACATGAGTACGACCTCACCCCAAAAACCACCCACCTCATCGTCGGCGAGCACAACACTACCAAATACCGGCATGTCGCCAAATCACGACCCGACATCAGGCCAATGGCCATGGGCTGGGTTGATGCCATCCGAAATCTCTGGGTACAAGACAACCACATCGAATTCTGTGCCTTGGAGAAGCATTGGACCCTGAAAACCTTCGAGACTGGCGGTGCAGCCCTGGACAAGACGGGACAGCTTGGCCCGACTAGGAAGCTTACGTGCTGCATCAGCGGCATGGACAAGGAGGAACGCGACGGTTGGATCGCACAGATCGAAGCCAATGGTGGACTGTATTCCGGGAACCTCGACAAAACTGTGACCCACCTGATCATCCGCGAGCCATCCGGCAAAAAGTACCTCGCCGCGAAAAAGTGGCAACAGCACATTGTTGCCCCTGAGTGGCTTGCGGACAGCCTCGCGCGCGGCATGATTCTCGATGAAGTCTGCTACGATCCCCACCTACCGCGCGAAGACATCGGCAGGGGCGCATGGATGAAGCGGGAGAACCGCCGAAAACCCCTGAGCAAGCGTTTGCGAGAGGCGGCCGAGGTGCAGAGCGAGAGCGGCAGGCGCAAGCTGAGGAAGACTGCCAGCATGAAGCTGAACAGTCAGCGGGAGAACATGTGGGGAGAGATTCTTGCAAAACGACCTTCGGCCGACCAGTCCGGTGCCTCACTCCTGGCCGAGGAGCCAACCCAGCCTCTGCCGAGTGACTCCATTTTGTGGAACCGCAGCGAGCAGTCGTGTGCGAAGGACTCTATCGGCGGTGTCAATGTGCGGCCCGACGGCATCTTTTCTTCTTGCCAGTTCCACATTTCCGGATTTTCCCGCCAGCACGTCGAGGTGCTAGTCCAACATATCACTTCCCGTGGAGGCAGTATGGCTACGTCTCTAGACGAACTCAACCCGTCGGAAGCTATGGGCCGTTGTTTTTTTGTCGTCCCGCAAGCGTCCAGCATTAGTTCGTATCCACCAACACCCAACGGCATCGAGGTCGTTACAGATTTCTTCATCGAGAAGTGTGTCTACAAGACGGTGACGGCATTGCCGGACTCCAAGGCACACGTTATCGGTCGACCATTCCCCGTATTCCCTATCGAGAGCTTTGAAAAGCTCTACATTTGCACCAGCGGCTTCACCGAGCTTGACTTGCTCCACATCAGTAAGGTAGTCCGCCAGCTTGGAGCCCGTTATGAGGAGTGTTTCACTGCGAAGTGTTCAATACTGGTCTGCACATCCTTGAGCGCGGTTCGAAAGCAGAAGCTTGACATGGCCCTTGCCTTCGGAACTCCCATCGTTCGAGCAGACTGGTTATGGGAGTGCATATCGCAAGGCATGAAGCTCCCGAGTCAAGATTTCGTCTTCCCGGAGTTGAAGTCTCGAAAACTCAAGGCTTTGCCGAACAAATCTTTGCACAGGTCTAAGTCGACCTCGGACATGAACAAGAAGCCCACATTGAGGAGCCTAGCCGGGCGTGCGGAAGCAGCAACGCGGACTAGTTTACGAGGCCCAGACTTGTCAGCTTTCGATGGATCGCCACTCGTGGCTACGGACTCTCCAGCATCCCTCTCTAGGAGCAACATCGCAGCAAAGGACTCTATTATGACACCTGACTTCACCGCGGACCCTCCAGACTCCCTCACCGGAGGAAATCATGTGACAAAAGACTCGAACATTACACCCGATTTCGACACAGGCCCTCCAGCTTCACTCTCGCGAATAAAGATTGCAACAGCAGATTCTGGCATCACGCCCGATTTTGGGACGGCCCCAATGCATCAGGAAGAATCGAATACAGGGTCACAACTGCCAACCTTGCGGCCTGTGTCACGCAGCGGAGCGAAGGCATTGTCAGAGTGGTCTGCCGACGACATAAACAAGTTCCACAACGACCAGCAGCCATCCCAACCATGGAGCAAGCCCCTCACCCGAGTGCGTAGCGAAGTCTGCGACTCTGAAGCTGGTGATGATGATGGACACGTGGACTTTGCTGGTGGCGATAATGATGACACCGTGGTTCAGGATACGGTACAGGTGGAAGACCCAGTGGAGCTTGAAAAGCGTCGGATCAAGCAAGAGAAAGTCGAAAAGGCGGCCGCCGAGCGCCTGGCCCTCTCAAATAAACTCACCACTCTTCTTGAGGGCTCGGCTGGCACTATTGGCGACAAGAGCCTCAAGGCCAGCGTTTCGGGCGCCGCCGCCGACGAAAGCGGTCGAGCTGCCCCGGGGCCACCACCTGCTAGGCGCAAGCGCAATATCATAGGCCGCGTGGTCAGCAACGCATCTGCAGCATCGAGTGTGAGCCAGGAGTCCGTGGCTGGCCGCAGCGGTGGCTTGGGCCGGACGCACTCGGCGGTGGTCCACGACGACGATGCACCCGACGACGAAGAGACGGCCGCTACGGGCCCAATGGCCACACAGATCGAGTATGCTGACCCTGAGGCGTCGAAGAGCAAGGACAGGCTCAGGAAGAAGATGCTGGGGCAGAGCGATCTCGGTGGCAGTGCGCCATCGTCTGCGGACGGCAAGCTCACTTTGGGGGACATCCAGAATGGCGCATCGCTTGGCGGGAGCCGGGCTATGCGACGACGCTGAGGGAGAAGCGGGCGGGTGGGGAGAGATTTGTAGCTTGTGCTGTTGCTGCTGACGTTGACGATGTGACGATCCTGGCCCCGGCATGGCTTACTGTTTCTTTGGAATTCAGTGTTAGGGATAGCCCGACTAGGATATTCGCTTCGAAGCTGGGATGTGGCACGGCTTGAGTACTTTGCCTGAGCAGATGGACAAGAGCATTCCATTGACGGTATCCCGTTCTGCCAGGCCCGAGTATGGGGCTGGTGGAGCATGCATAGATTGTGTTCGCAGGATAATGCATTCAAATTTCAAATTCATACCAAGTGTTGAGTAGGTTACCGACCTTTGAAAAACAACCACCTTGGGAACGAACAATACCTTTCTTTTTTATTACTCGCATGAAGCTCATAGGGCTGGCTATAGTGAAGTGAGTTTTCAGAGCTACACAAATTTCTTCAAAACACAGGTATTCTCACGTTTTCTTACAAGCTTATAATTCCCGCCCCCAAAAATTCCATATAATGTACCATCATTTGAGACATCATTTGAATCAATCTCGTATATCCTATTGATTGATGAAAGAGCGAAAATTGTAGATTATAAAGTCTAAAATGGGTTAAAACAATCTAAATTCAACGAAAAACTGTTTATACTTTTTTTGACCAAGTATCCTATATAGAAAATAACAATTTATCTACATATCTTGTTTTTAGGACATGACGCTTAACACATATAAAAATGGCTATTGCACAGGTAAATTAGATTGAGTAATATTCGATATTATAATTAATTATATTTTTGTATAATGATAGAGTTTGATAAACTTTAGTATTTGGCTTGCAGGGCTACTCTTGTTAAAATCTCCACCATTTTACTTATATGCATCAATAAGCTTTTATGAAGAAACATGCTTTTGGTATGAGTAAAAATAGCTATTGTATAGGTAAATTAGATTCTTTTTTTGGGGTAAATTGATAGTTCGCGGCCTAGAAGATTACACCTATCAAATTTTGTACTCCTTTACTTACGCGTATTGATGATATTTTATGAGTATGTAATATCAATACATGATTTTAATAACTCAAGTAAAACATTATATTCAAGCCATTGGTAATAAAAAAAATTCAGTTAAGCGAATCAATCAATATAACCTACATTTATTAGTAATTAATAAGCCGATGAAATTATAACGGCGTACCCGACTATTAAAAAGAACATGTCATAAATACAAGGATTAAGAAAATACACTGGAGTGTATATATATAACAGCTTAAGTTAGAAGGAAAGAGAAAGATAATAAAATTTGGTAATTAAATTTCGTATACGAAGAATTATCGAAACCTTTGGTAAAGCTTTTAAAGATAACAATAAGGTTGAAATTAATGAATTTCGTATACAAAAAAAATCAGAATCTTAGGTAAACCTTTCAAAAAGAACGATAAGGTTAGAATTAATAGATTCTTTACATAAAGAGATATTTAATTCGTGCTTAAACGCGATTTCGGCTTGAATAAGCATAATATTACGATCTTTAAATCAAGAACAATCTATAAAGTGAGAGAAGAAACCATAGATAAGCCGTATAAGAAATCAAACTAATCGTTTAAAGATACGGTAATAAAAGTAAGAACCGAATCCTTACGTAATCACTAACTATTCAAAAGATTAGTTAACGTTTGGTAGTTGTATTAGTAGTATGTTTGATAGCAAGTATTGATAGGAAAATTACCTTTAGTAATTGTAACATTACCTAAGTATAAACGTAATTTTCTATTGATCTTCAGAATATTTTCTTACTAAAGTTGCCTAAAAAATTTCGTGCTAAATATTTATGAGCAATGATTATGCAATATATTAAATTACATCCTTCCCAATATATTTATGAGCTGCCACAGGAATTATTGGTGCTACCACTAGAACTATTTACGATTTCTTCATATCTCCAAAAAAAAACCCTTTAATGGATCCCGCTATAGCCCAAGTCAGAGGAGCCAAATCGATACCACGTGCCCTCAACGCATATATAAAGAATGATCGATCTTTTTAGAAAGAATAAAGGCCTTAGCAAAAGCGCCAGGCAACTGGACTGTTCCCGGTGAAGAAAGACGCAGTTGCATGTTGATCTTAACGCTTTAGCACCGAAACCCTCTACAGAGCCTTCGATGCGTAAAGGCGTGACCTAAAATTTCGAGAGTTCATGTACCGGGCTTATAAATAGATTATTAACGCCTTCGTTATTCGTTTCGACTGATCTGATTTTATGAAGCAACGCGCGTTAACGTTACGTATTACAGCATATGTTATTAATTACATCGTAGATGGGAGCTTAAATTTGTAGTCAAATCAATCTAAACCCGGGCCTATACCTTTTCCTCTCCTTATGCAAATCGAACAAATCTGAAAACCCCTTCAAAGAACCATTCACACGCCTTTCTCTAACGCCCTTAACTATTTTACATTGTTAACCATTTTAACTTAAATGATTACGAAATCTTTTATCCTATCGATTCGAGTATTCACATTAGTTTTCGTAACAGGCTGTAATAAAATACCGGTTTTTTTAATATCGTAAAAAACTCTTCTATTCCCGAAAAAAAAAAAAAGGGATTTTCCTGTAATTAACTAAAATACCACGATTTATAACTTATTACTCACTCGAAAGCGATGGAAAAGACAAATCTATGGGTTTTTTTTAAATTCCCAAAAGGCTTTAAACGTAACGTTAAGACTATTTTTTCCAATACATTCTCTTAAACGTATACAACTAAATCTGTTTACCATTAAATCGATAAAAAAAACCTTTATAATATTCTCTATGGATTATTACCATATTGTGGTTAAAATTATTGTTTTTTGAAAAACCGACATCAATACCAATTTCATTATTCGGGGAGACTTTCGTTATATTTTATCAATCCTAGTAGATTTCCGCGATGAAAGGGGTTTTTCACATAATTTATACGCCTTTCCAAAATTTTTAGATAGAAGTCTCAAAAAGTAATATAAAAAATACGATTTAACTTGAAATTATACCAATTGATACCTCTTTGTTAATATACAAGTAAAACGTTCATATGAGTTTAACGAGCTAAATCATTTCGTTAAATTTATCAATTTCTTTCGGTTTTTAAATAATAATAAATAATTAAAGACGATAAATAATCGATAATAACTTTTTTTTTACGATAACGGGTATTTATAATATTGTATTTATTTGCATTATATTCGCCTAGTTTCGTGTATTAATTGTAAGATTTTAGTGAGAAATCACGCACCAAGATCATTTAAATTAGCGCTATAATGTTATAATTATTACAATTTATTCCCATCAATTTATATTCATTATTCAATAGCCTTTAAACAAAAACTCGAAAAGTTTGTTCATTCTTTCAAAAGACGTTTATAACGGATCAAAAACTATGGTAAAACCCGTTATAATACGACTATAGTAGTAAAGGCCTCGGTTAAAGATATTATCGCGACTAGGCTTGGCAAGCCGAACTTTCACCTAATAAAAAGGGGTTACAAAGCCTAGTTTTATTACATTAGTATATATTGATACGTATGTTGTAAAAACGCGGTATAACCCGTATTTACCGCTCGTGTTTTTAAAAATTTCAGTCACATAATATCCGGTGTTAATTTAGTTTTGTTCTTTAATACTACATTTCAAAATAACGCTACACGCATAATGAACGAAATCATTAATATTGTTAAAGAAGAGTAAATACAGGGTTCTAATATTGTGGTTTCTATTCATTAAATCAAAGGTTTTGACATTCCCGATACTTATAAGAAAACTATTTTATTAAATGAAGCTGACGCTCATCACACGGACAAGTCGGTTTTTAAGCACAAATTTATTACAGAAACATAAAGTTTTCTCAAGGTTATTGAAGATAATTATAAAATTGTATAAGTCTTGATAACTAGAGTATAAACCATTTTGATTACCGCGACCAAAGCCTTTTATAATAGAATTATCTTGATGTTAAAATCGATTACGTTTATATATAAATCCAAATTCATACCCTTTTATATTCCTTCTATTCAAAAATAAATTTCAACAATTCCTACGAAGTAGGTAACCTAATGAGATAGAATCCTACTATTCATTTGGGCTTAATTAATACTAATCTTTCAAAACATTGAATACATCTACGCTAGATATATATAAAGTTATCAAGCGTTGTTCAACGCTTAAAATAAATACGGAGTTTATGATTATTTAGGTAATTATAGGTAAAATTTTTACTACAAATTAAATTTTACAAATAGGTTATTGTGGGTAAGCTTTCTGCCTATTCACTTAAACGTAAAAAGTATAAAATTAATCGTAAAGATTGTGTATATTGAAGATGGATAGAAAGATAAAAGGGAGAAGAGGCATCTGGAGAGTGAACTACACAGGTGAGAGCTTATAAACTTTCACCCAGACAGTAACAATTTACCATACACTTTGCTAATCTCCCTTTTAGGCAGTGGCACTTTACTGTGCACTTTGCCAATATATTGGTATGCGTGTAGGGCGGCAACGTAACATTGAAACAGTGTAGTATTCTGACGATGGAAGAGGAAGAAGCTAGAACTAGAGCGAAGTTTAGCGAAGTTGAGCTTATGTAGCTATATAAGTAGGTGCCTGCCTATGCCTTCCTTCCCTTTTATATATACGTATGTATCCCCCACAATGTACAATAAATCCCCGGAACCAAAAGAAAAGGCTATTCCCTTGTTTCTAATATATATTATAAAAGGTGAGAGAGATGCGAGGCACGAGAAGTGAGACGTAAGACGCGAGACGTGAGAAGCGAAACGCGAGACGTGAAACGCGAGCTTCATTTCCGTAGACATTTCTCATATGCCTTAATTAGTTCCTTGTAATGGTCCAAGTATTCCATGGATTTCAATTAATTCTTCTTTAAAGTGTAGCTATTTAAATAAACCAAATATTAAATTTGATTTTTTACGCAGCAGTGACGATTTAGGCGTTTGTTTACAATTTTTCCGATTTTCTATTAGTCCTCTTTTAAAGTGTTTGTGTCGTATTAGTGCGGGTGGCAGAGGAACACGATCGAAAGTATTATTCTTAGGCTTATTGTAAGAAATGAAGTATTGAAAGCTTATAAGTAGGATGGACTCGTAAGCTAGCAGAAAAATTAAGCGTATATACTAAATTTCCTATACGTTTCACTAATATGTAAGAACCTAGCCTAGGCGACGTTAACTTTCCTTAACAATATAAAGGTTTATAGGACTTTTTTATATGTAACCAAACTTCATCTCTGATATTAAACTCTATCTAGCGGTAGTTTTTATTATAATAACATTTGGCTTCGGTAGCTATAACATTTATGGTAAGTTACGTATCCCTAAACAAGTATTTCTTTATAAAGCGGATTTTTGGTTGTTAATAAAGCAAACTAACATTAAGGTAATCCACCGGAGCGCACAACTTAAAGCCGAATATAAATTCGTAAGGACTAATGTTAATCACTCGAAAATAGGTGTTATTAATATTTTACTAAAAAGAAGGTATATATTCGGTTTACAATTATTTAAGATGCTTGGCCATATAAAATCGAAGGGTAAATTTAACCACATGATTTTTTTGACTTATTTATTTGATTAAGGTTAATATACTATTGTCATTTTTAGCTTAATAACAAAGCCTTTTGACGAAGTTTGCCAAAAGAAAAAGAAAAACTTTGTATCGCGGTTCGAAATGATCTTTTTCGAATAAGGCTAGTTAAAATTCATAAATAGCGGTACAAAATGGCGGCTTAATATATAACTGTATATATAATATTACCTGAAAAGAAAAAAAATACGCTTGAAATTTTTACATTTAATAGTTATAATTACGTTGAATTATTTATACCCAAGTGGTATCTATAATGTAACAGTTAATAAAACACTTAAAAAAACGGTGATATAGTTTATATATAAAGTATATAAAGACTTTTTAAGAGCCTGGATTAGGCGAAGACTATCTATTAGTTTTTGATTGTTTTTCTATAATTAGGTATAAAGAAAACAATAGTTATAATACTCTTTGACCATTTTTCTTTTGAAGCGAAAATGTAATCTATTTAGGGAAATTATCATACGTTTTAGCCCAAAGTGGTATCTGTTATCATAAGCATTTTAAAGGAACTTTTAGATGAGGCGACTAGGAATCACCAGGCGTTCGCGTTCTATTTCGTCTCTATTGTAAATCAGGCGGCCCAACAAACGAAAAGGGTAGCTAATTATAGTATCTTTTATCACTTCCTCGTTTTTTTCGCCTTTTATAAAGTCAACCTTCTTATCGTCTTTTATAAGGTTAGTTATAATATCTCACCAAGTAAACTCTTTTATATAAGCTATTTAATATATAAAACGCATTTCATTGGGTAATATAGCTTTAGCAATTAGTAGTGTAAGGTTAATTTTATTGGGTATTATGGGAAAATTATCGAAGATTTGATCAAATATAAATACTTCATTTAACGTTCGTATTTTCTCATTAGCTAGCGTTAAAAGGCGCTAAAGCGTATTCACGACCAAATTAAGCCGTTTAGAAAAAAATAGGTTATGTAACTTTACCGTATACTCTGATAATGCTACTTCTAGGCAGTGGCACGCTATTATATACTCTGCAGGAATGAACCTTGCAGAGTTGCACGTTACTATGCACTCTACAAAGGTACAATCTGCAGCGTAGCCACTTACTAACTAACTATAAAGATATATAGTAATATCCATAGTTATATAGATAAGGGTATCGACGTTATTGATACATAGAAACATTAACACGGTAGAAATGATAATATCCAAAGTTTAATATAACAACAACTATATTATAATCCTTTATTCATTTATCCGAAATTGAGGCAAAACTGCTATTATATGGGAAAGTCGATGTACATTAATTTTAACAATCAGATTACGTTTTGTTTCCTAAGTCAGGAAAAAGGCTTCCCTTATTGTTATAAAATTTAGGCCGAATATTAGAAGGAATTTTTTACAGTTATATATTAACGAAATCGACATAATAAACGTTTACCGGAATTGATTTACTGACAAAGTATTAACGGAAAATCTTCATTAAACGCCCGGATTTCAAATTACAGGTGATAAAGACTTTGAACTTGTGTGTAATGGGATAAAAGTAACTTGAGGTAATTTATATGGAGAAAAAGCTTTAGATAGTTTGGTCTTTTTAATCATAATATATTTTAATAACGAATTAAAAGTTCCTACCTACCGTTTTAAGCATGTTTCAGATTTTAACCTTACTAATATAATTGGGTTTATTATAACAATCCGACCTAATTTCGATAAGAATTTTGATTATAAGGGTTTATTGATAACGTCTTTAGACCACAGGTTCCATCAAATGCCAATTACGGGTATTAAAGTACCAGAAACTAATTTATGAAGATTTAGTAACCTAATCGCTATTATGATAGCTTTTTTACAATTCGTTGCCGAAATAGCGAACGAGCTTAAGGTATATGCGTAGGTAAAAACTTTCGTTCGACTGTGCATTGATACTTTTGACGTTGTCGGCAAACCCGCTATAATATACGTTAAGGTTGCTGAGTAGTCACCTCCTAAATTCGACCGATTTTATTATTTTCTAATGAAAGCGAATGCGGTTAGGCTACGTGACGCTGGGTTCATCCAATATAAAAACCTTTTATCAAAAAATAACGGGTTTACTCTGGTTCATTAAAGATAAAATTCGATCGAGATGTAGACTTTGCTAAAATCTATAAAATAATTAATTAGTATAAATACTATTTTTCATTTCCAACCCCTTTATTTGAATTAAATGGATACCTCGTTCTTTAAATACATTAATAAGTTCAAATTTTATACAAATATATTTTCAACAAATGGTTGGCTCAAAATAACATCTTGAACGACTTTCGAACGATTGGGACGTGTTCGAATATATCGTTCTTCAATGGTTCAATATCTGCAACGAAATGATCCGGCGTAATATTATCGGAGTCCAAAATGCATCGACTCAATTTGATGAAATAATTATCCGCTTATTTAAAGCGCTTTGAGAGTTTATAATAAGGTTCATTTATATATTTTACAATAATCATTTTCGGGTAAAGCTTTTTCTATAGGTTTGGAAATAATCATAGGTATTTTCAATTTCGAAATCAGGTAACCGAAACCTGTTATAACTCTTTTTATGAAATCTTATAGATTTAATTTTGATACATTTTAAGCGGTTGAAGTCTTTTATTATACAAACATTCTTTTGGATGTTTATTATTTAGTATTTAATGAACGAGGCATGTAATGTAGAGATGTTTGTACAATTTATTTAGATCCCTATTACGTCGTTTACCTACAATATCGAGTCTAGCTTAATGCGTGATAGAATTGTTTCGATCCATTTCCGAAATTTATGGAGTATCTTTAAAGTCTTAATATATAATCGCCTTGTTTAAAATATACGGAGTTTAAAGTTTCATTGGGATTTAATCACTTTAATTAAGGGATTTCAATAGATAAATTAGTAATGGTTCGATATTAAACGAACATTTTAAAGTTTATAAACCTTTGTTATAGCAACTTTTAGAGCTTTCATTTCTTCCCAGTTTTATATATGATTTATATATCGGACCTCATAAAGCATCATTTTAGCCGTATGTTTTTACGCCAATAATATATTTCATTTTTTGCGGTTCGATATTTTTCAAAAAAAACCAATATTGTGGGATTCAAAGTCGATTTACAGGAGGCGAATTAATAGGTGGCTAATAATGAAATTGTTTTTGGCCCCAAAATGTCCCAATTTTTTCATAATACTAGGTATGAAAATCGACCTCACTTTACGAAATATGATAAGCTATCCATATTTTTCTTCACGGGCTTAGTCTTTCTAATTTAAAATCTTTTTTAAATATTAATCTTTTTGATATACAATAATTAGAGTTTTAATTTAAATGAGAATTTTAGGGAGAATATACGTCGGTGAATGTGTGGCGAAGACCCTAAAAATCGAACGTCACTATAAGGGACTAGTCTATAATAAATACGAGCTCTCTTCGTACTTTTTGCGAATAATTATTGTTGCTGTTGGAATAGAAGCCAAATTCAGTACAATCAAGTCAACTATACCTACAGTTGACTACAGTTTGTGGGATTGACTTCAAGTGTAGTACTGTAGGTAGACACATCAAAGTAGAGTACAGGCTAAATCAGTTGGCTATAAAAATTAGTATGCACATCGGATAGCGGTCTACCAAACTTATAACTTACAACTCAACTAATTTCAATACTATAATAGTTACTTCGACCATAGTGATTCGAATCGACTACGTTGCAATGATAAAGGCCTACCAACAGTTTCCGTAATTATATATATATTTACTTATTACGTCAAAAATTGGTATACTGTACGCGAGTAAACAGGCTTCTAAAAAACAGGTTATAATCCTATTGGTTGCTGTGATAAAAACGGTTGCCCTATTTTATAGAACTTTGCCAGTATTATCGCCCCTAAGGACGCTAGCGAATCTTTTGACAAAGTGGCTTTGAAATCATAACATTTAGGATTAGCTTTCCGGTTAAATAATATCGACGTTAAATACCCCTTAATTCGACATATTATAACGTTGTTTTGGTACTTCGCCATTAAAAACTATATAATAAAACCTTACAATTACAATAACCTATATGAATGGGTTGGGTTACTTTATATACCTGTTTAGGCGGTTTGTATGGTTTCATATAATATCGACGATGTCTTGATATGTTTAAGTCGATGTTAGGGACCTTTTAGAACTAAGTCGTTTTTATCGTAGAACAACCCAGTCCAAATTTTGTTTACTTCTAATAAACGGAGATTATTCTACTTTTTCCCGATTTGTACAATTATTAGCAAAGGTTTCTCCTGTGTGTTTCAAATAATTTATGAGTGAGTAAACTAAAAAAATTACCTTTTCAATATTCAAAAATTAATACCTTAATCTTAATGTAAACTATACCACGATATTTATATATGTTCAAATAATAATTCCGCAAATAAAGATTTGTTGAATACAGGTTCGTAACCTTTTATAACGGTAATATCATCATAAAAAGGTTTGATAAATTTTACTTTCTAAATAATAATTCCGCGAATAAATATTTGTTGAATATAGGCACTTAACCTTTTATAATGGTAACATTATCATAAAAGGGTTTGGTGAATTTTACTTTCTAACCTACATTTTTAATACGAAGGTTATAAAAGCGTTCATCCAGGTTTCTATAAAAATTAAAATATATATTAATAATATTTCTGTAGCTTGGGTCTTAAAAATAACCTCAATATTCTCTTTTAATAGGCTTTACCAGCTTTTACACCACTATCAAAACTTACCCTAAATCTTTTACGGTGAAATAAAGTTCTAAATATATTAAAATAGACGGAAATGAAGCCGAAAACAAATTCGCGAACGTTGGAGCCAAGTCCATTGCCCGCCTATACTATAACGATTGACTATTTATCAATAAAATTAAATTTATACTTCGTTTAAGGCTCAAAGTTTTTAGAGAGAAATATCACTTTAAAATGAGAATAAACTATCCCTTTAATAAAAACGTCTAGAACTTATATACTCGATTAAACTTAAAACGAAATTTGGTAAATTCCGTTACATAAAACCCTATCAACCTGTACCATCATTATCCCAACTTTTATTATATAGGTTTTAAGAACGAAAAAATATTATAAGGATTATGATTTATATTATTAGCGTTTTAAACTCTTGTACCAAACGAATGTCTCATTTGTTATAATAGAAAACGAGGCGTGGCTCATTCAATTTATCACCTGGTTTTTGTTTATAAGTTTGAAAGTTTTAGTTACAAAGCTTCAAAAATTATTTCATTATACGGATACGCGAAACTTATATGTGAAAAGTCCTTTTATGCCTTATGAATTTACAGGAATTAATTCGTGTTATGATCTTTTTTCGAAAAAGAGAAATTAAATAAACCTCGAGAAGCTTACGTTTCTATCCGCCAATATCAATAAAGTTTAAGATCCGCCGGTATTACTTACGTTTTACATTCGTCGGCCCTAATAAATATAATTATAACATTAATAATTGACTAAGAATCTTACCCATTTATTAATCTTATTACGGCTGCCATTAAAACCTCTATGACCATTACCTAACAGGTTTAGTTTTATCATTAAAGGGTGATAAAATCCGAGGAAAGATTAGGGGCGGCAACAGATCCCGAAATAAAGGTAGGAGAGGTGATGGGGGGCGGAGGGGCGGAAATGTGTGAATTTTCGATAAACCCCGTATTCCTACTGTTACTATCATTGTTATCAATGCTGCTATTCCTAGCTCCGTCGGTGGTAAAAGATCGTCACGACAATATTGTCACGGCCGCAACCCAGGTCGCGCCACATTCCACCTCAATCACGGCGCAGAAGAGCCGCCAAAAGATGGTTATGTGCTTAGATGGCGTTTTCGCCACAACGGTAACGAGGTAAATAGATAAAATCTCGTCAGTATCGGCGTCGATAGGTAAATACCAGCCTTTATACTCAATTACTATTGATCATTAGCATTTAATCCATCCAAGTAAATTTGACAAATATATTAAAGCCTATATAAACATAACAGATGTATTTAATATCTGTCCCCCCCTACCAATGTAAACCTCATTATTAGCCCTCAATGAATGGGATTGTATGAACCCGTAAAAAGTTATACCCTGTTAGGTAGAAAGAAGCTAATAAAGACCGCTTGAACTATGGCGGAGAAAGAAAAAAAATTAGAAAGGAGGAAAAGAGATCAGATAAATCGCGCTCAGACTTTTTCGAGATTAAAGGCTCTTTCATATGGATTTAACTGCGAGGGTTTTTGAAGTGTAAAACCTGCTTTTTACTTAAAAAAATATTAATTCCATTAAAATAAAACTCATAATTATTATATGAAAAGCCTAAGGGTATACAAAAGTATATAAAAACACTTATTGATTTGGATGATGATTTAATAATATGTAAGTAAATTTTTATCATTATGGATTATATTAATACGGTTTCTTTTTAAATTTTCGATGCACCAGCTACCGCGTATATAGGGTTTCCCTAACAAAAACCCAAAATACCACACGACGTGTACGCGCCACTTTTTATATGTTTTACTTCTGCCTTTAAATGAACTTCTTGTCTGCATTCACTATTTACGAAGCTATTTTATCAAATCGATACATAGTTGCATACTTGAAGTAAGTAGACGAAGGGTAGAGACCAAGAATACCGCTTTTGAAAGCCTAAAAAGAACTATAATTTACACGCCTGCTGGTTTTCAAACTATAAGGCACCCTAAGGTTTTAATTAGAGGAATGACATAGAGCTTCCGGAGCTTTTTACAAGATCACAGCGGACCCGAGTTTCGATCCCTTCCGACAGTATCTATAGGATTATTTCGTAGCCTAAAGTATAACAATGTATATAGATGGTACTGTTCGGTTATGGTAAAATACAATACAAAGACGTTAAGTTAATATATGAGTTGACTAAAGCAGGTTTTCATTAGTTTTTAACTTACCAGTCGTACTTCAAATCCAAAATAGACATAATTGTTGGTAGGACTTTATCGTTGCAACGTAGTCGATTCGATTGGTCGAAGTAACTAGTGCTACATTGAAAGTGGTTGATGTATTATTATAGGTTTGGCAGACCGCTAGCCAGTCTGTATAGTAATTTGTATAGCCAATTAATTGGCCCATGCCCTAGTCAGAATCGAGCACTTAACAATCAACTGACTTGTAGTCAGTATAGTCAACTTTATTGTAAGTAAAGTTGACTAACTTTACTGCAATTGACCTACTAAAAATAGCAGTCAATGTTATTGTTCCAACAATAATTTTTTACTTACGATATACGTTTGTCATTGAGTAATTAGATCAAGATTTTGATGTGGTGGGTATGTAAATTATCGACATATTATTCGTTGGAAGTATTAGCTTTATGTTAGGAGAGTAACATACAGTTGACGGTTCAAAAATTTCAAATTGTAAGTCGATTACGATTCAAATGAAATATGTACTTAGGCTTTCACTATGACTAACAAATTGTGAAATGTTTTCTATTAACAAAAAGTCACAATATAATTATCATAAATGCGTTACTTCAATTATTGTTAAGCTTTAGGAACATTAGTTTTATTGATCTTTATTAAGCCAATATTCTAACCTTTTTAGTAAATAATAAGGTATTCATATCGGTATCATTAGCATAGTATATGTGAATTGACGATTCATTCAAGTTTAAGTACATATTTCATTTAAATCGCAATCGACTTACAATTTGAAATTTTTGAACCGTTAACTGTACGTTACTCTCTCAACATAAAGCTAATACTTCCATTATTGAATTATAAAAACGAGTTGTATTATAGACTCAACTGTTATTATTCAATTACAAATACAAACTATTACTATTCAATTACGAATACGAATGATTATTACGAAGTTATGGATATAAGCTGCAGTATAAACTAAATTATCACTATTAGATTATAAATATGAGCCGCGTTAAAAAAAGAACAAAATGCCTATACAGATGTCATTATATATCTTTATAATTAGTAACCTGTTACGCTGCAAGTTACACCCTTATAAAGTGCACATTAATGTGCCACTTTGTAAGGTACAATCTTACTAAGTACATGATAACGTGCCACTACTCAAAAGGGAGATTGGAAGAGTGTATGGTAAAATGCCACTGCCCGGGTAAGAGCTTATAAGCTCTTACCTAAAGTATGTACTCTCTGTATGCCTCTTTTCCCTTCTATCTTACTATCTACTTTAATATACACTATCAATATTTATGGTTACTCTTCTACTATTTACGTTCATATGAATAGGTAGAGACCTTACCGACAGTATCCTAGAAAATTAGAAAATTAATAGTTTATTAACGATACTACCTAATAAACTAATACGGTTGAGTGGTATATGTATTAAAAAATTAAAATGCAAAAGTTATAAAACGTTAATTTTTGAAATTGTAAGTAGTAGTAAGTTAAATAGCTATATGAATAGTATTGTGTAAGGTTTGAAAAAACCTCATTTTACCGGATAATTGTTTAATGAGAGGTATTAATATTATAAATTAAAAATTTATGAGTATTAAAATAAAGTTTAAGTATAATACAGTTAGAGTTAACTAAAATAGATGTACGTTGATTGTAGTAGAGTGTCAAATTTAATATAGGGCATGAGCTAAGTAATTACCTATATAAAGTAGTGTACAAACCGGTTAGTAGTCTATTAAACTTAGCAGAAATAATAATCCACCACTTAAACCATTACAATACTACTGTTAATTCAACTACACTTCGAATTGATAATGTTGCAACGACTAGAGACCTATCAATAGTTATAAAAGTAAAGTCTATATCATTATTAAATCACCTACAATTCAAAATATTGAACTAATGTTTAATAATCGAAATTTCAGTTATTTTAACCACCTATAAAAACAAGGAACTTATTCTAAACAGCCGCAAAATTACGCGAATATACACTCAATCCGCCACCAATATTCAAAGAATGATGTTACTGAAATTATCTAAAAAGCTAATGAATAAATTCCCTTAAAAACGGTCATATATTATGTAAAGCTTCTTTACAAATAAGCTACAGAATTCGTCAATTACTTTACAACGTATCAAACGCACTTTAAAACAGAACTATACATAAAACCATCAACTTTCAATTCTTATCTATAGATTACAAAGGGTATAATATTTGATATAATTAATATGTGAACTAATAATAAGCTTTTTCTTAAGTACTATGAACCTTATAGTAACAAAACAACGTACCATTAAAAATCCAAGTCTTGGAAAGTATAAGATGATTGAAGAATTAAATATAAACATACAACTAAATTTCAACGAATCATTATTACATAGCTATAATATTAACAATAAACGAGATACGTATTGAAACCTACGTGAAAAAAACTAAGGTACCAGCTTAACCAAAATCAACAAAACCGACGACGTAAAAACCCAATGAAATCTTAAATGAAAGACTCAGTTAACCTATAATGCAACTCTTTATCCATTAAAAAATCATACGATCTATGAATTACAACACAAATACAAAATTCACAAAATAAAATTTTAATAAGTTGAATAAACGTGTTAAATTACAAATGGATAATATGGATAAATACATTAATCTAACATCGGTAAATTTAATTACAATGAAATTAATTCTCTTGATGAACTATCAATTTACTAATAACCTCAATCTAATTTTTCACTTCGATTTCTACATAATAAATATGAACAAAACAAGTCCAATAAACAATTGACTTTTACTAACAAAACCATTTACTAAAGATATATAAAATACATACACTTAATATAAAACGTACTAATATGTATAATTTGTAGCATAATAACAAGATTTAATATCGATATAAAGACTAATAATACACTAAAAATCATTAATAAACAACTAAAACTGCCTCCAGTTCTAATAGTTATTTATACTAATCTTAATATTTACAAATATCTTGCTAAACTCGAAATGATGAATAAAACGCATCTGATAATACATGTAATAATATGGAGGAGGGAATACAAAACTCGAAAAATCGATGAATTTAAATAAATAAACGTCAAAGACAACCTCACTAACTTTATAACCAAAATCGTGCCCACCAAAGCATTAGAAAAGTTTACAAATAACAAAAAGTTAATTATTCACATTTACGAATATATAAAACAACCGGTACGTAATATAAAGAAACAATAACACCTTACGAAATTAAAAAAAAAACGAGTAATTGTTGGAATAGTACTACGTGTAGTGCAGTAGATGAACTTTACTTACAAGTAAAATTGACTATACTGACTGCAAGTTGAGCGTATTATTTGTGTGGACTTATTGCATTGGGTATAAGTCGAGTGCAGTACGCTGCACTTCACACTAATGCACGGGCCAGGCAATTCGCCATACAAATTACAGTGCAGACCGGCTAGCGGTCTGCCAAACCTAGAACAATACATCCACCACTTGACCACGCAATACTACTGTTACTTCGACCAATCGAATCGACAACGTTGCAACGTCTAAAGCCCTACCAACAGTAATACAAATATAAACCCTATTTAAAACTACTGCCAAAAGTAACAAAATTAACTACATATAAATTTGCAATGCTCATAACGAAAAACTTATGTGCGGGAATAAAAGAAATGGAGGCCTACAATTAAAACCTAATTGAAATATAAAACGAACGAGAATGAGTGGAACAAAACCCGCCTAGAATAAAAGAAACTTTTATAGTTACCGCTAATTAATAAATGAACACATTAACACGTACGCACAAAACAAAAAGTTGCCAGTGTTAGGACAACAGTCAATCGCTATTTAATACAAATTCCAAACAAGATATCCAATTCAGTATAAGACACGGGCCACACTGTTGCCTCTACAAACTAGTATGTAGACCAGCTAGCGGTCTGCCAAACTTAAAACAGTCACACCACCACTTTTAATGCAGTTACTTCGACCATGATTCGAATCGACTACTTTGCAACGATAAAGGCCTACCAACAATTATTTTATTTACTAGGGCTCTAAATACCATGTGCAGAGCAAGATAGCATTTTACTCTTTTTCAAACCCCAGATCCAAAAAAAGTGAGCTATTCCTCTCAATTGGCTTGCAATGCCGCACATCAAAACTCAGAAAGGCTATACCGGTTTAAAGCCTGGGAACCACTAGCCTTTGACCCCTGAAAACTGCAATACCCCAGCAAACGGTCTTCATTCTTTAGTATTCGTCGAAGTAGAAAGCCACATCCACCACGTCTTTCCTTTCAAGATTTGCTGGATTTCTCACGACCCTCACCTTGGTAATTCTTTTCCTCGGCTTAGCCTTTTTCATCATTTTCTCTATGCTTTTCATAAGGATGGAGCTCGCCAATTGTTCCCAACAGTATTTTCTACGTGTTTTCTTTTTAACGTCATAGAATTCAATTTTTTGAATTTCCTTTTTTTCACTAGGTTCAGCTCCATCAAGTTCCATTAGATCTGATTCCGGTTCATCTTGTTCCATTTGATCTGATTCTGGTTCATCGTGTTCCATTTGATCTGATTCCGGTTCATCGTCTTCCATTGGATTGGCTTCAGGTTCATCGTGTTCCATTAGATCGGCTTCGGGTTCATTTTGTTCCATTAGAGCGGCTTTGGGCCTACGTCCCTTGCGATAGATCTTGATGGGTGGAGGCCAATCTTTGGTGAGAAGCGTGGTTCGGTGACGATCCAATCTAGCCCAACATGTACTGAGTTTTTGGGTGAATTCTAGTCCTCCATATTGGAAAATCCAAAGTGATGTCATTGTTTCGATTGGTTTCTTGATCGCTTTCAGACATGCTTTAACCATTTTGTTGACTGGTGCATCATCGTCCACGTAGGGGATGACGCTCATCCCAGTAGCCGGATCGATAGCAAGGTCGAAAATAGAGTCCCTCCTTGTATCACTACCGGGCACGAGTCTGAAAGCCCAGAGACCATTGCTCTTTTCTTCCGCAACTTCGAGGGTGTGGGTTTGACCCCTTGGGTTCTTGCCTTTGTTGCTGTACAAGTCTTTGTCGATATTAACTCCGAAATCCCACAAATCATAAACTATTCTTTGACCTTTTGGCAGTGCACGAGGTACGATGGATGAACTGCAAAGACTGTTGACAATGATGCATAGCAATACAAAAAGACGGAAAGAATATGTGAAGCCCATGTTACCAGAGATGAAGTATTGAACATTGGGTTCGGGGTTGGACTTCAAAGATGTGAAAAGAAGTTTCCGGAAGGCTTGAATATCACATAGAAAGCTCAAGCAACACTGAACCGGGGGACTACATTGCCCAATATAAATAAATTCGACCTACTAATGCTATGAAAATAAAATCGATTATGTTGTGTGCGCACTCACCTCAACAGGGATGTATTCTATCCCTGTCAATACCTCGCAGGGGTGTTTTTTTTTAGTACGATAATGCAGTGCAGTGGCTGACCACAGAAATGACAGACTCGGACTTTATTTGACACATTGACTGCAAATTTGGCATGCGATCAGCATTAAAGCATTGACCTTGTAGAACTATTGGGATGTGTCCAAGTTAAGCTACGTAAGCCTTACCAAAATACAGGTATTTTCCTACTTTCCAACGGCCGGTGCTCTCTGCCAAAGCAAAACCCATGTGACCGACCCACTGCATAGTGCAGGATTGGAAAGTACCTGAATCACGAATATACTTACTGCATGTGAGTAATTGTCCTTCAAGCTCCGTTTATGACATCTTATCAAATGAACTTTCATTGAATTACCTTTATTGTTGGAATAGTATTTGCAGTGCAGTAGGTCAACTTTACTGTAAAGTTGACTGTACTGCAAGTTGAATGTATTGCTTTGTGTAGACTTACCGCATTAGGTGTAAGTCGAGTGCAGTACGCTGCACTTCACACTAATGCACGGGCCAGGCAATTCGCCATACAAATTACAGTGCAGACCGGCTAGCGGTCTGCCAAA